>VWYI01003915.1:76849-96783 GCA_013399455.1 Anthoscopus minutus
CCTCTCTGAACCTCTCCTCTCCTCTCTGAACCTCTCCTCTCCTCTCCGAACCTCTCCTCTCCTCCATCCCAAAAACCATTTTCCAGCCTCCTGCTCTTAGGGGCTCTTCCTGCCCAAGATTTGGTTTGGCTCCTGCACTGACATCGCTCTCTCACCTGAGATTTGGACCATGCAGCAAATGAGATCATCATAAATTTCTCAAGAAGGAACAAACCATGAAATTTAAATCAAGATTATGAAAAGTCACATGGCCTTCTTGACACTTTAAAGAGCAGAACTTCAGAAGGGTGTGCTTCTTGCTTTTGTAATTGTGAAAATTAGACTGTCAGCTGCTGCAGTTTGCAGACCCAAAGTCACTAGTTGCTTTTGGAAGTGTGATCTCACAATTATTTCCAAATCTTAACCCAAGTTTATTGAACTGCAAAACATCCAAGCAGTTGCTGAATGACTGTGAAATTGAGTGTCCTGTTTGTTTTAGGAAAAGTGCAATTTATAAAGCTTCAGTATTTCACTAGATAAAAATATATTTGCAGAAAGAAAGAACCATTTTCTACCTTCTTCAATGCCAGTTGACATTTTTGCTTTATCTTAGATATTAAAATAAAAGAAAATTCTCAGCTTGTTCTTGTTTATTAAAAAGGAGGTCTATTACTATTTAAATAAATCACGAAGAAAAATTTGAGAAAAGAAATAATAGCTTAACCTTAAAATTCATGAGGAATAATAAAACCTGTTATTTATCTTGAGCTCTGTGGGTACTTTAGGACCTACCTGGTTCTCTGTGATCCTGGAACTTCTGGGATGATTTAAGGTAGTGAAAAGAGATGAAAGAATAGGAACTCAGGAAGAAAATATTTTATTCTTGTTTTGCACACAAGAGTGAAAGAGTTACAGAAACCTGGGCCTTGTTTTCTTTAGGTGACTTCATTTTTTTCTAAAGTCAAACAGGACTGATATGACAAGTTAGTGGGATTTCTGAGTGTCTCCTGCATCTGTCCCAGGTTCTCACACTTGGAGAGAATTGGTCATAAATGGGCTCAATTACAGCAATTAAAAATTTGGCCAAAAACACTAAGGAGTTGGGGATATCCACAAGCCAGCCAGGTACTTGTGGTCCTGCCATTTATGAACTGTTGCAGAAAAGCAGAGAGATCTGAGTTGCTGTCAGCCTGCCTATCCCCAGATTTCCACCAGCTGTGGAGGAGCCAAGAGACCCCAAGGTGCTGGATGTCCCTGAGTGTCCCTGGGGGTCCCTGGATGTCCCTGAGTGTCCCTGGGGGTCCCTGGATGTCCTTGGGTGTCCCTGGGGGTCCCTGGATGTCCCTGAGTGTCCCTGGGGGTCCCTGGATGTCCTTGGGTGTCCCTGGATGTCCTTGGATGTCCCTGGGTGTCCCTGGATGTCCTTGGGTGTCCCTGGATGTCCTTGGATGTCCCTGGGTGTCCCTGGATGTCCTTGGATGTCCCTGGGTGTCCCTGGATGTCCTTGGGTGTCCCTAGATGTCCTTGGGTGTCTTTGGGTATCTCTGGGTGTCCTTGGGGGTCCCTGGATGTCCTTGGGTGTCCCTGGATGTCCCTGGGTGTCTCTGGATGTCCCTGGATGTCCTTGGGTGTCTCTGGATGTCCCTGGGTGTCTCTGGATGTCCCTGGATGTCCCTGGGTGTCTCTGGATGTCCCTGGATGTCCTTGGGTGTCTCTGGATGTCCCTGGGTGTCTCTGGATGTCCCTGGATGTCCCTGGGGGTCCCTGGATGTCCCTGGATGTCCCTGGGGGTCCCTGGATGTCTCCCTCTGCCCAAGCAATGACTGCTCCCACAACCAGCTTTGCTTTTGTGAACCCTGTGCCAGGTCCATGGGTTCCAGTTGGGAGCAGCCTTGTCTGATGTTCACTTAATTATAAACTGTGTGGAGAAATGGGAGATCTGCAGTGATTAAGCTGAATTCCCAAACTGTTGGGAACAGCACAGAGGCTGTAGAATAGATTCAGCTCTGTTTGGAACCAGATTGGTCTCCAGAGTTCATCTCACTGTAATATTGCTTAAAAACACCGCTGACTTAATTATGACATACTTAACATTCATCTAGTAATTAATGAGTATTACAGTGTCTTCTCTGGGCTTGACAGATTCCTACTGTGAGCTCATTTGATGCTGAATTGTACTGGACCATGTGCCTTGCTTTGCAAGTCATCAGTCTTACGTGACACTTAAAAATCTCTGACAACCCGACAATCTCTGCCTAGGCCAAGGAAATTACAGGATGTCCCAGCCCATGGGAACTGAACAAAAAGATTGGGTCAGTTAAAGTCCTCATAATGGGCTATTAAATTGTTTCACTGTTCAGCTTCTCTGTAAAATATCAATTATCTCAATGGTTGTAATGTAATCAAAGTAATTAAATTCCAAAGGCTTGCATGTAAAAACCAGAGCTTTGTAAATGAGAATCCAGCCTCAAGTATTTTAGTTGGTCTGCTTGTGTTTAAAAGTTTCTCCAGATGAATTTTTTTTAATGGTGTCATAGTTAGGGAATTGTTAAAGGGCTCTGTGTGTTTGAGGTTTAGGGTGTGTTTTAAGCCTGGCTGCACACAATATTTGAAATACTGAATAAGCAAAACCTGTGTTAGAGCTGAAACACAGGGACACAGACACAGGGCAGGAGCCATGGGAAGCAGGGACAGCCTCTGCTCCATGTCTTAGGCTCTGGCTTCATCTGCTTAAGAGTCTTTGATGGATAATGGTAGCTTGCCCTTGGCTAAGTTCTGAACAATTACAAGCTAGTGTCTCCAAAGCACTTCAGATGTGATACTTGAAAAATACTGCAGTCTTAGGTGTAGCACATTCAGGATCTTGCCTCCGTTAAAGTGTTTTACAAGAACAGAAAAAAGCTAAAAAGTGACTTTATGACAAGAACATTTTCCCTGTTGTTTCTCCTGATGTAGGGAGAGCTGCTCCTTCAGGTTTTGGCAGAACTGAATCACTGTTAGGGCCAAAATGACTTTTCAGGCTATGATATTCTGAAATTATTGGTCATTTTAGAGTACATTGTTTTCAACTGTCTTAAAAGTTTCCAATTAAGAAAAGGTGCTAATGCCCACATCCAAAACTTGACTTAAGAAGGACTGAATAGCTGTATTTGAAGCATTTTGGGCCATAGATCAGGCAATGGAGTGGCCTAATTGTGGCCTTCCAGTACCAGAAGGGGCCCAAAAGAAACATGGAGGGAGACTTTTCACACAGGTCTGGAGTCACCAAGGGGAAATGGAAATGTCCAAGGCCAGGATGGACAGGACTTGAAGCAGTCTGGTCTAGTGGAAGGTGTCCCTGCCCATGGCATGGAGTGGAATGAGATGAGCATTAAGGTCCCTTCCAAACCATCCTGTGATTCCCATGAGATCAGCTGGAATTCATGGCAGATAATGTTCTGAAAGCTGCACACCCAAGGTGTGTGTGTCCATCTCTGTGCTTCATGTACTCGACTTCCAGAGGTACATACTCACCTCAAGGAGTATTTGTTACTCGTTCAGAAAAGCAGCAAGATGGGTCTTAGGAAGCCTAATGGAGAGTTCCTTCACTGGTGATAAGGTAGGGAGGAAAAAGGCAATTTTACAAACCAAGATTGTTATTTGCATGAGAGCACCAGTGCGAGTTGTGCTGGTAGAGACAAGAATTAGGCATGCACAGTTTCAAGGAATAGATGGAGAGGAGATCTGAGCATGAAGCTGTTCAAAGGACATGCTGACTTGGGCTTTGTCAGAGTTGTTGGGGAAAAATTTAAATACCTTAACCTGTTGGCAGGTAAGTGTTGCTGCTTCTCTCAGGTCATTAGGAAAATGCTGGGTGCATGGCTCCATTTGGATAAGAAGTTTCCATAGAGAATGAGCTCATGGAGGCAGAGAGATACAAAGAAAGCATTTTAATGCAAGAGCAGAAGGTTTGGGAGCTGGGCAAACAAAAGTAAAACCCAGAAATGCCCCTAACATTGCAACAGCCTTGGGAGATTTTTTGTGTCTTTGGATAAAACTAGTGAAGGGAGTTTGGTCTGAGGGCCTCCTGGAGGCTCACTGAAATTAGCACAAGCTGCTTCTGCTTCAGTAAACCCTGTACTGTGTCCCAGGAGGAGCTGTGGAAATGTGATGCTTCCATAGCTCCTTGGTAAATGTAAAAGTAGTTAACTGCTGTGAATGGAGTTACTTGATCAAACTGATTAGAAGTTTCTGCAACTGGTTTGAAGGAGAAAGTTCTCCACCTGTTCATAAACAGCTTCTGCCAGTTCTGCCCTCTGCCCAGGTCCATGATGGAGCTTGTCCTGTGCCAGGAGCAGTTCCCTCCCTCATGCAGTGGGCAGGCAGAGGGCTTGGCCTTGCTCCAGCCTACCAGGCTGTGGTGTTTCCCCAGGTGTCAGGAGCTGCAGCTTGTCCTCCTTTTCCTCTCACTGAGCCAGGCTCCCTGTGTCTGATCAATGCAACCATTGCTCTGCCCACTGGCTTTTCTCTTCTCTGCACACACCAACTCAGGAACCTGAGAGTAGAATGCAGAGGCTCCCAGGAATAGTCTCTTGCCCGATTTCATTCCCTCCACTTGTCCCTCAGGTAAAGTCAGTTGGTGCAGGAACCAATTAGCAGTAGTTCTGTAGAAGGAAGTGACTTGCTGAAATGTTTTTCAAATTAAGTGCTCCAGAACCAGACAAGCCACTATGCTTCAAGCCTGTGTGAATGCCATGAAAACCAGAAGTTCCTTCCCTCATGGAGCTGCCCTGTCCCTGTACAGAGCAGTGTCACAGGTGTCACGGGGGGTAGGTCTCAGGTGTCTCAGGCAGGGTGTGCCAGCTGTGTGTGACACTTGCTGCAGGCACCCTCTAACACTCTCTCTCCCACTACAGGTGCATTACTGTTGGGAGGGATCCTGTATTCCTGGCAGTTCCCTCACTTCAATGCCCTGAGCTGGGGTCTGCGGGAAGATTACTCCCGAGGAGGATACTGCATGATGTCTGTCACCCACCCAGGGCTGTGCAGGAGGGTGGCTCTGCGTCACTGCCTGGCCTTAATTGGACTCTCAGCAGTGGCTCCTGTCCTCAACATCACCACATGGACTTTCCCCATCATTTCACTCCCTATCAACCTCTACATCTCCTACCTCGGCTTTCGGTTCTACAGGGACGCCGACCGCAGCAGCTCCAGGAAGCTTTTCTTCTGCAGCCTGTGGCACTTGCCAATGCTGCTGCTTGTCATGTTCACCTGCAAGAAATCGGTCCTGGAGAAGGAGGACAAAGGTGACCTACCCAGGGGAAGTCATGAGGCGGCCATGGAAATGAGATTGCCTTAAATGTCAATACCTGCCATCCTCGTGACACATCAGGTAGTATACCTTAGTAATTGCAAGGGGAAATCCTGTGGGAATCTGTTTAAAGAATCATTTGTGCCTAGCAACCACTTCATGTGATAATTTTCTCTTTTCTTTTGAAAGGGAATAGTCAGGAGAGCTTAAAGCATTCAGGGCCTTAGGCCCCTTAACTCAGCACAGGTTATGATTTAGCCTGTGCCAGAAGCACATCACTTTGGGATGGCCTTTCAAAGTCCCTGTGAGTCATGGTCTCTGTCCTCATGGGTAGTTAAGATAGTTGAGTTAGGAATGTGCACACGTGCTGCTGTCAGCACTGGCAGCCTTGGTGAGGCCACCAGGGAGTGACCAATGAATGATTCTCACCCTTCTCCCCAAGCACCCTTTTCTTTAATTTAAGCTTTGAGGCACATGAGAGGGTGACCTCTTCTCTGAATCTGTACCATCCCTGCACTGGTATTACACCAAAGTCCTTTGTTTTGGTGGCTTTTTTTCAATCAGCTGCTCTTCCCAAGGTTTCCATTCCCCTCAGTAGATTTTTAGCTCTCATACACCTGGCACAGTGCTAAAGGAGTGAAGAAAACTCTTTCAGCACAACACGCACAAGCATTTAAACATCTCTCCTGTAGCATATCCCTTGGACACACTGAGCCATTCTACTGTATTGCCATCACAGGGAACTTCTGACTCCCATGTGCTTTTACATCATTAATGTTTGAGCCCTGTGTGTCAGATCTTCAACTGGTAAAAATCACCATTACTGTTTATGGCAGAGAGGCTGTGAATCATGGGGGAGGTGAGAAGCATATCCCAGAGCCCGGTGGTTGTAAGGCTTTTCCATGTTAATGTGTCTTAGGCCAGCCCAGTGAGTCTTGGCATCCTTAGACAAGTTCTGGGCTGGCATCAAGAGCTTGAGCTGTGTTTAATGTCACAGTCTGGGTGGTGGCTCAGAAAGGCTTCACTTTGGGGCGATTAATAGGTAAGGAAACATATTTCACATTAAAAAGGCTGGGGATTTTAATCTAACAGAATGTTCACTTGGTGATGCAGCCAGTGTCTCTACAAAACAATTATGCAGATGGTCTCCGGAGAAAAGTGCATTATCCCTGTTAAATGATACACTGAAGAACATTTCTGGTCACAGTTTAACATGCTTGTGCTCCTGCTGCTCAGCTGTGGCTCACCCTCATGTTGCCTGGAGCTGTCTGTGACCTCCTGGTATGCTCCCAAACTCAGCAGCATCAGGGGCAGACAGAGACAGTGATAGTTTATTGTGGTAGTGCCTGTTATGACTTGATGTGTTTTCATGCCAAGATTTCTTTCCCATGTGGGGAGGGACTGGGCAGCAGGATGAGCACTGATCCAAAGATACAGCAATACCTGAAAAGGAAGACACTGTCTCAAGCTTGATCTCAAATAAAGCCCCTCAGGAAATGTCACAAATCTGCCACCACAGGTGTATCACACTGACATTAAACCTTCCCTGGCTGCTCTCATGATCCAAGCCTGGCTCAGGGACTCAATTATGCTGGTGTAAATCAGGAGTGACATGGTTTAACCTCTGTTTTCTGGCAGAGGTGCTTGCAGGAGCAGGGCCACCTGTTTCCATGGCTCTTAGATAATTGCCTGCAAGATTTGGTGACTTGAGTGATTGCAGGTGACAAGATGGAGCTCCCTCACTGTCTGACAGAATCCTCTGTGCTCAAGTTACTGTGAGTGACACTTTGTGGAACTGTATGGAAACTGTGCAGCTCCTGAATTTGTTTTAAAAATGCATCCAGTCTTCTCTGCAATAAAGTGCATACTGTCCAAAAGGAGATGAGTGCTCCAAATCTGTTTTAAACTATTCACTTCTTGTTGAAACTCTGGTCAGGTTCAGCTTATTGCAAAGGTATTTGGTAGTTTTGGGGCACTTCTCACAGCAACAATGTTTTTGACCACTGCAAGGACAGCTTGTGAAATACTGATTTATTGTGCAAGCAGCACACTGAAAATAAATCACATGTGAGTGGAAAAGGTTTGTGTGAAACCAAAGAATTTATTCAATCTTTAGGTGGGAGACAAACCTGAAAAGAGCAGATGGCTCACAAAAACACATAGATTTTCCTTCCAGAGGCAGAAAGTGGTGCTGAGGCAGGAGGGTTGTGGGTTTCTCCCAAGTCATTATAGAGCCAGGCTTCAGATGGCCTGTGATTCCTGGGTGCTGAGGAGGAATTCCATTCTGATTAAAGGTCTCAAGGACATGCCTGTGGTTGTGTTCTGAAGAGAGTCATCTTCATTTCTTGGGCCAAGATGTGAAACATTCACGGGGTTTAAGGCTGGACAGGAGCTTTGTAATCATCACGGAATGCCTGCAAAATGCTGGTCACTGGGTTGCACCAACATCTCCACACTCAGTGGGTCTGGCCAGGAGGGAAAGCATGGCTTCAGAATCAGTGGATCTGGGATTTAAATGTAAGATTATACCTTATTTAAATTTCTTATTTAAAAAGAAACACTTTCTTTACCTAGAAAGTGTTCTCAGCTCTGCTGCACACTGGCCATGTGTCAGGTGTGGATGAAACCATATGCTGCCATTTTACTGCCTGTAGGAAATTTTGCTGTTGCATGTGCTTTGCAGATAGACACTTTGCCAAACTGAAGACTTAGCAGCACACAAATACTGCAGTAGGTGCTCTCAGGTCTCTCTTTCAATATTGCTTGGTGTCACTATGGGAAATGAAAAGTCCTGAACTGTCTGCCATCACCCAAGGGTGTTTGTGATCCCTGTGACCCTCCAGGGAGGACTAATGCCAGCCATTCCCCCCTCCAGCACTGCTGATACTGCTGCCCAAATTCTGCAGGGAAAGAGGCAGGTGAGGTGCATGAGGTGCATTACTGGGATGGCTTTGCACAGGAGGTCAGCCTGGACTTTCTGCATCTCTGTGCTGGGCTGTGCAAACCTCAGGCTTTGAGGGCTCCTTGAACCTGGAACAGCAGTTCCTGCATGGAAATGCAATGTTGTTTTTCCCTTATCCCATCTGGATAATTTGGACCTGGTTGGTTGTCATTCTTTATCCTGATTATTCAGGAGCTCCCCATGAACTGGTCCTGCAGAATCACAGAATGGTTTGGGTTAAAGGAGCCTTAAAGACCATCTTGTTCCAGCCCCCAGCCGTGGAATACCTGTTCTTTATGTGGTAGTGAGAAAAATAGCAGTGGTGTGCTGTGTCCCTGCTAGCCCTGGGTCTGCTGGTAGCTGAGGGGGTCCCATCTCAGTGCTGCTGTCACAGGAGGCAGCTCTGCACCACCAGAAACCTGCACTGAAGCTCATGGAACAATCTGAATCAGTGACTCAAGAGGATGAAGCTGGGGTTTGTCTATTTGGACTTCAAATCTTTTATGTGGTTTTGTGGATAAAACAGTAGCCCTGAGGCTCAGGAGATCTTCATTCTTTCCAGATCTCTGTAGAAGAAATGCATTCCAGCTGTAAAATGGGGATGGAGATGCTTCTTGTTGGGGGAAGGGAACAGCTCCTGTCTCTGTCAGCCCCTGCCTGTTCTGAGCAGCCCTGCAAGGTGAGAGCTGGGCAAGGCTTTGAGGAGTTGCAGGGAGTCTGGGTCCCCTCCTCTGTCCTTTGCCCTGACATTCAGCAGGTCACAGAGCACAGCACTGGCCTGGCAGGGAGGTGTGGGGAGCTGAGCTGTGAGACTGGGGCTTGCCCTGAGCTCTCAGGTTCACGAGGAGCCCCAGGCCTTGCCTGGGCTGTGTGTGGCACCCCAGCAGAGCAGGCTCCTGGTACCCCTGCCAGGGAGGCATCCCAGCACAGCAGGCATCCCAGCACAGTTGGTAAAACAAAACTCTCTGCTCTTTGTTCCAGCATGAGTGAAGAAACCCAATCCCTGTGCTCACAGCACTTTCCTTCTCATTTCCCCCACAGGGCTTTTTTTTCCTCACTTCCTGTATCAATCTCTGATATAATCTGCCCCAGCAGAGTCACACATTCACACTCTCCTGGCTCCAGCAGCATTTCCCACTCAGCCAGGCCACAGCATTTCTAGGCTTACACAAAACACACGTCCTTTTCAGTTCTGACAGTCCCAGGAGAGTAGGAATGGAAACAGTGGTAGTGTTAGAAATCATTATCATTACAGATAGAAAGCATGTTGTCCTGGTTACTCTCCAGAGGTGATTAGATATTCCCTCTTCCTTGGAAATGCAGGGTGTCTACAGAACACTTTGCTGTTAAAACAGACATATCAGCACTGTTTCCTACAAGCAGCTCTGCTGGAGGTGGTAATTCCACATGGGCCATTGCAGGCTGTCCCCAATGGCATTTTGAGTCATGGAATTTCTTAACCAGGCAAAGAGCCAGTCCCAGTGAGGGCTCATGAGATGCAGGATGCCACTTGTGCTGCCTGTGGGACCTTGAGTCAGTTATTTGCCTCTTGGTGCTGCAATTCCTTCTTCCCATGGAGGCAAGGTCAGTGCTGCAGGGCAGGGCTTGGCCCCAGGGGTTTGTGTCCAGCACTTGGCCTCACCCAAGGTCAGTCAGTCTGCTGCTAATGTTCATCATCTCCCAAACAGCTTTGGAGTCAAAGGTCACAATTATGTGGCAAGCTCAGAAGTGTCAGTGAGGACTCTCCTCCCTGAGATCCCTCAGACTGTGCCTGTCTGGGTGATTCCCTCCATGTTTTTTCAGTCCCCTCTGAAATAAAAGTACTACAGACTTCTACAGCTCCTACAGGAGGTCTCGTGAGCTTCAGAGCTGCCTTCTGAACCCTTCTGTTCACAGAATCCCAGAACAGCTGGGGTTGGAAGGGATCTCTGGAGATCATCTCATCCAATGCCCTGCCCAGGCAGGGTCACCCAGAGCAGTGACACAGGGACACGTCCAGGTGGGATTGGGATGTCTCCAGAGTGGGACGCTCCACACCCTCCCTGGGAGTTCCAGTGCTCTGCCACCCTCAGTGGAAATAAATTCTTTCTCGTATTGAAGTGGAACTTCTTGTGTTTTAGTTTATGGCCGCTGCTCCCTGTGCTGTCACTGAGCTCTACTGAAGAGTCTGGCACCATCGTTTGTCACCTCTGCTTTTCTGCTTCCAAACTTTACCTGTTTGTGCTGAAGATTTTCCAGCCTGAGTCAGCACCTCAGGCTACTTTCCAGTATTTCAAAAAAGCAGAGTTCATCTGTTTCACAGAGCAGGGTTGGCAAAACAAGCAGTTTTCCCACAATGTGGAGATGTTTTCCTACCGTTCCTAACCAGTTCTGGCACCCCCGGCTCTTGGAGCGAGAACTGAGGATTTGGCAGCGGGCTCGGGCTGGTGCATGAAACCATTCTGGGAAGGTGCTGGGTGTTTCTCCTGGTGCCTGAAAGGTTCTGGCTCCCAAATAAATGCTTGTTTGAGCATTTCTGACCCTTCCTAAGAGATGCTTTGCGTGAGGTGGGCATGGACTGTCCTGGGGAGCTGGTGAGGAGTTGCTGCCATGGCCCATTGTGCCTGACCCTTGCCACTAGTGCTGGAACAGCTCTAAATTCAGGCCTGTATTCCCATTTTTGTAACTCACCTGACTCAGTCTTGCCCACTGAGTGAGTAGAGTACCCAGAGGGAGGTTTCCATCTGTGTCCAAAGTGTGGACAGTCCCCAGGACTGCAGCTGTTTGGTGGCTGAGGTTTTTGCCCTGGTTTCACTGTCCCAGATGCATCTCATGGTCCTTTCTGTCCCCTGCTCCCCTTTTAACACTTTCCACTGTAACTACAGATTCCCTTTCATACATTTTTTTCATGGAATGTGGGCTCTAACACACACTGCCTGTGGCCCTCAAAACTGTGGTTGCAGCCAGACTCTGTTCTTCAAGGGAAACACAGAATTTGGGGAATTTCCCTGGGTGATTTGAAACAGCAGGGATTTGATCTCCCTCTCTGACCAAACTGTCCCTAACTGGGACGACTGGGGACATCTTTCCCATCTTCCTCACCCATAAAGCAGGCAGGGAGAGGAAGGAAGGAGTCATACCTGTGGGTAGGGTGCACAGAGACCAGGCCATGCTGCCAGGGGATCTCCCAGGCTGGCAGGACAGGCTCCAGTACTGAACTTCTCCTTCTGCTGCAGGATTGGACACACAGCAGTCAAAGCTCATTTGCAAAGAAGTGTCTGGCTCAGAGACCCCTCTTTCGTTTTTTTTTACCAAGGAGAAAGATCAAGATTTTTGCCGCTGAGAAAGGCTGGGAGATATTCTGGATTTTTTTCCCCCCCCTGGAGAGGAGGCACTGTATCAAATTACAGTCGAAACAGAGATGCAAATAAAGTAATTACGGCATTTCCGCAGTGCTTCCCGGGGAGCTGCTGGACTGCATCCAGACTGGGGAAAGGAGCAGCCAGAGTTTATCAGCTGAATTCCAAGGTTTGGATGGATGCTCGTGCTGCAGAGCTGCCAAGGCCATCCCTGCACTGAACCACTCCCAGCAGCGCCGAAGGGAAATTCAGGCATGTCAAGGGGAAGCAGGATGGCTGGGGACACACAGTCACCCAGCAGCAGAGAAGAATATTATTTAGGTTTCTTCTCCCTCATCCTATTGCTCTGGCCTGCTTGTTACATTGCACTTGGCTTTCCAGGGGAGCAAGAACTGTCAGGAGCTCTCAGTTTGTTGGGACTGAGGCTGTTTAACCTCCTCACTTCAAAAGTGAGCATTGGAAAGAGTGTAGTGGAAGCATCTGCAGGGAGATTTCCCGTGGCATCTCTTCCCTGTGCACCTCAGAGCTCAGCCCTACGCCCTCTGGGACCCCATGGACCTTGGCCAGGCCAGGCAGTGCCCCCAGGGCTGCCAGCTGATGGTGACAAAAGCTTCTGTTTTAGGGTGGGAGGGCGTCTGTTCTCTGTGGTGTAAGTGCTGCCCTGTTGCTAGAGGACACAAAATAGCAGTGTGGATTTAGTATTGAACAGCCGAGGTTTTCATCCTAGAACGAGGCAGAAGCCTTTATTTGGGATTTGCAACCCTTTTTATCAGGTGTTCAGGTTAACAGGACTGGCCAAAGGAACCACCTCTCTGGTGCCATGGGTGGAACAAGAGAAAAACCCATTCAGAACATGTGTGTGACATTGATCTGAGAACCAAAACCTATTTACAAAAACCAGTCCTTGAAAGAGAAGTTCGCAGAAGACTTTCCCTTGGGAACAAATCAACCACTGCCAGGCTGAAAACTCTCAGGCTCAGAAAATCCTGTCCACACTGCCAGGCAGGTCTGGTCCCCTGGAGTCACCCAGCACCGCATCCCCCTCCTGCCGGGAGCAGCATCGCGGGCGGTGCTGGGGGTGCCGTGGGTGGGCTGGGGAGCCCGGCTGGAAGAGCAGCGGCACCTGCACACCTGAGATCTCTGGCGCTGTCTCTGCAGCCGTGACCGTGCCAGAGCCGCCGTGGGGCCGCACAGCTCCGAGCTCCGGGACGCTCCAGCGCCGCCCGTGTGCCTTTGTCACTGCGGGGACTGCGGGACGGCCGCGCTGGACACACGGACGGAGGGACGGGGGGACAGAGGGATGGAGGGACGGAGCAACAGAGGGACAGAGGGACAGAGGGACGGAGGGACAGAGGGACGGAGGGACAGAGGGACAGAGGGACGGAGGGACAGAGGGACAGGGGTTGCTCCGTGCCGCTGCCGGGATCCGCGGGCCGAGTCTCGCAAGCAACTCCCTCTGTTGACTTCTCCCGAAGTTGCATCCCTTCACCCAGCGGTGTCCCTGGCTCTGGTAATAACTAGCACCTTCCCTAATGTCTGTAGCCCTCACTCAACCACAGACCAGACTGATTATTGCTGCTTTTGTAGCCTTTGCAGAGCTGTTTTTATTTATAATTGCACCCCGCTGGTCCGTTCATAATGATTTTTCCCGGCTGCATCCCATGCGGTCCAGTGCTGCAAAGCCACTTTTTCATAGTAGCTGTTGTTGGTTTTAATCACTTGTTATTTGGATGTTATATTAATAGCAGTATCTCTGTGAAGCTTTAGCGTGTTTTCTTTTTCAAAACATTTACAATAAAAGCTAAGTGTTAGCCCTAATAACACACGTGTTTCTTTTGGCTACCTCCTCCAGCGATGAATCCAATTAACTGAGTGCTCAGTGGAGAGCCCTTCTCACCCCGTCCTGTCCCGCCTCCTCCCCAGAGCCTCTCCTGAACCTCTGATTAAAAGGTGTTTGGGACCCCAGTGGGAATAAGGGTGCTTGAAAGGCAGCATGTGGTTGGAGGGGTGTGAGCTTTTAATTGCCCATGTGCAGACTGTAGGAGGCTGTAATAATCCCAGCTATACTTTGCAGATGTTCATTTGGGTCTTGCGTTCTCCTAAACCCCAAATAACCCATCACATCTTACTTCCCAGTGAGGAAGGGTGATGTGGCTGGTTTGATGAGAAAGCACTAGTGAAAACAGAAATAAAAGCAGAGCTGTTACCTCCTGAGCATCCTGAGCCTGTGGGTGGGGAGGAGTGGGGTGATGCTCTTTATTTTAGTCATTTATGGGGGAAACCACCTCCCCCTCCCCCCCAGCAAAACCTGTCTTTGCTGGAAGTGGTTGAAATGGAACACTTAACTCACTGGGGCTGGTGCCTTTCATTTCATTCAGAAGGCGACTGTGAATGGACTCCTCGTGCACTTCAAAAGGCCGTGGCAGTGTGTCCAGTGTGGCGCAGGTCATTCATGGACACTACAGGAGATGTGAAAACATCTGCTGGGTCCTTGCCTGCTCCTTTCAGTACAGTTACTCCCCCTTGCTAATAATTGTCTGTGTTCTGTCATCTAGAAAGGGACCTTGTGTTCCTCCCAGGTATTCTAATGCTAATTTGTTTAGTTAAAAAGGAGAAGCTAAACAGATGTGAACCATTTGGTTAGGTTGTAGTTCATTTGTTAGGAAGTGCAAAGGATTCTTGGCAGGATATTAAATATTACCTTGGCCGATCACAAACACTTCATATTTCAAGAGAGGAAGGGAGGTAGGGACTGCACTCCATAAATCAGCCTTTTCAAAGAGACAGAAAAAGGCAAACATTTGATAAATCTGTGTCATTATACTTAGAGATCAAAGGGAGTTTTACATATGTATTTATGCAACTGGCAACACAGGAGACAATAATAACAAACATAGATCTCTGACAGCTTTACAAAAATAAAAATTAGCCAGTTCTAATCTGTAATTATCTGGCAACTGTGTGAGGTAGGAGGTTGCTCACACTGGAGCTTTGCTGAGACAGTGAGCAAATGTTAAGTCATTCATAAATACATTAGGACGTTCCGTGGGCCAGAGGTTGCCAAAGCCACCGGGTGGTAGCAGGGCACAGCCACTGCATCTGCAGCCCTGCTTTTATCCATGGAGCCCACATTGGGCAGGCAGGGGTTACCAGAGCCAGAGGTCACCAGGGAAAGCATCATTTCCCTGCGTGCCTTGATGAAAATAATTCCTTTTATAATGAAAATATCGAATGATGAAAATATGTAGTGATGAAAATCATTCCTTGATGATTTTCCGGCAAATTATTTGCAAAGAACCTACCTGAAGAATCTCTGAGGGCAGGAAAATTTCCATCTGGGGGCTCTCTCCTGCTTGCCAGTGAGTTACAGCTCCATGTCTGGAGCCTTCCATAGCCCCACATGGCATTGTTGGCTTGGTTGAGCCCTCCCACTATTCCCAATGGCTGGTCCACTCTGTACAGCTCAGTAAGTACAGGACTGGAGGCAGAGGCTCAGGTAAGTCAGAGAAGAAGCCTGAGAAGACCCCAGAAGGGATTTGCAAGCAGCAGAAATAAGAGGAAGACTAATGGGGGCTGCAGTGGGTGTTGCTTTAATCCAGGGCAGAGGAATTGAAACTTCTGCAAAGCAGCAAGCGCCATCACATCACCCAAAAGGAGGAAAAATCCATTTGCTTTAAAATAATTTCGTGGACAAAGCAATGCAGCCACAGAAGTCAGAGAGGGAGAAGTAGCATTATGTCATCTCTCCTTTCCTTCTGGCCAGTTACTGGGCTGATTTCCTATTCTCTTGTGCTGGTTTAAAATGACTTCAGCAACTTGGTTTCTGCTCATTCCCTTGGGAAACTTCCACAGTCTATAGATTTCACTGGTAGGAAACTCTTCTTGACAGTCAGACTGTATTTTCCTTTACTCAATTCCATCACATCACTCCTACTTATGCCTCCTTGGAGCACCCTAAACGCTCTTCTCCATTGAAGTCAGTGCAGTTATGTGAGCAGTAAATTTGGCTCGTGGCACTTGGAGAAATAGATATTAAAACCCCAGGGACAAATTAGGGAGCAAGGGGAGGGAGGGCAGTGGGGGAAAGGAAATGGTTTCAGGTTAAGAGAAACAAGATCTCCTCTTACATTTCTCTAGCAGTGCTGCCCATGGCCCTGGTGGGAGCAAGCCCAGGACAATGCAGCGGGGCTCTGGGAGAGGCAATGAAGTCCCTGGGGTCTCCTTAGGATGTTCCTTGGATGTCCCTGGTCATTGGTGGGGTTACAAAGCCACAGCTGAGGGCTCTGGGGCATTGTGTGGCACTTGGACTTGTGTGCAGAGGGGTTGCATAAAGCCCTGGGCACTTGCACTGCCAGTGGCTGAGCAGTTCTGAGTCTCAGTGATGGCAGCCACAGATGGGATGGGCTCTGCCTGCTGGTCCAGCAGTCCTGATCCAAGAGCGCTCACTGCAAGCTGCACCTCCATGGGTTAAAGCACATGTGTTTTTCAGGACAAAATCCCAAATGTCCTCATGCCTTTCCCCCAGCTCTTTCCTCACTGTTGTGACGTTAGGATAAGTCCGGCAGATGTGTGCAGTGGTGGAGAGAAGGCTGTTGACAGACACACAAGATTTATCCATCCCTGCTCCTCAGCTCCTGTGTGCTCTGGAGCAGCACAGGGTGCACTGCACAGGGCGTGTGGCAGAGGCACAGGGAGGAGACAGCAATAAGGATTTCCTAGGGGGGAAAAAGTGGAATAAAAAAGTGCAGGACTTCTCTTCCTGGGACCCTGCAAGGGGGAGAGGGCTGAGATGGTTCTGTGACTGAGGAACATCTCAAAGTATTGCAATAAGGACAAGATCCCATTATAGATACATGTGGATGGATGAGGAATATGCAAGTCTCACACCAAAGCCCTGCACCTCAGTGTTCTGGGTGCTGTGTGTTCCCAAAAAGGGGGTGGTGTTGGCTGGTCACCTCCTCTCTGGCCAGGTCACTGTACAGCAGAACACTCCAGGGTTACTCTAGAATGCCTCATTTTCCCATGAACATGCACTTGATTAGCATCAAGAAATGGTGAATTACTTTTCTAAAAACAGAACTTTAACCACGTCAGGAAAACTGCATCCTGTCTGGATTGAGACCAAGAGCACACTGACTTGATTTTGGGTACCTGCTCCTCTTTATCACCCATCTGGACTTGTTCCTGCAGATCTTTGAAGAGCTGTGTGTGAAGCCTTCATCTTTCAGAAGAAGGAGCATTCCAGAGCATTTCAGAAACGGCCCCTTCAGTGTCAGAAAAGTGTCATTTGCTGAAAGGACATCCAGATTTTCTAACTGGGAAGAGATAAAGCAACAGGGTGAAACTCAGCATCCAGACAGGACAGGAGGAGCACTGGAAACTGCTGCCTCGTGTCAGACTCCAAGAAAATGCTGAAAAGCATCTGTAGGACATATGGCTTGGGAAGAGTCACCTGGGGTGGATGTTGGTGCAGTGAGCTGACAGACCTCGCCCTTCCTCTCTCCTCACTGTGGATTTGACCACAGAACTGTTTGAGTTGGAAAGGACATTAAAGATCATTGCATTCCAACCCCCTGCCATGGACAGGGACAGCTTCCACTAGACCAGGCTGCTCCAATCCCCATCCAACCTTGAGCACTTCCAGGGACATCCACAGCTTCTCTGGGCAGCCATCACCTTGGTTTGAAGGCCTGCAGGGTTCTCTGCTTTCTGCCCTGGTTTAACAAGTGCATTTTGCAGAGCTGGGCACTATCCTGCCCCATCTCAGCAGTGCTCATTGAGTGCCACCCTTGTCAGGAGCTGCACCCTCCCAGTGCCATCTGTTTAATCAATAATCATCAAGAAACAGGATATGGAGACTGTACTGATGCAGCTCAATTAGTTATCGATTAACCAGCCAGCAAGGCAACCACTGCTCTGATTCTAGGGCATGCAGCAAACCCAGCTGTGCATTTTTGGTTGTGCCCATTCCTTTCCAACTCAGTTTCTTCAAAATTTTTCTTGCCCTATGCCCCCATCCGTGGCCACAGCACACATGCTTCTGCCACAACTGCTGCCTGGGGCATGTTAAGCAAATTCCAGGAGCCAAGAGCAAATGTTGAGCCCTGGTCTTGAGATGGCACCAGGAGCGGAGGTGATCTGTGTTCTGCCAAGCAGCAGTGTGGGCTGCTGCTGCAGGCAGTGGGGCAGTCTGAAGGATGGAGCCACAACTGGTTCCCAACCCAGTGGTTGAAACCTCTCTCACCCATCCTCTGCATGGATGCTCTTTCTGATCACTTTGATTTGCCAGTCCTTGGGGGAAAACTCCTGATATCCAACTGTTGAAGATGCAATTCCAGTAAAACCTATCTTGGGGCTATTTTTCTTAAAAAGCCAATCCAACTTTTACAAGCTACAGCTGACAAATATTTCAGGCCTAAACCAAACTTTCTGTGACATTTTGTTGATGTTATCCTGGCTGGTGCTGGTGGATGTAAGGAACAAGGGGAGTTATTCCATCTGAAGGGTTTCCCTGTTAGCTCATGTGTGTGGGAACGTGCAGTGGAGCAACCCATGTGTGGAAGCAGCAGATTTTCTGTTCAGGAGTGTACAAAACACCAATTGCAGAGGTGAGTAAGCCTGGGTGCAGGAGAGGCACACGTGGGATGATTGCTGCCCACAGCTGTGGTTCATGTGTGCTGGGAACTGTCCTCTTTAGTTCTCTTTACAACTGCCCATCTGGGCCAGCTGGCAGAGCTTTGCCAGCACACAGGGAACCTGGAAAGCAATTCCTCCTTCCTCCTGCCACAGCTTGGCAGCTCCACCTCTGCTTGGTTTGGGATCACCTGTCACACCACAGAGCCCAGCTGTGCCACCTATTTTATCTCACAGCAGAGGAACATTGGAATTGTTTGCTGTTGACTCTGTAGCTGAAGTACAGAAGTTCTCCTTGTGTCATCCCCAAATCTGCTTTGCAAATACCTGGTCCTGGGGAGAATGGGGATGAGGGACACTGGTACTGATGGAGATTTGGGTGGACCAAGCTCTGTGTTAACCCACTGAGCAGCTTTTAGAGAAGTCATACACCTCTGAGGATCTTATTGCCCCTCTTCAGTCTGCTTGGTTTAATTAGTTTGTAAACTCCAGTTTGTAGTTTCAGACTATTGTACAAGATCCTCACATCACTAGCTAGTGTGATGGAAACAGTTAACGTTTTGTGTAACAGTTCAGGAGTTGATGTATAGTTGATATATGAATAGATCAGGATAATGCTTCTGACACACAAAATTAAGGTTCTTTGTGGTGAAAAGATTCTCCTCTTTTTGGGGGAAAATTTAAAAATAAAATAAGGAGGTTTCAGCAAAACCTCACTCTCCTCTCAAAGCAAAAGTTCTCTGAAAGCGGCAAATTTGGTACAAATGTTTATACATCTTTTAATAAAAACATGATAGAAAAGTTGCCCACATGCACTGGAGCTGTGAGTTATGTGATTGTTGGGAGAATACTGGCTAAAGCACTTCCATGGAATGTGCAAAATCCCCATCCCTGGAGAATGCTGGAGCAATCTGGTCCTGGAAAGGAAGGTCCCACAAGTAATGGTATTGCAGGAAGGATCTCCTCAGACAGATGCTCTTAGTTTTCCTTTCAGGACCTGTTGTGTTGGGCTCAGTTTCTGTGTGTTACTCCCATCATGGGGACTGTGGCAAATCTCACCAGGAATTTTTACAGACAGGAATTGCAGAAAATACAGCATGACAGAAGGTGCAGCTGATTGAAAAGCCACCTCATCAAAGGAACAGACAAATCATAGTATCACAGAATAGTGTGGGTTGGAAGGGACCATTAAAGGACATTTAGTCCAGCCCCCTGCCATAGGTGGGGACACCTTCCAACAGACCAGGGTGCTCCAAGCCCCATCCACCCTGGCCTTGAATGTTTCCACGGATGGGCCATCCACAGCTTTCCTGGGCAACGTCAGCCAGTGTTCCATCACCCTCACTGTAAAAAAAATTCTCTCTAGTATCTAATCTAACCCTGCCCTCCGTCAGTTTAAAACCATTATCCCTTGACTGTGCTAAGAGCTTTGTCCCCACCTTTTTTATAATCCCCCCTTGGATACTAAAAGACCACAATAAAACCTCCCTGAAAACCTTGCTATCCAAGTATTTAGCGATAAGGAGGAGAAAAAACCCACTGAGATGCCCCCAACCCCATGACGCCGGCAGTGCCTGAGCCCCGGCTGGCGATTCCCAGCAGCCACGGGCGGACAAGGCGTGGGCGATGCCAGCGTGTTCGGGGATGCGCAGCGCCCGGAGCCGCCCGGGGGTGCCCGGGAGCTCCCGGGGGTGCCCGGAGCCGCCCGGGGGTGCCCGGAGCCGCCCGGGGGTGCCCGGAGCCGCCCGGGGGT
>VWYI01003915.1:96921-127691 GCA_013399455.1 Anthoscopus minutus
GCCCCGCCCCGCCGCTGCCTCAGCCTGCGCTGCCGGCGGCGGGAGACGGCGCTGGGCGGGCGGCGGCGATGGGGCCGTGCTGAGGCTCCGCGGGTGCCCATGAGGCGCCGGGCAGAGCCGAGCCGAGCCGGGCGGGCTCCAGCCATGCATCCCGGTGCGCCCGCGGGCACATGGGGCAGCGCTTGAACCGCTGCCTCGATGTCCCCGTCGCGTTGCCGCCGCTGAGGCGGAGGCTGCTGCTGCTCTTCATCATGCTCTTCCTCTGGCTCTATATGTTCTACTCGTGCGCCGGCTCCTGCGCCGGGCTGACGACCCGCGGGTCACCCGCGCCGCCCCGCGCCGCCCCGCCGCTGTCCCCGCTGCTGCCGGCAGAGCCGGGCGAGGAGAGCAGCCTGGAGGAGCAGCGGGCAGCGCCCGACGCCGGCAGCCCGATCTCCAGCTTCTTCAACGGCTCCGGTACCAAGCGGCTGCCGCAGGCCATCATCATCGGCGTGAAGAAGGGGGGAACGCGGGCGCTGCTGGAGTTCTTGCGGGTGCACCCCGACGTGCGCGCCGTCGGCGCGGAGCCTCACTTCTTCGACCGCAACTACGAGCGGGGACTCGCCTGGTACAGGTACGGGCCGGGCCGGGCCGGGCGGCGGCCCCGAGGCGGGACGGGGCTGAGCGCGGTCCCCGCCGTCCTGCGCTCGCTGCCCCGGTGCGGGGATGCGGCCGCCCCGGGCTCCGGAGCTGGGTGGGGAGCGCCCAGGTTGAGGAGTGAATGTCCCGCTAAATGCTCTCCCCCGAAAAAAACAACCCCTAAATAAAATATAATAAACCCGGAGCGCAACTTGCGGTCCCCGTTAGCCCAGGCGGCGGCGGGGCGTCTGCAGGTTTCCCGCGAGCCAAACTATATTTAATCTCTATATAAAGGTTAAATATTAATTTAATATTTTTAAACACTCTTATTCCGCTGTACTTCCAGGTTTTTTGCTGGAGCGTATTTTTCCTCCAGCTCATGGTGTTGCTCAGGGATGACTGCTGTGTCTCCTGGGTCCGCACGGGCTGGCGGGCGGTGCGCTCAGCGACCGCATATTTGCGGGGTTTTTGACCCGCTTGGTTTGGGTTTTTTTTGTTTGTTTTTGGTTTTTTTTTAATATACCCATCGGAGTGAGATTCGTCCCGTTTTCTTTTTTTCCCCCATTTTTGTATGGGAGAGGCGAGGTGAAGAGGGCTTACCCGTTTGGGAATTTTTTGGCACGTTTGGAGGGGGTTTGACCCGTTCCGGGAGCGCTGCCTGGGACTGGCAGGCGGCAGCTCCACGTTCCAGATAAAAGTTCCTCACTTTCTCCCTGCGTTCAGCCTCCCTTAACTTTCTCCCGCCCCGTAATCATCTCCGGAGCTGATCGATTGCCCGAGGTCGCGGTCGCCAGCCCGGCGCTGCGCTGCGGGAGCGGTGTGCGCTGTAGCGGGTAACGGGAGCGTCGGGAACGGGATGAACCCTTTGGACTGGGAGAAAATGATACACTTCTGGCTTTTAATTTCTTGCATCTTGTAAAGATGTTTGTAATTCTAAGTGATTTTGCGAGGAGCAGCCCGGTCCGGGATGTCTGTGTGCGGGTGGGCTCGGCGGAGCGGGCGGCGGTGGGCGCGGAGGAGAAGCGCGATCGGACACCGAGAGAGGAGCGACTCCCGTCTCCGTGCCTTTCTCAGCCTTTTCCGAGTGAAGTTCCTTTATCAGGAGTATTTTGAATATGTCTTTCTACTGAGTGTTTGCGGGAATGCTAAAAGAGCAGAGATGGAAACTTTGAAGCTAGATGGGAGCTGTGAAGTTACGAATTGTAACCTCTTTGTAGTCTTGAAACTCCCACCCGGCAAGTCCGATTAGGTTTATGTCTCTTTTTTTAATGTTGCCATCCCTCAGCAGTTAGTGAAATGAGAGCAGGATAAGATCTGATGAGGAGGAAGTAATTTTTGAAAGCTGTTTCGTTTTAAGAAATTCTGTCATCTCGATGTAGGACATATCGTGTTGTCCCACAGCAGCCCGTGGAAAATTCAGCTGAGTTAAAAAAAGTATTAATCTCTCGTTTTGAAGGAGAACTTGCATATAACAGAGCAGAAAACCTGTCAGGATTTATTAGCAAAATGGTGTTGTATGTGTTGAACTCTGTTTTTAATTAGGCACCTAAATTAGACCATAAAATGGTTGATTAATCTTTTACAAGTAGGAGGTGGAAGGGGAGAAGGAGAGAATAATGCTTATGATTGAGTTCATCTGTTATCCCAGATGTAGTGGGTGAAAGCCAATATTTAAAGGACACACAATATTTTTAAATTTGGAGAACAGGTATCAAAGTTGTGTTTAACTTCCTAAAGGTGATTCACCTTATCAGCTGCTGAATTTTAAGCACTGCAGGCCCTATCCCTGCAAATACGCTGTAGTTTTTCTTTAATATCTTTGCAAAAGGCTGTTTTAGCTGAAATCTGACAAATCCTGAGGTCTGAATGGGGATGCTCTCAAGCAGCAAGATGCTGGAAGTCTTGAAATCAGTCGTGTGTGGTTCACCCTGAAGATGGGAGTGTGTCAGGCTGCCTGTGGGACCGGGACCTGGGTCAATTAGAGAGGACTAAATAATGCAAAATACCTGGGGGAGGATGAAAACCAGCAGACAAGTTGTTATATATTGTGCATTATTTCTAACCTAACTAGAATTAGATACAGAAGTTAGTTCCCATAAATTTTGTCATTAGAAGTGTTCAGGTCCTTTACAGTAGTAACTCCAAGCTCTTGCTGGCTTCAGTGAATCTTGGCTTCTCAGCGCTCCACAAGAACGTGTTTATTTCTCCCAGACCTAATGAGGATTTTATTTATTATCTTAGTATCAGTAAGGAGATGTGTTTGTATTTTCTTGCTGTTCAGTACAGTTGGATTAAAGGTGTGTAAAAGGTGCATGGTGTCAGCATCGTGCAGTGAACTGGGCAAGCCTCATCTCTTTTTTTTCAGATGCTTTTGCTCAAATCAACTGAACTTTGGAACTGGGGGAGTTACTGTCTGCTCTGCACCCAGAGTACAGTGTAAATCCAGTTGCCTGGCTTTGAAAAGATGAAGATAGAATTTTTGACCCGTGTCCCATTTGAAGTGTGTTTTAGCTAACTGGCTAAATTTGTTTATGTTTGTTAGGAGGTTTTGTTTGTTTAACTTGTTCCTGCCATCCAAAAATCTTCTTTTTTCAGATTTTCAAGATGCAGAGGCATCAGATTTACTTGTTTAGCTTGATGAATTCTTATTTTTGGAGGTGATTGTGATTAATCCTGTTTAACTACTTATTTCTGTCTGAAGTTTTCATCTTTCGAAAATAACTTCAGAAGGGGGAGCACAAACTTGTTCCTTGCTCCATTTTTTGCCAAGTGAAATTAAATCTGTTAGTTTGTTGCTGTAGTGTGCAATGCAGAACACCATCAAGTAGCGCTGAGTATCCTGCAAAGCAGGGGGAAAACAGGAAAAATTAAATGCTTCTTATTGATAGTGAGGTAACTAAAATTTGGTGGAAATAATTTCTGTACGCACATTGCAGGGTTTCCCCCCCATAATGAATACAGCATGTTAACTGCTTCTAGTGAAAATATGTACCATGACAGAGGAGAAATGGGATCCAGCCGCTATTGCAAACTAATTTTATGAAGTGCCTTGAATTTTTGGATAGTGGAGAAGTTCCCTCTTTGTGGCAGTAGGGAGTTCAGCTCCACAGCCTATGTGCATGTGTCTGGCTGAGCGGCCTGTAGGGATGTCGTTGTTCTCTTTGGGGTTTGCTTGGTGGGGAGGAAAGAAGTGGTTCTTGCAAGCCTAGGAAATCAGTTGTCGAATTTCTTTTATTATTTGCTTCATTTGCTGGAACAATGATGCATTTTGAAATGTCCTAGGGACTTGAAAGCCTGTTGTCCTATAATTAATGTAAGAAGAAATGATTGTCATTAGTGTTACAAGCTTGGAGTTTTTTTCTTCTTTTTATTATTATTATTTTCAGCCCAGTGGGCTGTAATGCCCAGTCCCTCCTGCCTTGGGCTGGGTGTTGCCAGCCCTACTCAACATCACTGATTTGTATTTTGAGTCTGCAGCTCTCTGCTAGGACCCCCTGTGCCATGGCTGTGCCGCTGTAACTGCGACAGCAGGACTAGGCTGAGCTCCTCTGCCTCTAGCAGTGCTCCAGGGAGACCTCTTGTCCTTTTCTCTTCTTTTCTCATATGGAAAATTCTTAAAATGCTGGTGCTTTGTCTCCCCACTACTGCTAAGTTGCTTTAGTTCGTTCTTCTTGCTGAGACTGGGTGATTTGTATCAGCAGGATCATGCCCTGTGGTCTGGTGGTGTGTGATAAACTGTTTCAAACATGCATTTCTTAGAGCCCCAGATTGCTTGGACTTGAGTGTGCAAAGTTCTGCTTGACAGCAATTCCTGAATTGGGAGAAACTTCCTTTTTTTTTTTTCATTTTTCCCCATGAGCCTTCTTTTTTTTCCTCGAGGAATGTGTGGGGGTACAAGCTGGTGCTTGCATTTGGCCAGGCTGGGAGCAGGGGAAGAATAAGGAAATGATGGTTAAAGTTTGGGGTGAAAGCCCTGATGAACCAAATCTTGAGCAAGGCAGGATTTTGCCCCTGTGTTTGACCATTCTGTATAATCTCAGCTTTAGTGAAGATTTTACCCCTTCTGCTTAATTGCCTTCTGGTGAGGCATGGACCTGGCAGCACAGACAGAACTGGGGTTGGTTTCCACTGAGTGTTACATGGTTTATTTGCCCCAAGAGGTTTGGGAACAGTCCTGATACTCCCAGCTGGACTTTGGGTGCATCTGAGCAAAGACAGGTTCCTCCACTGCGTTCCCATGAGCTGTGCTGGGTCAGAACAAGCATCTCCTAAAGGGCAGTTGTACTCTCTGGGAAGGTTTTACCAAACAATTTTGGTATTTTCTTTTCTTGATGTGAAAAAAAAAATGTACAACTCAACTACTGACCTTGTATTGTGTTTTGCTTAAGCCAGTGGGGACTTTTGATGGTCCCCTCAGAATGTGCATGGAGTCGAGTGCCCCCTTGGCCACTGCGGCGTCTCCCTTCATGTCCTGAGCTGCTGTGCAACATTGGGAGGAAAATGGCCCCCAAAAAGAAGGGCTGGGCTGCTATAATCAGTCAGCAAGACCCTTGTGTTTGCATGGGATCATTCCTTTAGATCTGAGGAGGGTTGAGCTGTTCAAACAGATGGCAAAGATTATTCGTGTTGCTGGGGTTTCAGTGCACTGCTCTGTTTCAAGCATGTTGCCCGATATGACGCACGTGACGAGTTCTTCCCAGCACGACGCTGGGGGGATGACATTGTCTGTTGTGATCAGGTTTCATGGCCTCACCTGTTGAGCTGCTGAACTTTTCCAAGTTGCCCAAGCGTTGGGGGTGCCGGATGCGGATGGTGGATGTGCCTGGCTAATCGAGTTAGTGCAGGAGCGCGCGGCTCCTTGTGCTGCTTGGCATGAAAATGATGGGAATGAAAACCCACGGGCTCAGCTCTGCCTTTGGGATTTATTATTTTTTTTCTTTTCGAGTGGGCCATGGCAGGTGTCTGTAACACACACCAAGCGTTGAATATCTCAAGGCACTTCCAGGCAAGGCTTTGTTTTTAAAAGCATCCTGCAAGCCCTGGGTGCAGTGGCTGTAGAAACTCTACCCAAACCCCTGTTCTTTGGAGCTGTATTTCCAATCTACCTGATGATAGGAATGTCCTGTACCTGGGCCTCTCTTGCTGAGCTGCTCTGTTCACTTGAGCCTGGGTTTGGGGCTATTTACCCATCCCAGCTAGGAAGAAGTCTGATTTAGTGATCGTTCTACACAGGATTCGTGTCTCCTGGTGGCGTGACCCTGGGTGACCACTGGGTTCAGGTGATAATGAATGGGCCAGGGCCATGTGGGATGGGTAACCTATGGGTTCAAAGAACAATAAATAGTGGGGAACGTTGTCTCAGTGGTGTAATTAGTGGGTCAGGGGCTATCAGCTACTACCTGTTGTCACCATGTGGTGTGTGAGGATGGGCTGGAGAGGCTTCTTCCTTGGTCTGTGGGAAATGACTAAGTGCTGTGCTGGGTCCTGACTTGCTGCTGATGACTCTACCAGGGCTTGCCCTAACCCTTGCAATTCCAGGTCTTTCAGCAGCTTGCTGGGTTTAATTAGCTAGCAAGAAACACCATGTGCTTTTTAAAGGTGCTCAGCCCAACAGCAGCCAGAAGGCAACAGAGTAAATGGAGCTTATCTGGGCTTTCTACTAGGAACAAGGGGTGCTGTGATGAAGCATATTGATTATCAGCAGGCTCAGAGGAAAGGTGGGGTGAATTCAGGACAGGCATCTGGGAGTTGCTCCCAGTCTGAAGGTGGCAGGGAGGGATGCAGAGACAAAAGGGGAAGGGCATCACATTGTGCCATGGGTCAGATGAGGGGAAGAAATGGAGCTCAGGAGCCCAGTCCCTCTGTCTCCAGCTGGGGAGAGCAGGGTCTGCTTGGCTGGGGTGGGCAGCATACCTTGGTTCATTCATAATAGTGATCCAGTGGGGACAATCTCTCCTGGTGCCAGGCTGGCTTTGAGTGTTCCCCATGGTGGTTTTCCTCACAGGAATGGCACTGGAGGAGGAGGAAGATGAACCCAGTGATGATGATTTAGCATGTGGTGCTCTTGTACTGGGAAGGTCCAGAGGTGAGGAGGGCCTTTTGGGAGCAGTGAGCTGGCTTGTTTGGCTGCCTGACCTTTCTTCCTGGCCCTGTGGCGTCAGGAATAATTCAGAGAAGACCAGAAACTTGGGTATTTGGGACTTTAGGTGGGGTTGGTGAGAATGTTAGAGGAAAATAGGTGTACAGGTGCTGCTGGCAGATCTCACACTGATTTCCAGTAAACGAATAATTCCATTTTTAAAATTTTTCTGTCAAGATATGTGAGCATGGCAGTGCCATGGCATGTGGAGGCTAGGGAAACTTTATTTAAAGAAAAATAATTTCAGGTTCTGCTAAATGCTTTACATCTGTGTTAACCTCCTTGGAAACGCCCTGGAACTAGCCTGCTTCTGAAGCAGCTTTGTTTTATCCTCTCCATACAGAAAAGGGAGGGAGGAAGAACATCTCTACAGAGGGGTGGTGTGACCCAGCCCTGGCATCAAGGGAGTCATGGCTCTGTTTGGCAGCAGGTCTGACCCGGAGTTTAATTTGCAGCCTGTCTGGGCTGCAGAGCTGCGTGGCTGACCCTGCCCTTGATGTGGCTTGTACAGTGTCACACATGGAGCCCAGCTTTGCTATCCCTGAGCTGGTGGCTGCCATCCTCCCTTGTCTTCTTGTGAGAGTTGTGCTGATAAAATTCCATAAGACAAAGTTGTAATTTGGCCAGTCGTCTCTTCTGGTACTGCTGGGGATTTCTGCAAATCCACCAAAGTGGCTGGTTTGTAATAAAAGTGAGCAGTTGTAACCTTTCCCTGGAACTGGCACAGCCTTTGCATTCCTGTCAGTGCAGCAGGCAGCTCTTCCAGAAGAAAGGGAGAATTATTGTGTGCAGGCTTTCATTTTATATGCCAATGTACAACATTATAGGTGGAAGTGTGCATTTAATAGATCCTTCCTAAAAGTGAACACAGGGCCAAATTGCATTGCCACAAACATGGTGCAACAGTACTGAGTATGATTGTATTCTGCTACACCAATTCCTTTTTAAAAAATACACTTTTTCATGTGGGAAGTTGGCTCTGATGAGGAGATGAGTCTTCAGCTGTGTGTGGTGACAGAGGCTGAACCAGGTCCCCCAATATAATTTTGTGTAATGCAGCCCAGAACTCTGCCTAGGGAAGGGCTCCAAGATCAGACCCTCATCGTGTGACTGCAGAAAATGTCCCCACAGAACCCCAAACCCATTACAATTATTAACTTCAATAAAGCAGTTTGTATTAAAGCCCCAAGCTTTCAGCCCCTATTAATTATCAAACACAAACTTGTATTAAAGCTTGAAAATCTTGAAACTTGAAAACTTAAAACTTCAGGTCTGCAGGAACAGCACAGGGAGGTGTAGGAAATCTTTGGAAAAGTGCTCATTTAGTGAAAGGGAAATTGCACTGGGGTTAAGCTGCAGTAGTATTTTTGATTTTTCATGGGGTCCAGGGTCTGCAGTGGCTGAGCAGGCTCAGAACATCGATTCTCCTGTCACTAGGGGGAGGACGAAACCCCAGCGTTTTCCTCATAAAGTGCTTTGCTGCTTCACTGAGCTATTAAATATTTGTTTAAAAACTGGCAAAGCCTGCAGCTTTGGCTTGCCTTCGGTTTGTTTTTCTAAAGGTGTATTAGACTTGGAAGGAAATCAGGAGGTGTTGGAGTAAACAGGAGGCGTGTCCCAGTCCTTGGGTCCCGGAGTGGCTGTGCACAGCCCTCAGCTGCTTTGTGCACAGGGCTGGCAATGCTGCTGCTGAGGGAGCCTGTGCCTGTGCTGTGCCCTGTGTCTGCGTGCTGGGACAAACGTGCTGCTGACACTGAGGTGCCGTGCCCTGCTCTGACCCCCTGCACACACCTCTGGCACCACGTTCAGTGACTTGTGCCACGCCACAGCCTCAGTGCTAGGGGGTTCCCATCTTCTGCAAGTGGGTTGGAATGGAAGAAGCTCATGAAGGTCTCACCTGCGAGCAGCAGGGCAGTGGTGGGTGTCTGGGTGGCTCTGAGCATCCCTGGGCTCTGGCTCTGACTTTACTCTGGATGGACCAACCACAGAGAGCTGCAAAAAGCCAGGCAGCTGGGCATTGCCCCTTATCGAGGACATGCTTAGCAAAGCCCATTTTCCTTTTTCCCAGTGCAGTGCACTGAACTTGTTGCAACTTAAAGCTTTTTTCCCTCATTTAATTTCCCTCTTCAGCTGGTGTGATAGCAAATGAGCCTTGGGCTGTCTGCATGGCATTTGGAAAAGCAGAGGGAATAGCTAATACGGGGTGCTGAGCAGGGAAGGAAGCCTTGAGAGGAGACACCAGCCTTGCTGAAGCAGAAGTGGAATAGCTGGTTAGGGTTTTACCCTGGGTCTGCTGCAAGCTGAACGGGGCTGGGAGGTGCTGTCTGCTCCTAAGCAGTAATGACAGGCTGGAGCTGCACAGAGAGAGCACTGGGGCAGGCTGGGCACACACTGGGGCAGGCTGGGCACACACCAGGCCAGGCTGGGCACACACCAGGCCAGGCTGGGCACACACCAGAGCCTTGGCCGGCTGCCCCAGCTCTGCTGCCACTGCTGCCCCCCCTAGAGATGACTTCAAGATCAAACTGCTCAATGCAGGGTAACAATTAATTAGGCTATAAATAAACAGTAAAGTTGATTAGGAGCCCGTGAGTTTCCTCTTCTCCACCTTTCTCCCCACAAGTTTCCTCTTGCGGGGCTCCTCTGCGGGCGAGCCCTGCAGTTGTCGCAGGCTCGGCTGTTCCAGCAGGGCTCACAGTTGGGGTAAGCAGCTGCACAGCTGGTCAGAGCCCAGAAATGATAGGGGCAGAGCAATGCCTGCTCTGCCTCACCCAGTTCCCCCATCAAACCCACTGCTGGTGTTGCAGGACAGGGCACGTGCCAAGTCTCTGCCTTCCCAGAGTGAATGGCTTTACTCACTGCTGGTGCCTGATGCTGGGAATAGCCTCGTGCTGGGAATAGCTGCTGGCATTTGCCTTCAGTACCAGGCATTCCAAGGCTCCTGCTGCTTTGAGACTCAGTATAGCAAGAGCTAAGCTGGACGGCTTGTTGCCCATCATGGGGAACATGAGGAAGCTTCAGTGTGGGGTTCAGGACCTCCCCAAAGGCATGTTTGTGTGGCATTGGTACAACGGAGGGGGAAGAATAAGCTGGGCTGGGTTTTCTGGAAGAGCTACAGAAACGTAATGTTTGTAATGAGGCTTGAAACTAAACCCAAACAATTGCTTGATTTGTGACTCCTGGAGAGCTGAGGTTTGTATAGTATCAAAATTGATAATGCTCTTTTATTTATTTTCTCATGTATCTATCTAAAACTGGTCAAAACTCTCTCCAAACTCCAAATGAAAAATTTAAGGGTAACATTTATTTAAGCTCTGTGTTATTTTCAATGTACCTGCTGAAACATCTTAAGGAAAATTAAAAATCAGACTTCTTAATCAAGCAGAAGTGATTATGTGCTGTCAAGGCAGATGGAGAAGGGCAGAGCAGCTTCCAGCTGTTCCAGGCCAGCCCAGGTTTTACCAGCAGGGGCATGTACATGCTCTAAACATATCATCAAAGTCTGATCCTTGGTTTTCACACGGAAATCCTTAAAAACCAAAGAGATCCCATGTCCAGCTCCGGGAGCAGAGGGGGAATGAGCATTGTCACTGCCCGTGTTTGCTCCTGCTCCCTGGGCCACCTCCTCGTGCATGTCTAGTTGGTTGAGGGCCATCACCAGGGGTGAGGACTGGTGGAGGAGATGCCCACGGTGATGGGCTCCATGTTAGAGTTTGTGGCCATCTCCTGCTCCCTGGCTCTCCTAGGCAGAGCTGGCTTTTCTCACTTTTCAAGCACCAGGCTGCATCTACATCCAGGGGATGGAGGCAGAGAGAAAGGACTTTGTGAGGCTCACAATGGAGTCCCAGCTCGGTTCAGCCCGGGTCGGAGGGGGTTGGGCTGTGTCTTTGAGAACCCAAGAGTGTAGAGATCAAAGGTGTGGGTGAGTCAATTACAATTCACATTTGGTTCATCCATATGTTTGGGTATTTGAAAAGCTTCAATGGTCACCCATTTTATATCTCTTATGCCCATTGATTTGTTAATCTGACACTTGGTTTCATCTGAATAATAATAGCTGTCATTCAGAGTCCTCAGTGTTCAGGGAAAAGTCATTTCACTTGGGTTGTGCTCTAAGGCCTTGGCAGACTGGCCCACGGTGCTCTTTATGTACAAGGGCTTGAAGGATTTGGGGATAATTCAGCCCCATGGCTGGCTCTGGAAGGAAATTGGCTCTGAATGAAAGCAGGGTGGGATGCTGGAGGTTGCTGGTGGGCTTTGACACATGTAGTTTTGCTTATAAGGTCCTTCCTGGTTGTCACCATAGCCATGGAGCTGCCATTGCAGGGTGTGGGGTGTGAGGACATGGCAGGGTTACACAGAACGACAACCCAAGCCATCAGAAATGGGAAGCAGGCTCTCTAAAATACTGCCTGAGTGCTCAGGACTAGATCAAATCATTGGTATGGCCATGTGAAGTCTCTAATTATGTGAATACCTTTTTAATGAGAAGCAGTGCTTTGCATCTGTTGTACTTGCAGCAGAGCATCTCCACCAGCTGAGCCTGCTCTTTAAAGAGCTCCTGGCTGGATGGCATTGACTGTTTATGACCACACCATGATCCCAGGTAATGCCTGGGCAGAAAGGCAGTCTGCAGACAGACCTGCTCCTTCATGTTTCCCTAATTGGTACCTGTCTCCCTCCTTCACTGGGAATTTCTCTCCTTCCCAAGGCTGGGTTGGTTCCTTCTGCTTTACCCCAAGTCCTGCAGGATCCTGAGGATCCAGGGATGTGGTGGCACCACAAACCTGCAGCCTGATTGCCTCAATGGGCATGCTTCTGGCCTGGAAATTAATTGTATTTTCTGTCTTTGATGCTTGATGTGAGGTGCCAAAAGGAGGAGAGAATCAGGTCACCCTGGCCTGACTAGAGATGTTGATGGAAAAAATCTCATTCTGGACAAATGGCTCACTGCCCTGGTCTGTTTACCGTGGAGAGATGTTGATTACCAGTGCTACTCCTTTATGAGAGCAAATCACAAATCCATTAACAAATGAGTTGAGGTGACAATCCCATTTGTGTTAAAATGCATTTAGGGATCAGTACTGAGAGGATCACCGATGTATTAATTTGCCAGGCCTTTTGTTCCAGTGGGTGGCAAAATTAGCTCATCCCAGTGAGGGTCACGCTGACTGGGCCAGTGCCCAGATTACTGATGGTTCAGCTTGTGGTTGGTGCCACCCTCCCTTCTGAGGAGGAAGCAGAAGACTTTCAGAAGTTAATTAGGTGTCTCAGCTGGCAATAAAGTCTAAACCAATTTTAAATTCTTGACCCACTCAAAGAAATGCTGATGGTAACAAGCAGCTGGTGAGTACAGGACATGCTTGGTTGGTTAAACACCCTCCTGGTTTTCCTCTGATGGATTTGCTCTTCCCTGCTGTTACTGGCCATGGGGAAGGTCCTGTGATGGTGAGAGGGACATCTCCTTCTCTTTACCACAGCTGAAGAGAAGCCTCAGAGCTGCACAGTTTCAAGGCTGGTTTGGATGTTGCTGAAGAGGCAGGTGGAGTTGTGCAGCTGAGCTTTGGCAGCACCTTGTTGGCATTACTTGGCCTATGAAACATGTGTACATGATCAGAAAGGACAGATAAAAACATAAATTTCTTTTTTTGCCATGAAAACGGAAAATTGGCTGTTTTCTGAGCTGTTCTTTTGAAGGCCTTTGCTGTTCAGGTAGTGCTGGATGCCCATTGGATCACTTTAGGTGGAGAAATTGAGTTCCTGGAGATCCTGCATGGCTTTTTTGATAAACTGTAAATGTAAATGTGTGTCAAGGTTTGTTTCAAGCCTGCTCTGGCCCTGGTCACTCTGTGAGATCCCTTCCCACGTGCTGTGGAAGAGCTAGTGGTCTCTGGTTCAAATGTGACATGGAAGATGTTCCAGGGCATGTCAGCACACAGAGGAAAGTGCTGCTGAGTGAATAAAGTGTCCCTGCTCCCCTCCCTGCTTTGTTATGTCCATGGTGAGGAAGAGGAGCAGAGCTGCCACCAGTCCCTTTTTGGGGCTCTAACTCAGCACAGTGGCTGAAGCCTGACTTTGGCATGTCCCACCCCAAGGGTACACAAGTCCCTGGGGGAACTCTCCCAGCATGGGTTATGATCCGAAGGGTGAGAGCTGGGGTATCCCTCAGGTCTCCAGAGTTTATCAGGAGGCTTTTTTCTCTAATCATGGCTGTAAGACCAGACCCAGAGCAGGAAAGCTGGGCTTATTTGGGAGAAATGTGTGTCAAGGTGGCAAACAAAGTTCTTCCTGTGCAAATGCTGGGCCACTCGTGCAGTTGTTCAACAACATTATCAGTATAACTCATTACCTGCCCGTGCAGGCACACAGATTAGGGCATTTGTTTCTGTGTTGGGGAAAACACAAAAGGCCTCTCAGCAGGGCTGTGATTTATGATCATTGCATCAGGGGAACATGGTCCTACCCGTATCTTGCTGGAGTGGCTGTTGACTTTTATTTCCTTTTGGGGTTGGCTCTTTGTTCTGTGGGTTGGGTGGTTTTTTCCCTACCTTCTAGCAGAGTTGGAGCAGGTGAGATGTGCTGGCTTGGCAGTGCCCCAGAGGAGGGCAAAGCCTGAAAAGTTCATCTCCTTATAGTGCTCTCCTGGGTAGAAATTTGTCAGGTGTTCCTGAACACCAGCTGGACAGAGGCTACTGCCATGGTCCAGGGTTACTTAACCAGAAAGTTAATTTATGAGTGTGTGCCATAAAAATCTATATCCATATAACTGGCATGGACCCCAAGCCAGAGGTTGCTTCTCTTGAACTGACTCCTTTACTGGGAAACTGGGAAACTTCCCTGTTGCAGCACAGCTGTAGAACAGTGTGGCAGTGTGCTACTGCAGGTGGCTATGAGATGTGACCATCTCCCCTGCACTGGTTACACCAGCTGTGCCCTTTGGGTCCAAATCGAGGTGTACCCTGCTGGCTGGCTCAGCACCTCCAGCACACAGCAAAAGGAGTCCCTGCAGGAGGAGGCACTGCAGGCATGAGGCTGGTGGGACAATCTCCTGTGGGCTATCTGCATTGGGAATACCTCCTGGTGTCCTAGCCACGGGCAGGAGCCCCACGGTGGCCTGGTGCCCCAGGTGGGATCATCCAGGAGGTCATTGTGCTCCATGTGCAGGGTGGGCAGTTCCACCCACCCGTGGGTGAGTCCTGGTGCTACTTGGTTTGGGCATCTAATTCCTGGTGCTCCTGGGACAGCAGCAGAATGCCAACTGTGTTCTTTCTGCAGTGCCAGCTCTGTGTGTCTCAATACCCACTTCTGCCTCCCCCAAATCCTCACATCTCTGGGGCTAAACCTGATTATATTGCTCCCTTTGCTGCAAGGAAGCATTTTCCCAAGACCCAGGAAGAAGAGAGATATCTTGAAGACCTGTGAGGAGGAGTGCCTGGGGTGGTTTAACATCTTTGAGAGGATTAGTGCTGTTGCTATAATTAAGAACAAATTGGTGGCTGTGGGAGCTGTTTGGGGCTGTGGACTCGATGGCTGAAGGTGCCAGTTCTGGCTGGTGCTCCTGCCATGCTGGGGGTTTGTGCCTGAGCCTTGGTGGCAGGGCAGGGGTGAGAGGGAAGAGGCTGTGGTGTGAGCAGTGGGTGTTGGTGCCCCTTGGATGTGATTGAATGGCTGCTGCAGGGTGAGAAAGCTGACACCAAGGAGTGGGCTTTTGGTTGGGGCTTGTGGGAACAGCCCAGTTGTTCTCCTGGTGGAGTTGAAGCCAAAGCCCTGAGATCAGAGTCTCTGTGGCAGTGTGGACTGTGTTAGTCCCTCCTCTGCTGCAGGAGACCCTCCTGCTGCCTGGGTACCAGGGATGTGTTTTGGATGTCCCACCATTATGATTTCTTCGTCTGCTTCCAAGCCTCTTCCAAGCCAGGCTTCCTTTGCACAGGCCTACTCTGAGCTAGCAAAAGCCTTGCAAGAGCTGTGGGATTTTTGTCTTTTTTATCTGTCTCCACAATTAAGCCAATAATTCCAGACTCTGACTCTCTTACTTTGCTGGGCTTTTTTTTCTGGACAAGGATATTCTGAGCTTGCAGGTGCTGACCCAGTCCAGATGCTGGTTTCAGCTTCCCATGAGGGCAGGACTGGTGCTACCTAAGTAAAGCTGAGTTCAAGAATTCGTCTCTCTGGTGCAAGGATGTGTTGAGCTAGCGCTCTTCAAGAGCAGAGCTTTGTCTTGTCATGAATCTGTAAGGGGATCTATCAAATCTTTAGAAAAAATAGTAGCAGGTTATTATACATAATGCTAACTCTAGGCTATAAATTCTTGAGGGAGGGGAAGTTGCTGGCTTTTCTGGTTGCAAAAGAGTAAGAAGCAGTCCAGAGAATTTACTTTTTACCAGGAATGAGTTGTAAGCACTGAGATCTCTCTGGATGCCGAAAATTCTTCCTCTTTCCTTCCTTTCAGACTGGTGTCTATTTATTTATTGAGCAAAATGTTTCTGCAGCCTTGCAATAAGCCCTTGCACACTGTGACGGTAATCTTGGCTTGTTCCAAGCCTGGAAATGGTGCAGCTCTGGAGTAGCTGCTGATTTCCCAGAGCAGATCTGAGCTACCTGCTTCTGCTGGGAGTGCTGGGGGCTCACACTGGTGGCCTCCAGGTGCCAGAAGAGATGGAAGAGGATTACACTGGTGCAACTGAGGCACTCCTGCAGGGATAAATTCCAGTTAAACACTCCAGCGGGGTGTAGGAAGAGGTGTCATGGAGCAGGAATAAAGCACAGTTTGGTGTAGACAGTTGGTGCTGCGATCTGCTGATAAAGGGGCTTTAGTCCCAGTTTGCCAGTTAGCTCAGTCATATTTCCTGCTGGGTTCAGGGGTTTTTTTTTTTTCCCCTTAAATAGTGAGTTTCACAGGACTTCCCTCTCCCTGCTCTGCTTTTAAGCAAAACCAGTCTTTTTGTCCTTTTTGGGGGAAATGGAGACAGATTAGAGTAATCTCACATGACTTGACCAGTGGGCAGCGCAGCCCAGTGATGCTGGGCAATATTCTAAAGAACTCACCCATAAACAGCAATTAGCTTTTAATTGTGGCGCTGCCGCCGGCCCGGGGCTGCAGGAGCAGCACCGGGTGCTCTTTGTCGCCGGAGCGGCACCAGGGGGGACCCTCGGCCATGAAAGGGGAGCGGCGGTGACCGAGAGGAATAAGATGCTCATTTCAGCCCCACCCCCTTACTGCGCTCAAAAGCTCTTATTTTCAGAGCAAAGCACTATTGAAGCATCGGGACAATGGAGCCCAAATCCTGCTGGGGGAAGGGAGATGCTGGCAATTGCATCTTTTGTTGCTTTTCCTTCTTTACTTGCCTGTGGCCTCCCCTATCCCACCCCTCCAAGAAATCCACATAGATGCTCGCTAGATGATAATGCAATCACTTTCTTGGGACCCTGCTAATAGGATTATAATTATTACTGGAGATGAACTGGAGTGAATAGAATATTTACCATTTCATCTTAAATTATTGTAAATCCCTCCAAAGCAGCCCTTTGATATGTAAAGTGCTGCTCCTCTTCCCCCCAGTGCAGATAATTATTTAGTGGAAGTTCAGAGCTTTTAAGTATGGTGGGGAGTAGAAAGAGGCTTCCGTGTTTACATAAAGAGAAGAGGAGGGTCTGTGTAATGAACTGGGGACGTTGATGAATATCTTGCCTGGCTCCAGCAAGCAGGAGGGAAAGTTCTTGCTTAGCAGTTGTAACATCTCTCACTGTTATTTGGGGAAGAGGTGAAAAAATAATTGGACATTTGACCCTTCCTAATCCAAAGAATGCTTCACATCCCTGCAGTCTGTGTTCAGTTGGTGCACAGTCTACCCAGTGGCAGTGGCAACATTTTCAGTTTGTTCTGTAGGGCTGGAGGAATTTCTATTTGAGGAATGACCAAGTAGCCTGGGAGTCCTCAGCCAGGCCAAAAGATTCCCTGGGGGAAGGTTTGGTGCTCACCAGACTCAGAGTTAGGCTGGAGATGCGGGGAGGGATGGGCTGGTGTGATGTGCAAGGGCTGGGGCTGAGGTGTGAGGGCAGGGGCTGGTGAAAACGGGCAGTGCAAGGAGCCTTGGATGGGCTGTGCATGCAGAGGTTCAGGAGGAATCAGAATGGCCTGGGACCTTGAATATCCCCTCATGTCATCCCCCTGCAGGGATATCACCCACTGGACCAGATTTCTCAGGGCCCCATCCAACTTGGCCTTGAATGCTTAGAGGAAAGGGGCAGCCACCTAGACAAGGGCGGAAGAGGGATTGACTGAGGGTTGTTAGGTGGATGAAATGCATCAGGCAAAGAAGGCCTCTGGAGCTGAATTTGGATGGAGGCTGGGAAAGCAGTAGGGGACAGTGTGCTCCTTGGCCTGTGCTTGCTCTGCTCTGGGCTGGAGATCCCCAGGCCACAGGAGAGGAGAGGACTGCACCCTTGGGCACATTCATGTGGGCATCGGCAAGGAGGGTGCATTTCTCCCTAATTTCCAGGGTGGTCTCGGCTCCTTGAACCCTTCCAGAGGCTGCCCTGCATGGAGCATGAGCTGAGGCAGGAAGGGGGATTGCTCCAATCAGCCACCTCCAAGACCACCTCTGTGCCTTTGCATCCTTTGCCAAGGAATGGGCACGGCCCAGGTGCGGTGGTGACAGCACCCATCAGCCTCCCAGGAGTGTCTGTGGAACCTGGGCTTCTCTGTTGTGCTTCCTGCTGAAAGCATAAGCCTGTCCTGTGCAGACAAGACTCCCATCAAGTGTTTGTGCTGATCTGAGTTATTCCTCCCCCATAGGTTGCAGCTCTATGGTACACCATATATGGCACTTGGATGCAGAAGGCAGCAGCCCTGCGAGGGATAGCATGTCATATCTTGGTTATGAGACTGCTTCTAATTAATCCATTTAATCTCATGCAGTAGGGGAGGCATTTGGGTGGGAGATGTGTTTTGGCTGGCACGGGGTGGGAGGCTGCCTTTGCAGCAGAGGCTGCATTACACCCATTGCTGTTCCCAGAGGCACAAACCCTCCAGGGTTTGTGCATGGATCAGGCTCTGCTTTGTCCAGGTTGGTGCTTGGATGCTGCTGCAAACTGCTTCAGCTCTGTGGCTGGGTTAGCTCCCATGTCCCAGCACAGAGAGAAGGTCAAGCCTCTGTGGTAGCTCCTAGGTCTGATTTGAATGCAGTGACTTTTGAAGAGGTGGATAAAGTATTTTATTTAATAAAAGAAAATAATAACCTCCAAACCCAAAAAAGATCCTAACCCTGGTATTTGCAGCAGTGTGTTGCCTCCTCCTTGGGGCACTGCTTGCTTTGATCTACCAGGGCCACTTGGTGCTGGCTGTGCCACGTGCAGTGGGGACGAAAGGGCCATCTGCCACTGCCCTGCACCTCCCCAGCCCCCAAACCTCTGATGGGGATTTTTATCCATATCAAAGGAGCTTAGATCAGACTCCACAGCGACCAGAGCCTGTTCCTGTGAGGTAGTGGTGATGCCACCAGCTCTATGGTCCCATTGAAGTCCCAGAGCACTTTCATGGTGGGTTTCACACATCATTACTGTCCTCTCCCTCCTCTAATCCCCAAAATTCCCCAACAAGGGAAGGGCACTTATCAGATTTGGGGGCAGGGAGTAAGGAGGGTGAGAAAAACATTAATTTCAGGCCACCATATTTTTTTCCTCCTTTCCCTCTCCTTCACCTACTCCTTCCTCACCCCTGAAGTTCATTAATTCCCATCATCTGGTTTGTGTAATCATCGTGGCGAGTGTTTGACGGAGCAGGATAGGGTTACATCCGTTTCAAAAAGGCTGAGGCTGGTTCCCAGCCATTCCCTTTTATTGTTGTATAATTTGCCAACCCAAACAACAGACTCCTGCTTGAGACAAAGGCACACATGTTGCTCTTACCACTGGTCATAAAAAGAGGAGAGGCTGCCTGCTACTGTACAGGTCTGAGGTGCAACAGCAGCTGAAGCCAAGGAAAACTTTGGTAAGATGATGTATCAAATAATAAAGCAGCAAGCACTCACACCCCTAAAGAGGAATTTACTATTGTTTCTTCTCTCTCTATTTATTCCTCTTCCTCCATCTCCCTCATTCCCCCATCCCATTGCTGCCACCAGAAAGCAGAGTCAAAGCCAAGAAGGTGATTTTGAAGCCAGCTGACCTGTGTGCACGTGGAAGGGTTTGTGATGCAATTAAAATGCTGTATGACTTTAGCAGTCTTTCCCAGAGCTGGTCAGGTTCTTGCTTTTATGGAGTATTTCTGGGATTCAATGAATTTGTGATCAGCCATGCAGGAAAAAGGGCCTGGTAGGGTCAGGATGGGACCAGTGTGGTGGCCTCAGGAGCTGAGCTCGTGGTGCTTTGGGGTTTTGATTACCAGAGCATCTCTGAGCTCTTGCTCATGGTCAGGTGCCAGTATGGGGCTACAGCTGTGTGGTTTTAATCCAGCTCCTGGCTGCTCTTGCCAGCACTGCACATTTTTCCTGCTTTCTGACAGCAACATGCTGCCTTGGAGACTGGGAACAACTGGGTATCAGCTTGGCAGAGGGGATGAGCTGTAAGGCAGAGCTACCACCAATGGAGGTACCACCCCATCCTTCCCTGGGTGTCTACAGCTCTTTTTCAAGATAGTAGAATTAGCTCACTTGGCCTGAATTTATTTATTGAGATGGGGAGGAGAGAAAAGGCAGAGAAGCAGCAGGAATTATTGTGAGAATTGGCTATTGCAGTAAAATCCTCCTCAAAAATGTTTGACTTAAGGTGACAGATGGACAGCTAGACTGGTGTGAAATGAGCCCTTTGGCTTTGGTAGGATCCTGACTGGAGCAGAGCAGAGCAGAACCATGCTGAGATGGGAACAGGGCACCAAACTGCCCCTGGGATGGGGACAAGACAGAGGGAGATGCAGCAGGCTGGAAAGCATCAGCTTCTGAGGAGATGCAGCTTTAATCTCTCATCTTCTGCACTTGGTCCCTCAGAGATGTTCCAGGCAGGTACCACTGGGCCTGTTTGCTTTCCAACTTGTAAATTAAAAATGGAGCAAAAATCTTAAATTCATCATGTGCATTGAGTTGTACAACGTTCTGCGCTGTACTTTAGTTTGGTGTCATCTTGGGTTTTTCAAACCCTCTGTCATTACTCTGGAGGCTAAAAAAATCTGTTTCCTCCAAGATGGAAGAAGAACTTTGGTGTTTACCTTTTGTATTTTTGTTCACCTTCTCACCATAACTTTTTAATCTAATTTATGCAGTTTCTTGGACAGCCTCTTGGGAGGATTTTGGGGGCACTTTCCCCAGAAGAAAATCAAATTTTTTCTGAAAAGGAATCACTTTTTGTCTTCTTGAAACATCAGTGATGAATGGGGTAGAAACTGGCCAGAAACAGGTTGGGTGCTCTGTGTGTGTGCAGTGCTGGGCTGCAAAGCAAATGGTTCAGGGTTACAGACCTGAATTTGGCATGAATGTGACTGAAGTCCAAAACAGTTTGACTTGCTTTTCCTCCCATTCCCCATGTTTTCCTTGCTTCTAGGGAACAGCTGTGGGGGAAAGTCTAAAAACTCTGCACTAAAGGTGGTTCTTGCTGTGTTTGTTGGCAGAGCTGCTGTGAGAACTGCTGTGAGTTCTCCCCAGGCTGCATCCAGGTGCTGGGTGTTTTCTCCTGACCATAACAGCACTTCTGCCTTTTCAACATCCCTTACACTGCTGCCCATCTCCTCCAGGAGAGTTTTGTCACCTTTGCTGAGGGAAATGGAGGCAGTGTGGTGGTGTGGAGCAGAGGGGTTTGAGACTGGTTTGAGACATTGCTGCAGCTGCATCAAAGGACAGCTCCATGTTAAGACACCTGTGGGACTCATTACTTGGGTTTGTTGGAGCAGAGGGAACATCTCCCACAGTGATGCTGGGTGGCTCCAGGTGTGGAGTAGGAATATATCCAGCATGAAACCTTGCTTGCAAAGGAAAGCACATTGGCTCAGCTCTGGGGCTTCTGTAGGGCAGCAGGACACCTGAGTGTGAGGGGCCTTGGCTGGGCAGCCTGAGGGTGACCCCAGGCTGTGTCTGCAGCCCCCAGGCTTAGCCCTGCCCTGGGCTCCAGGCTGCAGCAGAGTGGGAGGTTTATCCCAGCAGGTGCATGGAGGGACCAACAGACATCCCCAGGGATAAAAGCAGACACCACTGCTGTGATCTGCCCTGCACTGGTCTGTCCCACCTGTGGCAAATAATGCAGCAACAGGTTGTGGGGGTCCCCTCGCTCCCCTGGCCTGTTCCTCTTTGAGAAGTAGCAGCAGATTAGCCTGGAGCCCCTCTGTGCAGACAAAAGCTGCCACAAAGGGCATTAGGCTTCAGGATTGGATTACCCTGTGGCCACCTGTCATCCCCACTTTGTAAATTTATCTCGCTCTGGGTCCAGTTTTCACATTGGACAAGTTTACACTTAAAAAAACCCCATAAAATCCCCTGCCCACTGCCTCTCCAAGCAGCAGCCTGGCTGGGTTCATCTTAGTATCCCTTCTTATTCCAGGCTTCAGAGCTGCGTGGGGCTGGGGATTAGGGCTGTTTGAATGAAGAGAGCCTTCATTACATTAGTTTAAGTGGTTAATAGGTAAAGTAGGCCAATCCATCTTTAGACTAAGCCTATCACTTCGCCTACGAAGGGTGCAGGCTTCACTGAGGAAATGTTCATTAAAGGAAAAGCTTTTCCTCTGTCCCTCTTGACATGTTAATAGCTCAGGGTTAGGGGCTTGCTCTTTGCCTGTGCAAAATTCATAGCTGTGCAAAATTCATAGCTGTGCTCACACAGCAACTTCCTCTCCTTGCTGGGACCCAGCTGCTGGCAGCTCTGCCCTAGGTCATCGGTGCTGAGCCCCACTGGTGCTTTGCTGGCTGGCTTGGTGGGGAATAAAGGATGCTGGGAGTCTGCTGGTGCTCCTCATCCTCATTTCCTTCTTCCATGCTCTATAATAGCTGCCTTATTCCTTCCCAAGCAGGAAAGTGAGGACAGAGTTCAAATGACAGGTAGAGGCAGTGCTTTGGTGCTGGGATTCTCTGCTGTGGGATGTTCTCAAGGCCAGAAGTATTCATGGGTTTGAAAGGATTAGACAGTTCATAGTCACTATGAAATGGGATGATTTGGATGCAGATGCTGTCTCCAGAGGTCTTTGAACTCCAGGTTGCCAGAAGGCAGGAGGGGTGGCTTGCCAAGGTTTTCATACTGTGTTTTCTATTACAGTTTCCGCTATGGCCCTCAGTGGTGTCTCTATCCAGCCCTGGGGCTCTGCTGAGCTCCCTGTTTCCCACAGCCTGATTCCCTCTGTCATCCCTGTTACCCTCCCATATGGACAGCAGTGGTAGCTGCACCTCTGCCTTTCTCACCTTGTGCCAGACAGCGCTGGCAGGAGCTGCCCATGTCTCTGTGGTGCCTGGGAATGCTCCATGGGAACAGGGGCTCCCCAGCGGTCACAGGCTGCCCTGGGGTGATCTCTGTCCACCCCTGAGCTGAAAGCCTTTCTGCTGGACCCTACTCCTTTCTCCCAGGGAGCTGCATCCTGCCAGGACATCACAGCTCCTCTTTCCCCTCCCAAAGCAGCAGCTGGAGTTGAGTGTGACCCTTGCTGTCTCGGAGCCCCAGAACAGACGTGTTCAGGTCTGGGTCTGGCCCTCCTACCCCCAAAACGTGTGTCCAGTGTATTGTGCTGGAGCTGCAGTTCCCTGCTGGGCCAAGTTGCCCTTCTCCAGCTGTGACTTGAATGGGAATAAATTCTTCTTGGTGGTTTTTCCACCACTGTGAGTTCAGACCAGCCAACATACCAGTTCTTTCTGTCCCCAAGGCTCTGCTGTCTCTGTCTGCCTGCATGATGGATGGTGTCTCTGTGGGAGATTATGGAAACCATGGGAAAGCTCCTCACAACTGACATGCCCATGCAATAAAACTTTGCTTTCCTGGATGTGGTGTTGTCAGAGGTTCAAACCACATCCATGGGCCACAATATCTGGCTTCACTTCCAACCGTCTTCCTTTCATGCAGCCACTTTACAAAAAAAAGCTGAGTCTGAGACAATCTTGAGGGTCTTAGTTTTGGGCTATGCCTGGCACCTATGTGGGTACAATGAAGGGAGAGCAGGAGCAAGGGCCTGAGGGCTGTTTTGGGTGGATCCAGGTCTTGTACGTGGGTTGAAGGTTCTGTTTCTACCTCTGCTCACCTCAGCCTGTGCTGGCCAACCTGAGGGCAGTAGGTGTGTCCATGTGCCTTTGCTTGCTGTGATGGGTCACCGGCAAAATGGTCTTAAATTGCCAAGAATTCAGGCCTGCTCCAAAAATAACAGTCTGGGAGGTTTAGACTTGCCCAGAACTGAGTGCTTTCAGCCACAACTGCAGTGTGGGTTCAGGAGATGAACTGCTCTGCAAAGGGACTAACACCAGGCCAATGGATGCCTCTTAGGTAAAAAGTAACTCCCTGCTTTCTTCCACTTATGGTATGTTCCTCTCTATTTGCTGAAATGCTAATTAGGAACTTGTGTTTCCCAACTGGATCAACTGACTTGGCACTCCATCCCCAGCAATTTCCTCCTGTTTCACAGCCCAGCCCTACCCAATGCCTTCCTTGTGCAAGGAGGGGAAAAATAAACCTTGCATCATTCCCAGGAGACTGATAAATACTGGCTCTAGTAGTCCTGGAGGAGAAATCAGTCCCAAAATGCAGGGCCCCCTACAACCAGCAATCTGATGAACCTGACCTAAAGCTGAAGGGCTTCAGTGCAACATGGGCAACCTGAGAATGTTTGGGGAAGCTTTCTCCTCTCTAGGCAGGTCCCAGGCCATTAAGGACTTCATGGGTGGAAAACAACCTCTTCAATCAAGCTGAAAAGCAGTTGGTGGCCAGTGCAGGATGTAGAACTTGGGTTTAATGTGGCCATAAAAGGAGACATCACTTAACGAGCAAATGTCGAAATCTGCTTCAGCCCATGACAAATTTAAGAGTTGCTCTGAGCATTATTGACTGGCCCTATTCTCTGACAGCATTATGGGGTTGCAGAGTTGGCCAGAAAGGCAAAGGATTAGTCAGAGTTTTATTCTGGTTGCTGTTTTTGGCACACACACTGGCTCCTGCCTTCCAGAAGCTCTCACATCCCAGGTATCTGGTAGACCAGCATGATTTTTATCTGCATGTGAAACTCCACTTGTGCGGACTTGAAATCCCAGCCTTCAGGGTTGCCACCACCTCTGGCCACGTCTGGAGGTTTCCACAAGCTGATATCCTCTTCCTCCACGGTCCAGCTTGTCCATCACCCCTTCTCCCAGAGTGCCCTGCTGGCACAGGGACTGTCTCCCACCTTGGACTACGGAGACAGGAGCTTTATGGGCAGCCTTGAGGCACAGCTCACAGGGAGGATGGAGCTGCAGCCCCTGGTGCCCCTTGCCAGTAAACAGATTGCACAAAGGTAATGCCAGAAGCTGATGAAGTAAAATTCCAGGTACAGTGTGAGCTCACCAATAGTTGCATAAATAGCTACTGACCAGATTTCATAGACATGGGATGATTTTCAAGGCAAGCAGACCTCTCATTCCTGGATCCCCTGTGGTTTGCCCTCAGAACAGACTGGTCAGTTTTCTTCCCTTGAGTTGTTAATCAGGGCAACCATTGGCTTTAGCACAAATGATCAGTGGCTGTTTAAACAGCAAGAACCCTGGTGATCTTTGCTGTGGAGGCATGAAAGCAGTGAGGGAAGAGGTGGCTGTTGGGAGCAGCCTCTGTGCTGAGGGAAGCACAGCTTCAGGCTTGCAGATCACACACTGGCTGCTTATTTCTCTGTGCTGAGTGGATGCTTTGAAAACTTAATCAAGTTTTATAGCTTTAATTTCGTGCCTGACTCCCCTTTTGCCTTTTCTTTTCAACTGTCTCACAACCCAGAGCGAATGAGCTTGTTAGAAATATAAAGGGAAAGAACTGGCAAGTACTCTAAAACATTTTAGCTTGCCTAGTGAATGATAGGAAAAAATTACTTTCCCTGCTTCATGCCACTTCCATCATTTCTGCAAGCTCCCTACTCTTCCCCCATGTGGTTAATTAGAAATAACCAGGGAATAAAGTGGAATTGCTGAAAGCTTGAAGTGTTCGAAATACTTTGTGGGGGTATGTCCTGCCCATGTGCTAAGGTAGTGTTCTCCACAGCTGTACCCCAGATCCTGACCTGCTGTAACCTGTGGGGCAGTGCTGGTGTGGGCTTGTCCTCATTGTCTCCTGGACTGGGATGTGCTGAAGGGCAGCTCTTGATCCCCTTCTAGTTCATGTGAGGGAACAAGTAACAGGGAACAGTAAAGCAGGGGTGAAACTGGGTGTGAGAGGACACCTCTGAGTAAAGTCAGTCCTGTTGTTGGCAAGCCAGGGAAAAATTGCGTGAACTGGGAGAAGTTTTGCACTTGGGATGCTGAGGGAAAGTGAGGTGAATGTGCTCTAGTGATCTCCTGCCTTTCTGCTCTACCATCCTCTCATTCCAATGGGGAAAGGAGCTCTGGATTGGGGCTGAGGTCTCAGTGGTGTTGACATGAGCCAGAAGAGGCACTTGGTGCAGCTCAGGACCCATCCTGACCCATCTGGAGCTGGTGTGGTACATGCAGCCATGGTCCAGGCACTGAGTGTAGCTCAGCTAATCCACTCATGGATAACTGGGGGATTACTCAGCTGGATTTCTAATACAGTGCCCTTTAATAATAATCCCCCCCTAATCCCTAAATCAATGAGAAATGGATTTCTCTGTATGATCCAAACGGCCTGTGAAGGCATTTTAGGGAGAATTCTTGTGTATCTATGTGTGAAAATACATGTAAATGCATATGGATATTTTTATTCCTCTTCCTTGCCCTTCTGTTCTGGTTTGAGAGCAAAACCAGTGAGAGACTCCAAGTCAGAAATACAATTTATTAGGAAAAGGGGAAAACAGAAAAAAAGAAAGAAAACCACTGACAAAATCAGGATACAAGCTGACCCCCTGTTGGTCAGAGTGTTGGTGGCAGTCCTGTTGGTGGCTGCAGCCCTCCTGGAGCAGCAGCTGTGGCTCTGTTGGAGCAGAGATCCTTTAGAAAGGTGCAGCCCTCTGCTGAAGGTGCAGTGGTGATAGATGGGCCTGGTCTTCCTCTGGGAGCCCAGTGAAGAGAGGCTGCTGGGTGTCCCAAATCTCTGGTTTTTATCCAGGTAGAGGGGCTTGGCTCCTCCCCCTCCATGGAGCATTTCCCAATGGGATGATGTGAGTTTATCAGTGGACTCAATGGCCCATTGGCTCCTCCCCCTGGATGGAGCATTTCCCAATGGGATGATGTGAGTTTATCAGTGGACTCAATGGCCCATTGGCTCCTCTCCTTGGATGGAGCATTTCCCAATGGGATGATGTGAGTTTATCAGTGGACTCAATGGCCCATTGGCTCCTCCCCCTGGATGGAGCATTTTCCAATGGGATGATGTGAGTTTAGCAGTGACTCAGTGGCCCATTGGCTCTTCCCCCTGGATGGAGCATTTCCCAATGGGATGATGTGAGTTTATCAGTGGACTCAATGGCCCATCAGCAGAAAACCCCTCCCTAGAGGGAGGATGGGTCGTGGGAGAGATAAGGAAATTGCTCTTGCAATTGCAGGATTACATCACCCCTCCCATCTCAGTTCCAACAGATGGAGATAGAATAACACACCTTTGATTGCATTTTGCACTGCAACCCACGACACCTTCTGACCCATGTCTGTGTGTTTTGCTGGCAGGGACCTGATGCCCAGGACTCTGGAGGGACAGATCACCATGGAGAAGACCCCCAGCTACTTTGTCACCAAGGAGGCCCCAGCCCGCATCTCCTCCATGTCCAAGGGCACCAAGCTCATCGTGGTGGTGCGGGACCCCGTGACCAGAGCCATCTCGGACTACACCCAGACACTCTCCAAGAAGCCTGACATCCCCACCTTTGAGAGCCTGACCTTCAAAAACAGGACTACGGGCCTGATTGACACCTCGTGGAGCGCCATCCAGATTGGCATCTACGCCAAGCACCTGGAGAACTGGCTCCTCTACTTCCCCATCGGGCAGATCCTCTTTGTCAGCGGGGAGAGGCTGATCAGCGATCCTGCGGGGGAGCTGGGCAGGGTCCAGGACTTTCTGGGCCTCAAGAGGATCATCACCGACAAACACTTCTACTTCAACAAAACCAAGGGCTTCCCGTGCCTGAAGAAGGCGGAGGGCAGCAGCAAACCCCACTGCCTGGGCAAGACAAAAGGCAGGACCCACCCTGACATCGACCAGGAGGTGGTGCAGAGGCTGCGGGACTTCTACCGGCCCTTCAACATGAAGTTCTACCAGATGACAGGGCAGGACTTCGGCTGGGACTGAGCCTGGCCTGGGAAAGTCCCCTGTTATTACTTGCCCAGCACGGTTTGCTTATATAAAGAGATATATATGTATGTAAAATGTACAGAAATCTATTTTATAATAATTTATTTTTAATTCCTAAGCAATTAATTCACTAAGCTGCCTAACCGCACTGGCTAGAACGGTAGCCTGTAACCTGTTTAACATTCCACACTGTTTAATTCTAATGTCTTTCCTTGCCTTGTTTTCTTTTTCCCTCTTCTGCTTTCTCTTTGGTTTGGTTTGTAACAGACAGTGCTTCCACTTTTCCTAAACAGAATTTGTATTTAAAAATCAAAAGAAGCAAGGGAGGGGAAGGGAGGGAAAGCACAAGTTTATTTTTGTTACGGGTATCTGGCCTTTATAAACACTTGCTTTCCCTATTCCAGTGTCCCAGTCTCTGCTCCCTCATGCTGTTGTGCTCTCTCATCCCAGTTTTCTGGTTAGATCCACGGCCCTGGGGGGTGTTTCTCTGAGGTGGGTGGGAGGAAGGCTGGGCATCCCTGCACCCCACATACCTCTGCTGAGCAGCAGCGTGTGTTCTCAGCAGCTGTAAGCGTGGGAACCCCCAGCCACAGGGCTCCTGCTCAGGATTGCAGGAGAGCAGTGTGCTCTTTTCCCAGCAGAGAAGCTGCAGAGCCTGTTTCATGAGCAGAGCTCTTCCCAGTACGGTTTTCCTTCCTGCTTCTTGTCCAGGAGGTTCTTTCCCACAATCCCTCTATGCATTTAAAATCTTTACTGCAGGACAAATGTAAAATGCTGTGTCTGTGTGTGACATGTGTGGTGCTGGTCAGAGTGACCTGCAGGAAGTGTCACTCCAGGAGTACCCATGCCCACCAGGCACTGCTGGGAGGTGGCAGTGCCTGCAGCATGTGGAGCACCCTCCACCCACCAAAGCCACCAGCAGAACTACTGGGAAAACCCCAGGTGCCTGCCTGGCAACATGGCCAGCATGGTGTGTGTCCAGGCCATGGCACAGGCACTGCTACCTCCAGCCCCACTGCAGCACCTCCCAGTGTGTGAGACTGGGGAACATCACCCTCAGCCCTCTTCATTCCCATCACTTTTTGGTCCAGCACCCTATCCATGGTCTCTCTCAAGAAGCATCATTTGCTTAGAGCCAAGAAGTGCTGCTTTACCAGCAAGGGTGAATCTGTAGGAAGGCAGGGGGCAATCTGGGCACGCTGTGGTTGGGGTTTTCCTGGCAGTCCCTGGGTGCCCTGGCTGAGCACAGGGGTGGCAGCCAGGCAGCACAGGAGGCTCCAAACATTAACCTGAATGAAATCTTTCTCCCTGGGTGTAACCAGTTGCTGTGGGACTCCAGGGCAGGCTAGGTGGGCTGTCCTGAGAGCTCTGCCAGTGTTTTGTGAGCTCAGGAGGTCCTGAGAAGCACTCTGTGTGTCTGATGCCTTACCATGGCTGTCAGAGGTTCTGCCAGCTTGCCTGGAACACTTTCAGAGCAAGGTGGGAGCAGAAGTGATTTTCTCATTGAATTTTTAACAGAAACAAAGCTATGATGTTGTTGGGCATCAGAACTCCCCAGCCCTCACCTGCAGGGCTGAAATGCTGCACTGCACAGAGCATTCCCTGGTGCTGCTGTGGGAGCACTTCCATCAGCAGTGTGAGTGAAACTGGAAGCAACAAAAGCACCAATGGGAAGAACATCTAATTTCATATGCATTGCCTATAGAAATCCATGCCCTGCACCACTCCACAGGTGCCCATAGCTCCCCCCTGGAGCTGCTCGCTGCTGAGCTGTGCCCAGCTGTGGTGGGGCTCGTTCACTGGTGTTTCCCAAATGTTTGTTTTACTTTCACAGCCTCCTCACTCTTGCCTGCCCCTTCCATGTCTCTGTTGTGGCTGTTGGGTGATGAAAACGTTCCTCAGAGCCTGGGCTGCTCTGTCTGGGTCTGATCTAGTCCTGCTTGGGCAGACAGAGCAAAGAGCAGCCTCGGCCCGGGCTCTGCTGCAGCTGCCAGGGAGCTGCCCTTCAGAGCTTTGTTTAAACCTGAGGGCTTTAGGCTTGGCCCAGCAGTGTCACACCTCCAAAGGGATTTAGGGACTTGCACCACTGTGTGTGGGCTCACACTTGGGGTGCAGTGCACGTGGGTGACCTCAAGGAAAGGGAGATTTTAAGCATAGCATCATCAGGCTGAGCTGCCCACAAAGCTGCTGTGAGCAGGATGCAAATCCCTCCTTGGGGTTTGCCTCCAAACACATCTTCCCACAAACAGGGAAGTTCTCCTGGCCCTGAGCCATTTCTAGTGAAGAAATGACACTTTGGGCCAATGCAGTCTGACTTCAGGGGATCCAGGTGGGATGTGGGAGCTGCTGGGCTGTGCAGGCTGACAGCCCCTGCTCTCCCCCTGTCCTGCAAAATCCAGCTGCAGGCCTGAGCAGTTGGGTTGATCTATGCACTTTTGAGGGGTTTGGCTTCAGCTCCAGCCAGGACCCTGGCTCTGTTTCCTGCTGCCAGGACAGGTGATGAATGCAGGAGTGTGTCTGCTTTATCCCAGACCCTGCCACTGTTGGGTGACTGAGGGGAAGGAGCTGCAGGCGCTGAGAGGAAAACACTTTATGGTGGAAAAGCAAGTGATTTTTGGTTCTCAAAACCTCAGTCTTCCTTCTAGCAGCTTATGCAATGTGTGGAAAGAAGCTTGACCTCTCCACCTGGCCCTTGGGTGAGCTCCCAGCTGTGGCTGTGCCACTTCCCAGAGTGGTTCACTGGTGGAGCCTCCAGGACCTGTGTGTTGGCAAGGGCTCCTTTCCGGGTGCTTCCCTCCAGAGTTTTGCATCCCCTCCGTCTTCCTCGCTTCCCTGGAAACAAGTTTTTAATATCCCAATGCCTTCCTCAGCTGCACAGCAAAATGAGGGCTTAATTTGTATAATCAAGCCCTGCTGCAAAGAACTCTTGTGGAGCAAACTCGTTGCAGAGTGGAAATACAGAGAGTGAGGAATAACTCTTCTAACCATAAGCAAATTGTTAATCCTGACTCAATATCCTTCATAATGAAGTCTGCACTAGACTTTTGATGTAAAAAAGCCTTACCTAACAAGTATGACAATGAAGGTGAATTCTCTGTGGTGTTCATCTGGTTGCTAATATTGGAATCAGTGCATTTTGGTTTTTTTTAATGCCCCCGTTATTTTTTAAATTAAGCTTGGAGGTGTGAATAGAAGTTTGATTGGTTGATTTTTTTTCACATTGTAACATTAATTTATGGCTGAGTTTCATTCAGTCCTGTATTCAGAAGTGCAGTATAGCTATTAGTGATGTGTTGTCTGTAACATGGTTCTATAGCGTAGTAGACAATTTGTAAAAAAACAGAACAAAATAGAAAGGAAAACAAACCAAAAAAAACCCACAAAAAAGAAAATCTGAAAAAAAATGTATATGGAGTATTTTGTGGTATGTACAACACAAATTAATTTTACACAGAGAAAGATGTTTCTAGGAAAATGAAATTCTGATAATTCATACTATTTGTATGAACAAATAAAAACTCTATTTTACGAAGCAACAGGTGCAGCTGTGTTCATTTGAGAGGGCTGGAGCTGCTGTCCATCCCAGACTGTCCATCCCACGTCTGTCCATCCCATGTCTGTCCATCCCAGGCTGGCCATCCCA
>VWYI01003915.1:128908-204399 GCA_013399455.1 Anthoscopus minutus
CTGTCCATCCCAGACTGTCCATCCCATGTCTGTCCATCCCATGTCTGTCCATCCCAGCCAGATCTGTCCATCCCAGGTCTGTCCATCCCAGATCTGAGGGATCACCCTCAGCCCTGCTGCAAAAACTGGATGGGCTCAGGGATGCCCCAGGACAATCTCAGTCCTTTGCAGCTGCACTGGAGAACCTCTCCAGTGCCAAGCTACTTTTCCAAAGCTTTCTCTTACTGTAGTGATGCTGATCCAGCCTCTGGGGCCAGTGGTTGCTGTTGCTCCCTACACACTCAGCATTTTTTGACATAAAACTCTATTTAAATTCAGAAGAATTCCCAGCCAGTGCTATACAAACAACATCTGAAAAATTATACAGATTTATGTAATGTACCAAATGCCACTAAAAATGAATTTAAATAATTTCATTTTTCTTTGCAAGCCTAGCATCTGGTGCAGAGTAATTGATGGCACTCTTTCAGATTGTCCATTTTTCATAGACCTTCTAGAGGAGTCAGAACAGAGCACAAGATTAAATTTAGCAGTTTAGGAAGAATTTAACCTGGAAACCTCCAGCTGGTCGGGGCTGTAATTAGCTGCTCTCAAACTCTGGCAATGCTTAAACTCTATAGGTGTCTCATTTTTAAAATATGTAGATTTTACTTTAACATTCCCATGTAACTTTCAAGCAGCACAGCTGGGTGACCTCAGTTTGATGCAGTTGTGCTGCTCCTTACCTCATTCTCACCTCCCCTTGATTTCATTCCAAACCAGGTGTGAATGCCTCAGCAGATGTCAGTCCTGGGGGCAGCCTGGATCTGAGTTCACCCTGGTTTTACAGCAGCTCGTGGACCCCTGTCCCTCATTTCTGTATTTTATAGGAGCTGCTCAGTTCTGAGTTGGAAAGAGTGTGGGTGCTTTTCCTTCTCAGGGGGGTTGGTGCTGCAGAGGAAAGGGAAGGAGAATCCCTGTGGGGTTCAGCACCTGCCCTGTTCTCTCTGTGTCCCTGCAAACCATACCCATGTGTACCTGGCCTTGTGGATATTGGGGATTCCTTCCCCAGTTTGGTTTGGGGACCATTCTCAGGTGCTGTTTTGGCAAGAGCATCTAGAAGACAAGGATAAGGATGGCTGTGGTTCATGGATACAGAGAAGGGTTTGCTTTCAAGATGGGCTGAGGGGTCATCTTGTAGATCTGGAACCCTCAGCTGAAGGAGGAAGTTCCTAAACATGGTGATATCCAAGGTGGATTCACTTTTTCTCTTGGTTGGTAAAAGAAAGGTGAGAAACAATTTCTTTAAGATAGAAACCAAAACTGGTCTCAGGCTGTGCAAGACAGTGTGGCATTTCTAGGAGAGATGCTTGGGCTGATGGCAGCATCCCAGGGCAGCATCACCTTGCAGGGATGAGAATACACAGAGCAGGGAGGAATCCACCTGGAAGGGCACAGCTGCTGCCAGGAGCTCAGTGTGGCACTCAGAGAGTGTTGAGAGCTCCCTGAGGAAGGTGAGGGAGGGTTGAAATGAGAAAGGATAATCTGGAAAGCCTGTAAGCACAAGAGAAAGGTCTGGGGAGGATCTGTGATTGCAAAAAGTGCTGGCAAACCTTGGAGTTGAGTCCATGCTAATAAAAGTTCGTAGACTTCATAGGTAGAACCACATTTATTGAGCTTTGGGCCAAAACTATTCATTTCAAAGCACCTTGAAGCTTGAGGAGGTTTTCACTGGGGCCTGTTTGCAGGAAGATGTCTTTATTAGCTATGTGCATTTTCCTGGTGCCTGGTGTTCAAATGGCTGGGAGTTTGTGCTGCTGGCAGTCCCAGATCCCCAACCACCAGGGCATTGCAGGTTTTGTTATTTTTCTTCCCTTTCAAAAATGCTACCTAGCCACTAGATCTGTCTGTGAATTGCTTTATTTGAAGCTAAACTATTATCTTCCAATTTCTCTCTGTAGTTAAGAATCATGGTGTTAAAACTTTTCCTAATGCATATATTTAGAAATAAGAGTGACTAATTGGTTATAAATCATTCAAACATTTCTATGCAAGGCAATTGTTCAGCGCGTTGTTAAATGGCTTTTTTTAAATCAGAGAGGAATTCCTGTGTCAAATGTTAGTGCTGGTACCTTCAGCTGGGTTAATGCCTTATGGCCATTGCAAGTCCTCAGCCCTTCCTGTAAATCAGGATTCCCTCCCTTTATTCACAGATGAAAATTAATTTCTTTAAAACACCTGATTGTGGCAGGGTCCTACAGCCTAATTCACTGGGAGAGCAGGTGCTCCCAAACACAGGCTGGCTGCTCTCACTGGCTCTGAGCTCCTCTCACCAAGCTGTTTGCTCTCTTTGCCTCCTGCTGTTTTCCTGTATTTTCCAGCAGACCATGATTCAGCCCTGCAGGACTTTTAACTCATGACTTCTGCCTCTGCAGTTTACTCTTTCCCCCTGAGAAGGGGCTTACAAATAGGATTGCAAGAATCAGCCACTCTCACTGGAACAATTTGCTTAAGAACTGGAGAGCATCATCCTCCAGGAATATTATTTGCAACTATTTATGCAGTCAGCTCTAATTGTGAGGCTTAATTCATGCTCATTAAATCCTCTGAGAAGCTTGATGAGCAGCACTGCAGCAGTGCTAAGGGTTCCTGGCTATTTGAGCTGTTCTCAGCAGTGAAGGCATCACCATTTTCCTTGCCTTGATCTTTTCCCCATCCCACCAGGGTCTGGTAGGGACAATATCAGTATCAGCTGCCCTAAGGAAGAATCTGGATAATGGGATTTTGCCAGGAATTACAAGCCATGTGCTGGTAACCACCAAAATCCTGAACAAAGGGACAAAGTTTTAAAATAAAATGCTCCAAAAATGGCTTGGCAGAGAATATGCAGCTGGCTGCTTTGACATTGAAGTTATTTAGCTGGGAATTGATGTGTCAAAACCTTAAAAGCTTCACCAAAGAAAATTTAAGAAAGCACCACGATTCCAGCTAATTAAGTAGTGTCAGCCAAATATAATTTATTTCTCACCATCACTCATTTCTACAACAGAATTATCTCATTTTTGATTTCTAATGACTTACTCTCTCTCATTAATCTGGCCATGAATTATTTTTATATAACTTTTTGGCAATGAAGCAAAGAATTTTTTTTTCTTTTTAATGAGAGAATCCCTAGATAATTCTGCATCACCCTTGCAAGGGGGCAGGGAGTGTAGCTTAGGTTCATGGAACAACTCCAGCCTTCCTTCCCAGAAACTCTGGTAGGCTCTAACCCAGGTCTTACCCAGCACTCCAGCTTATCCTTACTCCCTGAGAACAGGCTTCTAGTACCACACTGCATATTCAAGTTCTGCTTTGGGCATTTATTCTATCAAAAAAAGAGGCCTTTTCCTGCAGTTCTCAGAGAATTTTTTTTCAAGTGCTTTTCACTGAGCATCACTGGCTTTCCTGTCTCTCCCAGCATCCCTGGCTCTTCTCATAGACACAGGTTGTTGCTGAGGTTTAAGATTTGATTCCTTCACTTGGATCATCCATGGTTCTGTCCCAGGCATGTGTGTGCCTGTTATTGGAAGTGTTTGTGTTTCTGCTTTACTGCTTTGGTTGGTGTGCTGGTTTTTGCTAATGGTTTGTTATCTCAAGTGCAGCCTGTTCCCAAGTCCCTGGAGCAAGCCCCAAGGATGCTCCCAAGCAGGACTGGTTTTTTCATCCAGTACCCCACCTCTGATCCCAGATAGCTCCAAGGGCAAGGAGATGAACCTTTGTTTTCTGCTGCTAAGGGGTGAATCTGTAGTGAGGAGGTCTGTGCTCTGCTGGGGTTTCTACAGCCCTTGAGCATAATCTAAAGACATCAGCAAACACCCTTTGTGTGAAAGGGCCAGTCCCAGCTCCAGAGCAAAGTAACTCAGGTGATTTAGAAAGGCAAGAATGTGTTGGATACGTTACATATATTGGCCTGACCTCCAAAAAAATCCCTTTATTTCCCAGCACCTCAGAAGCAGAGCCTGCTACCCTCAGCCACCAAGAGCTCTGCATCTCCCATGGGAGGAGCTGCCACTTCCAGCCAGGCTGGGTTGCTGCAAGGTACCCTGGTGAGCAGGTGACCCAGGCAGGCAGCAAGAGCTGCTCCTGCTCCTCCCCGGGGAAGGCAGGCAGCAGCAGAGCCAGGAATGCCAGGCAGGCAGAGTCTCAGCTGGCAGAGATCCACTGCCTTCACAGGGCGAGCTGGGAGGGAGCTGCAGGCCGTGAACAGATGGCTGGAGGGCAGTGTGGAGAGTGGGAAAGGGAGCACTCCCTGCACAGGGACAAATATTGCTTTTCTGTGTCCTCTGCGTGGGCTGGGGCTGCTTAGAGGTACCTTGATATGTAAAGGTGTTTCTGAAAGTCAGTGGGTCATGCCCACCTTGACAATAGCTGTGGAATTTGAGTGTGGCTGACTGGCCACAGCTTGTGGAACTCACACCAGGAGTGAAGTTGCACCAGGATGAGTCACCTACAGTTCAGCATTTCCCTGGTGCTTCACCAACATCTTTCAAGGGCTATATGGCTACAGTGGGCTTGGATTTACCATTGTCTTCTTCTCTGACATGGTTCAGCTCCAGCTGGGATCTCACCCCACTCACTCACTGTCCCCTGCTGGGATGAGGGATGGAATTGGAAGATTAAATCTGAGAAAACCTGTGGCTTGAGATAGAGACAGTTCAATATGTCAAGCAAAAGGCATGCTAGCAAAACCAGTCATTGATTCCCCCCTTGCCATGGCAGGCGGGTGCTCAGCCATGCCCAGGACAGCAGGGCTCCATCACACAGAAAGGTGACTCAGGAAGACCAACACCATTCCTCCAGATGTCCTCCTTCCTCCTCAGCTCTGTGATGCCATATGGTCTGGAACAGCCCTTGAATCACTGTCCTGGCTGTGTCACCTCCCAGCTCCTCGTGCCCCCTCAGCCTCCTGAGTGCTGGGAGGAGTGGGGTGGGCAGCAGAAAAGGCCCTGACTTTGTGCCAGCCCTGCTCAGCAGTAGGGGAAATAGCCCTTGGCTATCAATGCTGCTTCCAGCACAAATCCAAATCACAGCCCTCTAACAGCTGCTATAAAGAAAATTAACTCTACCCTGGTCCAAGCACATTTTTTCACCTGTGCCCTCCTGGATGGCCAGGCTCCAGTGCTGAATTTCTAAAGCTGAGCTCAGGGAGGAGCAAGGGGAAAGTGAGCAGGTGAATTAAATGTGTGTGGTTGCCGCCCACAAGGCTGGAGGACTTTGGTTGCTCCATGGTCTGTCTCTGCAGAGGACTGGGAGAGGCTCTGGCAAACCTGCTCTCAGTCCAGGATCCCACATCTCAGTGGGCAAAGGATGGTGTTTACATCCTGCTGTAGGAGATACAGAGCTGCTCTATGTCCCCTCTCCCCTCCTCCTAAGCCAAAACCAAACTTGAAAATCAAAAAGCCAAACAAGGAAAATTCCTCTAAAATCCAAAGGAGTTTTTGACTCATTCCTCCTTCATAGATTTTCATTATTTCCAATGAAAAATCCACTTCACCCACTCTGCTTTGCAGAGACTTCCATGTAGTTAAAAACTAAGAAAACATCTTTTTTGGAAAAGGGGGTGGCACTAACCCTTGTGCTAGTTCTGCCCCAGCAGAAGGCAGGCAGATGGGACAGTGAGGCCCCTGACAGGTGGAAGTGTCTCTGCAGCAGGCAGGTGAAAGCCCAGCTGATTTCTGAGCAGACCTGCAGGTGGATTCTATCAGGCAGACTGTCCTGGTTCAGGACAAATTTGGGAGGAAATAAAAATGGAGTCCCTCCAGGAAAAAAACAGATTCAAGCTGCCCCTTCCCCAGAAAGGGACATAGAACAATACTCTATATTTTTTTAAAAAAACAAACTCTTTTATCAAATTCCAGTGTGGAGGGCCAGATCCTCACTTTTCTATGAATCAGCCCCATTTCATGTGCTGCAGCTCAAGTTGTCCAAGTAATTTCAGTGGTTCCTGGTGGGTTTATGGCATCTGGTGGAGCTGCATTTATGAAGCTTCTAAGCTCAAAATGCAGCAGCAAAGGCCTGGACAGCCTCAGCTCCCTCCTGAGCAGCCCTGTGGCACTGGTGTGGGTTGGCCACCTTGACAAGGCCAGCTCGATAGAGCTGTACAAGAAATCCAGCTGGCTGTCAGTCCTCCTGAAATTCATGTGCCATGCCTCGGGTTGGCATTATTCATCCCTGGAGGGGGAACAGTGCTTGGATCTCCTTACATTCCTCTGTGGATATTTGCTTTATGCCTCTTTGTTTAAGAGCATGTTTGGCAGCTTGGTTGCTCAAGCATTGTGCTGGAAAATACAGAGTTTATGTATCAGCAGTGAAAACCAACAAATTCCAACAGGAGAGGGCTGAGGAGTCCTGTGCAGGACATCTTGGAGTCAGGAGGTCAAGATGCTGGGATTTGGGACACAAAGGCTGGAATACCTGTGGAACAGGAGTCTGTGAAACATTTCTTGAGTGTCTGTGTTGCCATTTGTGCCAGAGCCCACCCTGCCTGTGGAGGGGCTCAGCCCTCGTGCTTGTGTGCAGCTCTCTAGAGATGATGCTGAAGCAGGACCTGCCTGGGTCTGCACAGACCAAACCATGGGGTCACTGCAGAAGGTCACCTCCAGAAGCCCTGGCTGTCTCAGGGACTCCACTTTCTGCCCTCTCAAGGAAGGGTAGTGATGGGTTACTTTGATCTTCTGGGTGTTTCTTGGCATTTTGCAGATACTCCAAAAGATTTATAATGAGGAACGTTTCTTATTCTGTAAATCCTATTTTCAATAGCAGCTTGGTCCCTTGGCACTCACTTTCCTATGGAATACTGATGAGGACTAGTTTTCTATGGCCTCTAACTTGAAAATATAAAAGTAATTTACTTAGAGTGTTGTTTAGAATCCTATTTAGGATCTGGGCCTCAGGACCAATGATTTCTGAAATTACCTCAAAACACTTCAGCCCCAGGTGTTCAGGGAGTTTTCCTGGCTCTTCAGAGGCTCACAACCCTTTTAGGAGGTTATCTAAAAAGCTAAAACAAAGTTCTGTGTTTTGGAAGGCTTCCTTTATGCTCCTGGATTGTTTTGATGGAGTGTTTTTGGCAAGCTGCTTACCCTGCCACCTTTGTGTTGTTTCCATCCTGAGAGCAGAGGTCCCAAATCTGCCTTACCTTACCCCGACAGAATTGTTAATTCTGAAGCAGCACTTGGATAGCACAGATGGATCCATGTGTATCCTTTTTGCTGCTCACCACCTCCACTCTCCTGTTTTAAAGTTTAAATAGTGATGTAACCTGGGAATAAACAGTAAATTCAGGAACAGCTTATAGTTTGGAAAAGATTGACTAATTCTTGTCAAGGGCAAGCTGGCATAGCTGTGCTGACTTCAAGGGAGCAGAATTGATTGATGTTAATAATGTGGCTGGCCCTGTTTCTCCAGATGTTCTAGTGAATGACTGCAGATAATGAATCCTGTCTGGAAATCTGCAGAAATTTATGAATATTTGTGGGATAAAGATGTTACACGGATTACTGTGACCTGCTGCAGGCATGGCTCAGTGCAGGGCAAGAAGCAGCCCTGCTCTGCTTGCTGAGGCATAAATGCTGCCAGAGAGACCCTGATTCAGCTGTGGAGGACAAAGCTGTTGTAACCTCTGCTGAAGGTGGATTTATCAAGTGAGAGATCATGGCTCTGTGTGTGTGTGTGTGACATAAACATCTATTATCTTCATTTGTAAAATTTTTTCTTGGCTCACCTCAGGGCAGATTCTTCAGAGAGCTCAATTACAGGCAGGTACAGCTGCCTGACAACACTTCTGGCAGAGTGCAGGGCTGTGTCCCTGTCAGAGAGCAGATCTTTATTAATGTACTGGCATCAAGCAGTGCCTAAAGTCACCTGGCAAGCTGCTGAGCTGCTCACAGGGATGGAAGGAGATGAAGCCTGGAGTGTGAGGTCCTTGTGGCTGTTGCAGGGATTTCCAAGAGGTCTTTGGTCACTCTGAATGCCATTGGGATGGAAGGACAGCTTCCCTGTGGCCTGGGCAGTGCTTGTTTCCAGAGGCTTTGCCATTCAGGCAGGAGGAATTTCCTCCCTGCACCACGAGTGCAAAGGGATTTACCCAGGGGCGGCCAGGGAGCCTGGGGCAGTGCTTGCAGTCAAAGGTGGGTTCCTGGCTCTCAGCCCACAGCTCCTTAAAGCATTTAAGCAGATACAAATCCCATCTGAGGGGATTTGTACCTGCTCTTCAGGGGGATTAGAGAGCAGAAACTGTCCTGGTGTCAGAGCCACGGACTGAAAGTGTCCCATGGAGCCTGAGGGGGTGATCCCTGCTGTCCCTCACCTGTGTCTCCCCCTCTGGAGGGGCTCTAAGGTGAGGAAGGATTTCTGGAGGTTTCCAGCACCCAAATGATCCCCTTTGAAACAGCTGTTTAGCAAACTCCTGCTCTGCTGTCTGGCACAATGGGAGTAGAAGGGGCTAAGAGTCTCCTGAGACTGACCTGGGATCTTTCAAAGACTTATTTATTTTAAAATACTTTAATTCTCCTTCTAAAAGCTGGTGGAAGGGGTCTGCATGGTCAAATGACAGCTCCAGTGATCAATCAGTTCTTCCTAATGACCAACATCCTGCGGCAGTCAAGGGTCACAATCAATCACAACCTATTATTTTTACATGATGAAATTGTAATTATGGGAGGGAAACATGGCATAACACTTCCACATCTGTCACCCCAGAGCTTCACACTTTGCTGGAACTCTCAGACAGGTTCACTGAAGTATTTCATGAAGATGCTTCCTTCCCCTCTTCCCTCCCTGCCAGCCCCCCCATTCTGCTTCAACACAAGCAGGAACTCAGGAGGAAATCAGGTGAGGGGAAAATGTGGAAGGAATTCATTGCACAAAACTCTTCAGAGCAAATCTCTTGTGCCCTTCCTGCTCCCTGGTGCCACAGCACGTCACACATCTGTGGAAGTGGGGGTCATTTATTTTTGCTCGAAATTCTAAATATTTTAAAATGAAAATAACAGTAACTTGGCTGACTACAAAGGTTAAAAACAAGAGAAGAATGAGCCCCTGGAGTTTTTGTTGCTCCAAGATGAATTATTGTGATAGAAACAACGTAAAAGTTCAGAATTACCTCTTTTCAGCATGGGATTGATTCAATTTTGAAATTACCTGAAGAAAAATGTCTTTGAAGATTTTTAATTCATAAGAGAAATGAATTAAGTATTTTGTAGTTAGCCAAAGAAAATTTTGTTTAAAATACTGGTCAGAAACTTCCCTCTTATTCTGAAGAGGTCAAATACCTGCCAGAAATGAGCCTTGTGAGGGGTGGTTGGATGGATTTAGATGACCTCAAGGTCCCTTCTAGCCTATCTTCTGTGACCCCCCTGACATTAATCCCTGTTCTAATGGCCTGATCATCAATTATCACTGGATAAAGGAAAAAGTAATTTGGTAATGTCTCCCTGCCCCCAGAAAGCTGCGCTGGGAAAGGATCTGGCACACACCTGTGCTGAGTTGTGGTTTCCACAGGAGATTGTTCAGGAGGTGCTACAGACCATGGTGGGTTTGGTTCTGCTCCTGCCCTGGAGCTCTAGGAGAATAAAATACCCATTGAATCCTCACAGCTGGAGCTCCCCATGGAGCCAAATGGGTGTTCATATGTCCAGTTCCTTGTCCTGGCTCATGAGGGTGCAGGGGATCCAGGTCAGTTCTATCCCTGAATGGCTCCTCGTGGGGTTGAGGTGAGTCTGGAGCAAAACAAGCCCAGGGCTGATCTCTGCTCCTAGGGCAGAGGGTGTTTTCTCTGCAGCAGATCAGCAGGAACTTCAGCTGCCCTGATGCCTGTCCATGAGCAGCCATTTCTCTGTTCAGCAGAGGCCACAGCCAGTGCAACATCTCCCCTTTCCCTCCCATTTAGTCTCCAGCCTGCTTTTCCCCAGGAAGTGGCTCCCAATGCTGGTAGAAATCTCCCCTGCTCCCATGGATTGAGGGGTTTTTTCCTTTCCCTTTTCACCCCCAGTTGTACTGATATTCACTGGTCAATCTCTTCACTGAGCTGGGTTTGTGCTGATAAAGGGTACAATGATATCTTTTATCATATATTTTAATTTTCATCCTATATCCCTCAACTGTAATAGAAGAAATCTTGTTGGTGAAATCTTTTGCATAAAGGTGGCAAGGCTGGGTTAGAAACAGGGGGTTTCTGTGGCAAAACATCTGAAGTGTCTTGTGGCTGCCTCTGCTTGGAGTAGCCTTGCACAGTGCCAGGAGAACTGGTACTGGAGCAGTTCACCTGTTGTAAACGTCTCTAGATCCCAGAGACTGGGCTCCCACGGAGCTCTGACTCTGGGAAGGTGTCACTGGGCTGGAGAAGACACTGAGCTGCTCACCCAATAAACTTCTGAAGTGTTTCCTACCAGAGGACAGGAAATCCTCCATCACAGAGTGACCTGAGCTGCAAGGGGCCCTCCAGGTCCATCTCCTGTCCCTGCACAGACACCCCAGCAGTCCCAGCCTGGGAGCATTGTCCCAACACTCCTGGAGCTCTTGGGCTCGTGCCCATTCCCTGGGGAGCCTGGGCAGTGCCTCTGAGGGGAGAACCTTGTTCTAACATCCAACCTAAACCTTCCCTGACACAGCTCCAGCCATTCCCTGAGAGCCTGACCACAGAGAGCAGAGATCAGAGCTGCCCCTCTGCTGCTCCTCACGAGAGAGTTGTGGCTTCTCTGAGGTCTCCCCTCAGCCTCCTCTTCTTCAGCCTGAACAAGCACAGCACAAAACAGGAGTGGGGAAATAAAAAGCATCACTAAGACAATCTTTCTCTTCAATGAACTGCAGAGGTTTTGTGTCTCCAGTTATTCTTAGACCTTGCTTATAAAACTGTTAGTACAGAGCTCACATGAACAGAACCCTAATCACCACACAGTGTGTGTCAAATAAATAATAAATGGGAATAAAGTATCGATGAGTGGTGTCTGTGGCAGACATCTGTTTTCTCACTGGCCTGCAGCCATCCCTTCCTGGGCTGTGATCTCATCAGCCAAGCGAGGTCAGCCGAGTTCAGCTCTTGGGTGAGGCTCAGCAGTGCTGGGGGAGCTGTGTGCTGGTACCTGGGGGTGACTGTGAGGGCACAGCAAAGAGTTTGGGACGCAGGGAGAGTCCTTCCTCTGAGGCAGAGAAGCCTTTATCTGGGGTTTGTAACCCTTTTTATCAGGTGTTCCCATACAGGTTAACAGGACTGGCCAAAGGAACCTCTCTGGTGCCATGGGTGGAACAAGAGAAAAACCCATTCAGAACATGTGTGTGACATTGTTCTGAGAGCCAAAACTTATTTACAAAAACCAGTCCTTGAAAGAGAAGTTTCCCAAAAGACTTTCCCTTGGGAACAGATCAGCCACTGCCAGGCTGAAATCTCCCTGTAGTGGTTTAGATTTGTTAATTTGAGTTTTTCGGTCAATGCACTAAACAATGTGGTGGGTTTAGGGTTAGCTAAACTCACCAGTGTGTTCACTCATTTTTTGCTGTGAGATATAATTTTAGGAGAAGAGTAAGAATAGGTTTAAATTTTAAGATTATGAAGAAAGTTTTTTTTAATAAAATAAAAAGAATAGGAAAAAATTAGAATGAAATTTTTAGAACACTTTTTTTTCTGAGACACGGAGTTTTTTTACTCATTTTCGTCTTTCTGTTCAAGTTCTTCAGAGCATTACTGTTTTTTCAACATCTGTTGTTTCTGCTTAGGTTTACAATTTGAACTCTCTATTTCTTTATACTTGTTTTCTTTCATGAATTAAAGGAAATACTGTAGTTATTATAGTTCATCTCTATGGCATCACTAAAAGAACTTTTAGTCCTAACACTAGGACATCTAGAGCCTCTCTCAAGAAAACCATTTCTATAACTAGTTTTCTTCTTTCTTCCTAAATATCAACCAATATCAAACCAACACACTCTCTCAGGCTCAGAAAATCCTGTCCACACCTGTGGGCTTCTTCACTGACACCAGCCCTTCCCGAGAGCAGAGGGAATGGCAGGCAGGCCATCAATCTCCCCTGGATGATCATCTTGAGATGCTGGACTCACTGACAAAATCAGTGCGTGGGTCTGTGCTGCCCCTGGGTTTGGAAGAGCTTCTGGCTAGAGATTGCTCCTGAATATTGTGATATATTCACGTTTTTATGTGATGCTGAATGGCAGAAAGGTACCTGACTTGCTTCTTGGCAAGCAAAGAGCATAAACACCCCAAAAATATTGATTGGTGCTATTCACAGGAAGGAATCAAAGAGTTCAGAAGGGTTTTAATGAAAAGGCAAGAAAAGGCACAGTGATAAAGCAGTTTCAGATGGTGCTGACTGGGGCTTTGGCAGAGTGAGAGGAGAGCAGACCCTGAGACAACCAGACATGGCTCTGATTCCACTTAGCTTCTGTAGCAGGAGAGGTTTTGGTTGTGAGAACTAAATTCTCCTATCTAGAGCATAGATATGAAGAGATGCAAAGTCATGTCCTGAGGTGGAAAAGCAGAGTTTTTCCAGTTTTACCCCCTCCCTCCCAGAAGCAGGCTCAACTGTGCCTCCAGTGCCATTAGAACTGTGGAAGTGCCCGGTGGAGGAGGCCCACAGCTGTCAGTCAAACATCCCATTTCTGTGCACCTTGTGAGCAGAGCAGGCCCCTTGCCATGTGGAAAACAGCTTCTGGGTTTCAGCTGGGGGACAAAACAAATCTTCTGTGCCAGACAGAACATGTCCTTCAGGCTGGAATGTCTCTGCCCTGCTCCCCACTGCGCTGGCTCGGCAGTCCTGGGCTGAGCAGAGCCCATTGCTGCTGAGCCACACCCCAAAGAGCTTTCCCTCTTTGCCATCCTCAGTGCCATCAGCTCCTCAAATGCACAGTTTCTTTCCCATTGCAAAAGGCTACTGGGAAAACCAGCCAGAAAGGCAGCATTGACTGGGCTGAGCCCAGAAACCCCTGTTTTCCTATCTGGTTATTGCTCCTTTCCAGCCCTTTGACTTGCTGGCACTGAGTGAGGCTCCGAGTTTCCCACACGATGCTTATTTTTGGATGAAACACCTGGCATAATTACACTCATCCACTCTCTTTCGTGGTTCTGTGAAGAAAGTTTTGTCTTGTCAAGCCAAGCTGGGCCACTTGAGCTGTCCCAGCACCCAGTGGTGGAAAGGAGGCTGGGAAGGGTCCAAGGTTCCTCTGTGCTTTGGGGGTTTAGTGCTGATTTCAGTGGATTATCTGCAGCCAGAGCTGCCTCCCTGACACATCACTTGAGCTGAGTAATAGCTTAAGTGCTTCTAAGTCCAGCTTTGCTGTTGCAAATGAGGGCACGATGGCAGTGAGAGGGTGGCCTGTTTTGCTTTGAATTAGCTTCTACTTCTGAGGCCTTAATTACAATCGAGTTATTTCTAGAGACCTTTTTTCTAATTTTTTTTTCCTTCCAAGTATTACTGGTAGAAATGGAGTTAAATAAGAAACATGAGAGTTGCATTGTAATAGTGTGCATCCTTGTGGCAAGAACTGAAGAAAAACGCCAAGTATAATGGATTTCATGTTAAAAGCTGCAGGAAGCAGTGGTTCTGTGAGATGACAATTCCTGGAGTGGAGCAGAAGTTGCGTTGATGTTATCATGTACTTAATTCGATGTTTTGAACCTGAATGACTTCACGCTGGGGATGTCATTGGCTTCATGTAGTTCTAAGGGAGGGTTCACAAGTAGTATTTGGCAGCTAGAAAAGGTCAATTAGTCAAAATGACACTTAAGCCAAAACGACAGAGCTTGAGCAATTGCCTGGACGTGGGCTGCTAATGGTGCCTTTCATTTCCAGCCTGTCTGTGTACACCTGGCAGGACTCTGCTGTTGAGACAAGCAGTTTCTTGGCTTTGCCTCCTCAGGGCGATGTTGGGAAATGCCTGTTCCTCTCCGAGTGTCCCGGGAGGGGCAGGCACATCCCTGCCCCCGGGACGGGAACTCAGCCAGAGCCCCGGCCTGGGCTGGGGAATGGTCAGGGAAGATCCAAGGGACTGAGCAGTGTTACAAAAGCCCTCAGTAACATCAGGATGAAATCCCTGCCCTTTCCATTGTTTCCCACCTTCACCCAGCTCCCTGCAGCCCAGCTGGTGGACAGCACCAGGGGACAGCCTCACTGGGCATGAGGACATCCCACAGCAGAGCAGCAGGCACACAGGGATCAGATTCCTCCTCAGGTGTTTATCCTTGCTGGTTTCTCACTGGAAGAAAATGAGATAACTTCACACCTTGGAAGACCTGGGTTATAGCCCATGAGTGGAGCAGGACTGGGAGGCTCCTGGGAGACTGGGTCTCTCCTGGCTGCTGAGATGAGCAGCTCTGGAAATTCCATGTCGGAAGGATGGACAGGTGGGGAAAACACTGATCTTGGTTTTGCCAGACTGATGGGAGGAGCATCAGAGCAGCTTCAGGTGCTCCACCTGTACTGTGTACGGAGGTAAGTCAGGCCAAGATGCATATCCATGCTGTGTTTAATTCAAAATAAAGAGCTGTGGAGGTTCACCAGTCTACGAGGGAATCCAAACATTTCTTCAGGATGCTCACCCATAGTGTAGCCACCAGTTTTGGAAGAAGGATGTCACACACTGTTCCTCTGATGGGAAGCAGTAACCTGGCAGGACTCAGCACCACAGAGTCCTGTTTCAGCTACCGAGCACTGCAGAAGTGAGAATGGATGGGAAGCCCAGGGCTGATTTCCCCCTCTTGAGGCTGATAAAACTGCACCAAGGTTATCACCCAGCAGCCAGGAATGACAGCACTGAAGCCTTGCAGGGATAAAGCTGCTGTTCCTCCAGCCTGGCAGCAACAGATGGGCTCAGCTGGGTCCTTTACCTTCGAATCATAGAATCACTAAAAGTGGAAAAGACCACCAAAATCATTGAGTCAAACATTCCTGTGCCACTGTGATGAGCTCCATAACCTCTCACTTCTCCAGAAACTTGCATCCAGGCCTGATCTGCCTTTAAATTTATCTTAATTATTAATGCAACACATCTGTTAAAAATCATGGCAGCTCACAGTAAGGGAAGGGATTAAGGCAGGGTTTGGGATATGCTTCAAGTGCCTATACTTAGCATTTCTAGCGCTGAAATCTTTAAATGAACAGAAAGCTTTGCCCAGAGCCCTAAGTCATCAGGTGAATTAAGACGCAGTGTGACTAATTAAGATTTAGGAGCTTGCATTATTTACAATAATGTTCTACCTGTGCTTGCACATAGGAAGGGCCCCAACCCCAGAGATGGGTCTCACCTGCCACTCCCTAAGCCAGGAGCAGGCACCAGGGGTGTTTTCCTGTCCCTCCTGAGGAAGGGCTGAGCCCCAGCTCTGCACTGCCCGTGGCAGATGGCTCATCATTCCCTGCCTGCAAGTGGGGGTCACTTTTTAGGCTCTCACCCAGCTGGTAAAGGTTCTTGCATCTTCCTAGGAAATGGAGTTGTATGTAAGAGTAGGCAGCACAGCTGAGGAGGAATTGTGATGCCTGGAAGAGCTGGATCAGAGGCTGGATGGAGTCAGGGGAATAAAGGAGATTTATTGAGAGGTCCCCCCAGACAGCACCAGGGTTAAAAACCAGGCTCTGTCTGGACGGCTCCAAGGATGGAGGCAAAAGGGAAGGAACCAGTCCCAGGATCCCACTCTTTCTATATGTTTGGGTTCATTTGCACACAGGAGCTTCATTTGCCCACTCTCTTCCTTCCACGTTGTTTCACTTCAAGCCTGAAGTTTGGAAAAAATGTCCTTGAGTCCCAGTTGGAGCAGGATTGTTGTGTCTTCATCACCCTGTGAAAGGATCTCAGCACCCTGAACAAAAGCCACACAGCACTGCAGAACAGAAAACCCAAAAGCCCAAGGCATCAATTACACCTTTGAAATATCAATGACAGAGACAGAAATACATTTCTATAGCTGTGGAACCTCAAATCCATGCATAGGCTCCCTCAGCTGTCAGCAGAAAACTGAGAATACTCTCAAACTGTGGTTGAGGTGAGCTGTCTGTGGAAGCAGAGCCCTAAATGTTGGCTCTGATACCTTCAGGCCCAAGTCAATTATCTCAAAAAGAGTAATTCTGTTGGGTGTAAGTGATAGACTATTTCACTTGCATTTACGTGCTGTCTGAAATGATTTGTCAACAATCTGCTGTAATTAGATCTTGATTTAGGCTAATCAGGATATGTCTTGTTAACTCAAAGTGTGTATTTAATCCCCCATTGAACATAACAGGGCACAAGCGCACGCTGAGGAAATATGAAATATTTTCACAAAAAAGACTGGACTGAAATCCTCAGCCTTTTTGCTGTTTCAACCATTCTTTCCACAAGCAAGAAAAAAAAATCCATTATTCTAATATAACGAGCTGTCTCCAATTATTTTGCCAAGCTGGGAAATTTGTGAAAATTCCACTCTGGAAATGTGAAAGCAAAACACGCCAGTACATTAAAGTGCTTTAAAGCCACTGCTGAGAAAGTGGTGACATAGTGGCTTTGTTCCAATTTTCTATCTGTTTTTTGTTTTTCCTTGTGTCTCTACAGAAATTTCAAGACTGAGTCAATTTTACAAAAGTCACTTGGATTCCACAAGGACTGAATTTGCAGCCTTGCTAACGTAATTAATGTCTATTAAGCGAGCGCGTGCCCTGAGCAGCTTAATAGGAAAATCTAATAATGTTTCCTATTGGAATGTTCCCTGTTAAATTGTCAAAGTGCTTCAGTGCATGTTTTCTGTAGGCAGCACTGTATAATGGAAGTGTTACACAAATTAGTATTAGGCCCTTGGTGAAATGGGATCTTTTATTTAATTTGATTTTACAGCCGGGATGCAGAGTGATTGTTGCTTTGGCCTCACCAGCATGTGGCCAGGCAGAATTAGGTTTTGCTGGGATCACCTTTGGAATGACTCCTCCACAGCCCTTGCCTACAGAGTAGCCGGGGTTGGCTTTTAACCCAACTCTAAATGGCATTAGTAATGTCCTTGTGGAGCAATAGCATGGCAGCATGGGCTCCATAAAAACAGCAATCCCGTGGCTGACCAGTGCTGTGTTTTGTTTTTTTAAGGTGGGTAATAAAAGAAGAAAATGGAAAGCTCGTGCCTTTGTTTTTGTTTGGGAGCAGAGCTGCAGGTGTTTGAATAAAGCCTCCCTTGTTCCTCAGGCATCGCTGCTGCCCCATTTGCTGGAGTTTACTCAGGGGCTTTGTGGAGGCTCATGGACAGTCAGACCCTCTCTGGGTTCTCTCCCTGACCTCTGTGTGTGCTGGCATGGCAGAGAGATCAGCTGGGTCTCCCCTGGGAAAGGACAGAGGGCTGGGAGAGCACAGCCACTGCTCTGCTCGTGGGGTGCCAGCTGTGAGTGCCCACAGCTGGGCAGCGTCTCCATCGTCCTGTTCTACTCCTGGGAGAGCTGAGTCGTGAGGAGGGCAATGCTTCCATCCCCTTGAAGCTGGGGAAAGGGTGAGATCCCAGAGGAGCTGCTTCTCTTCTCAGTAACTACACAGTAACCTTGGTCAGTCAGCAGTAAATGCCCACATTAAACTCACAGCTCCAAAGTCAGATTGGAAAACGTTCGTGCTGCATGAGGGAGATGCTGGCTTGGCTCAGGCTGGGGTGGTGCAGCTCTGAGAATTCAGTCCCAGCAAAATATTAACTGAAAATTAACTGAGATTTGTTCCTCTTATAGTTGTTTCTGTTCTGGAGAAGGGGAAGGGATGGACATCCCCGTGGATTTTAGGGGAACAAGGAGGGCAATTTGTTGAGCAAACTGAGGTGAGCAGTATCTGCTGTTAATACGTAAGGGGAAAGGTTTGCCTCTCTCTTCAGGCTGCTGCTTTAATCCACCCCAGGAGGAAACCACCAGGCCAGGGGTTCTTGAATTTTTCATCAGGCAAAGCTGTTTTCTTCCCTAGCAAGGAGAATTTCTTCTTCAGAGCAGACCAGTGAATTCTGTCCTATGCACCATCTTGTACTTGGGGCTTGCAGCACAGCTCCTGCAGCCCCTTCTGCAGCACTGGGCACCTCCCAGATGTATCTGAAGTCAAAATCTCCTCCAGGAGCAGCTCTGGGTGTCAGCTGGGCTGATTGTGCTTCAGGAATATCAGATTATGGAAGACTTTTCTGAGCAGCCCCCTTGAGCTCTGCCTTCCTTGGAGCAGCAATGTGCACATCAGCAGCTAGCCCTGGGCTGCCCAGCCAGTGTCCAAGTGTCCCTGAGCCTGAAATAGCCAGCTTTGGTTTGGATTTAATGGCAATTTTCCTCAAAGAACTGGCCCAGCAATTCACACATAAATTTGAACAACCTGGTCTAGTGGAAGGTGTTCCTGCCCACAGCAGAGTTGGAATGAGAGGGTCATTGAGGTCCCTTCCAACCCAAACCAGCCTGGGATTCTGCCTGAGGGTCACTGGGCCTCTCTGTCTTCCAGAAAAGCACCTTAATCATGGCAGAAGCTTCCCTGGATAGAAATCCTCTCCCAAACAGTGAAATGCTAAAATGAACCTGGGAACTCAGGAGCAGCCCCAGGTTTCCTGGTTCAGTGAACTGTGAGCTGCTGTCCTGATCCAAAAGAAAACAAGAAAATTGGACTTTCCAAAAACATTGACAGACATAATTCTGACAGAGTTTTCCTGCTGGCTTTCAATGGCATTTAAGCAAAGCTAGAGCTGAATTGATAATCCTGGTATACAAGGGCTGGGGAACAGGGAAAGGAGGATAGAGAAGGGAAATTATTTGGGCAGTTCTCAATGGAAAATGATTTTAAAAACAACAAACCCATTCTGTTTGCTTGTAAAACAATGAACTTTAAATCCTTGCGTCCTACAAGTGAAAAGCCCCTAGGCAGGGACACTTTGACCAAAATCATTAAACAGGGAACTGTTTACACTTCTTGTGTGCTCCCATTACTACCTACAAGAGCCTGGGAGTGTCTTTATAGATTTCTGGTTTTGCAAAGGGAAATAAGAGTTGTTGGTTGCTCATACTGATGAAGCTGTAAAACTTTTGCTTGGCTTTTTTGGGTTAGATTCCTTTTTTGTTTGGGGGATGGTTTAATGTTTCTTTTATTTCCCTATGAACATTAAACAGCCAACAGAAGCTGGCTGGGTTCACTTTCACTTTGAATTAGAGAAACTGAGGCAAAACTGGGGCTGTACCTTGTCCAAAATCATAAAATGCATAAATGACAACATTTGGGGTAGAACCCAATTTTTTTCCTGGTTCAAACCGGCTGTGCAGAGACTCAAGAGGGTTTCCCTGGAAGCAGGTCAGAACTACTTCCCTCACCTGTAAGCCAAGCTCTCTTCTAACAGCAGGGCCATACAGCCCACTTTGCACCATTTAGCTACTGATTTATATCTTCCCTGGAAAGCCTTACACACAGGCAGATCTGGCAGTGATGGTTCTTGATAAAACCCTTCTGTTTTCTTGGTTTGCTAATTGATGTCAGCAGTTTCATGCCTGCATGGAGCATCAGCATGAACCATGTGGAAATGATTTATGAGATGCTGGTTCCGTGGCAGGAGAAGGAGTAAAAGCTGCCTTTCTCTTGAAGAATCTGGCTTATTTTTACTACCTGAAAATCCAAACAGTTATACTGGGACTTCCCTGACCTCTTGGTTTAGGTACAGCATAGAGAGATTTTTTCAAGCCAGTGGTGTTGCTGTCTTGGGTCCCCACCACATTATGCTTTTAGTTGTCTATTGCTGCTCAGCTATATTTAAATTAATTTCTATCTTATGGGACATTGCATTCCCTGAGAGAAAGTTTTATTGAGTGCTGGGTGCAATGAGAGTCTGAGGACAGTGCTGTGGCTCTGTGTGTGTCCTCACTGGTGTCATCTGGGCCAACATGTCCTGGCCTCACATCTCCTGAAGGCACGAGAGGGCTACAGAAACATGACCTCTGTGAGACCTTGGAGTCTTTTCCATGCATTTGAGAGAAAAATTTTGCTGTTCAGAAGGAATAGTGATAGGAGCAGCTGTCTGGGGGAGTGGGACACAATGTCCCAGCCACATCCTGGCCGTGGCATTGTCGTGGCCCTGGGCTCTCCAAGGAGGTACCAGTGGTGTTTGTCCTTGTGGAGCTGGCAGCTGAACTTCCTGGTGCATGGTTTGGAAGCTTCCATGGTTTGAATCTTCCTGTGACCTGGGGCAGTGAAACTAAATGTAGCAGAGTGAAAAAGGGGGATGAGAGGTGGAAAAGGAGAGACAAAGAGAAATATTGTGCTAGATTTTGTCTGCAACCAAACCCCAATCTCTGTGTGCTGTTTGACCTTGTCAGATGCTCTTGTCACAAAGGCTCTTTTCTGCAGGGACAGCGTCTGGGTGATGCTGATATGAGCAGGAGTTTGGGATTTGTGATGGACTATCTGGTTTGAATCAAATAAAGAATCACTCTGAATCCCTGCCCAAAGCACAAATGAAGCCTGCAGCATGTTAACAAGATGAGAAAGTCTGGCCAACTCACTTAATCTATTCCAGGCTCCTCTTGGCTTCCAGGTGTTCATCCTGGATCACAAGCCAAAACATCCTGGGAGAGGCTCTTGCTGTCATATTTCCAGCCCATCTGATAAGGCTCTTGCCTTCAAGCCGGCATGCTGCTGCAAGATTCCCACTCTGCCCTAGCCAGGGATGTCAGCTTAGGGCTTTGAGGCCAGATCCAAACTGTAAATAGAAAAACAGAAGTTTTGTCAACGAAATGCCTCACCAGCTATATGCCTTTGACCTCAGAGCTCCTCTTTGGGACATGTGCATTTTCCGTGGATGGGCAACTCACTTTCCTGTCTAGTGTCCTATCAAATCCTCATGGCACTTTCCTCTGTTTTAAAGGACATGCAAGGAGCTGGGCAGTGGCAGCTGATCCAGGAGGATCAGCTGATCTAGGAGGTCCAAGCTCACTTCTGTCCCCAGACAAATCTACGTGACTGCCACAAGCTACCTTGTTGACAAAACCATGCTAGGACATCTCAGCTGTGCCTGGGCTTCCAGATGGGCTTGAGGAAGCAGGGAGAGCCCTGTGCTAATGTGGGAATGGCTTTGGGGCTGGGGATGGCCATGCACTTCATACTGCATCCACAATTCACAGCTCCAGACCTGGAGCTTGCTCTTCCTCGGCTCCTGGGGCTCTGACTTGCTTTGCAAAGAGCTGGGTGGTTTTTACTGTGCTCAGTAGCCCCTGCTGGAAGGACAAAGCCCTGAGCTGTGCCCGTGGCCAGCCTTCAGTGGGGAGCCTGTGAGTGAAGGGGGAGCAGGGGAAGCAAGAAAGGGGAAAGATTCATCCCTGATGAATCCCAATGATGGTTTGGATGGTTTCCCCAAGCACTTGATGAGGGTTGGACTGCCTGGACAAGGCTAAAACTCAGCCCAAGGGACTCATCTTTGCCACAGACCCCTGGCTTTTCCATAGTTAAATAGAAGATGCTTCAGACCAACTTTTCAGTGTTTCTCTGAATTATCTGTGTGTTCTACGAAACATTGCGAGTACTTGCACTTTTTTTTCCCCCAAGGAGCTGAATCCAGTCACCTTTTTCCTCTAGGCTTCAGAGGAAATGGAAAGGTACTTAACTTATGTTTTATTCATTGCAGTCACTATCTCTTGTTAATTTACTTACATTATTTACAGAATTTTAAAGTATTTTGTGTGTCAGGCAGCGTCCCAGGCCCTATAAAATGCTAATTTGCAAACTGTATCAGAGGCAAACATCTTTCCTGGGCCTCTAGGTAGACAAAGGGTCATCCCCATTCTTAATTTATTTTTTATGATTCTATATTTAAATGCAGTAAATCCTGCTTGAATGGCAGATCTCAGGCAACCCACTTCTCTGTGTGGTTAAATTTTATGAAGATCCATTGTGGTTGTGCTACTGGTACAATAAATTTAATTTTTGATCTAGTGCCCTTAATTACTAAGGATGACTGAACCTGGTTTAAGTACAGGAATAACTATCTTGGATCTTTGCCCTCAATGAGAATGAACATAAGGTTCTGAAAGTTCAAGTAACTTTCTGAAAAGAAATTAAGTTTTATTTCCACAGTTGCTTTTTTTACACTTCCTAATTCCAGTGAGAGAGGAAGTGGGGGAAAACTCAAACACCAGAAGGGTCTTAATGTTTTAGCTTTTAATCTCATGTCTGTGAGCTCTCAAATTGGTTCAGTTCCCAGCCTTGGGGTGTTGGGATCTTCTGAAGTGCTGGGGCAGGTGACACCGTAAGACTGGGCAGCACATGAAGATTTAGGGATGTTTAAGCCAGTCTGAATCACTGACATGCCTGAGCCGTGTGTTCCCTGCTGCTCAGCTGCCTCTCAAGGTTTTAGGCCTATCAATAGCAAACACAAGACAGATTCCAGTGGTTTCTGTGCTGGCAGAGGTGCCCACAGCACATCCTGTGAGTGTCACAGTGGTTGTCACCACTGGTGTCTGCTGTACTTCTCCAGGTGTCCCTGAGCCAACCCCGTGCTCCTCTGCCCAGCTACGAGGACTTGGTCACCCCACTGCTGGTGGGGAGCACAGCTTATCTGTCTCTCACAAACACGAGGTGATTCTGCCCTCAAGGAGACAAAATGTCCCCTTAGATACAAACCAAACAATCCAATTATTTAATACTATGTATTCTAAACATATTGATGCCTTGGGCTTTTGGGTTTTCTGTTCTGCATTGGGATGTGGCTTTTGTTCAGGGTGCTGAGATCCTTTCACAGGGTGATGAAGACACAACAATCCTACTCTGATTTGAACTCAAGGACATTTTCTTCCAAACTTCAGGCTCAAAGTATAAACAACGTGGAGGGAAGAGGGCAGGCAAATGAAGCTCCTGTGTGCAAGTGGACCCAAACATATAAAAAGAGTGGGATCTTGGGACTGGCCTCCCTCTCCCTTTGGCCTCCATCTTTGGAGCCATCCAGACAGAGCCTGATTTGTAACCCTGGTGCTGTCTGGGGGGACCTCTCAATAAATCTCCTTTATTCCCCTAACTCCATCCAGCCTCTGATCCAGCTCTTCCAGACATCAATATATTGTTATTACTGTGCTACCAATAACTGGTTATCAATCTATTCACCTAACGTGGCACTGCACAAACTCTGCCCCATGAGATTGTGCTCTCAGCACTGCAGAAAATGGAGTGAGGGAAGGAGAAGAAGGGAAACTGAGGCAATGCCCACAATCCTCCATCTTGAACCCTCACTCACACCCACAGTGTATAAAACCTAAAGAATTCATTTCCACTAAGCAATAACCACCAACTCCACTGCTCTCTAATTCACACTGGGGTTGTCTCCAACCCCTCAGAAAGCTTTGGGAGCTTTCTCCATGGAGGGAGGTTGAAAGGAGCTTTCCTGAGGGTCAGGAGTGCTCAGGACAGGCAGAGAAATATTCCCTCCATCCTGGGCTCCCACACTTATCCAGGCCTCTCCTGATTGCTCTGGAGAAATCTTAGGTGAAAATGAGATGTTTTGCTGTGAAGCATCACATTCCTGCTTGCTGAATGTGGGAACAAACAACCCCGTGGGTCTGGAGCTGCTCCAGGAGGAGGGAGGTCGTGGTGCAAAGGAAATGAACGGTGAGGCCGGTGCAGGCTCAGGCATGGTCCTGGCAGTGGCCAGGGCTGGGTGGGCACTGCAGCCCCAGCCAGCTCTCCCTTGCAGACAGCCCTGAGCTCCCAGCATGGTTCACAATGCAGACAGTTCCTCCTTGGCTCCTCCTGAGGCCTGCCTGAACCAGGATGCCTCGTGGCCATCTGTTCAGCTTCCAGCAGTGCTAGTGTGTCACGTCAGTGACATGTCAGCTCCTCCATTCTCTGTGGAGAGGTCACATCGTGATAAGTAAAGTGACCTAATCTCAAAATTCATGTAAAGGTGGCATTGAATGCTGTGACATAGTGTAGAGATATCAAAACGTTGGCAGACTTGAAGACTGCCAAATTTGAGCTTTGTAGGCACCCTGAGAAGCATTTCAGGGTTATCACACGTTGTCATCACAATTATTTCTCTGTGCTTGGAGTTTCATGAAAGTGTCAGGATTTTTCTAGGGAATGCATCATGGAATTTAATGCATAAATTGTGCTGTGACTGCCTCCTCCATTCAGGACAAGGTCCAGGACCTCTCTGGGCAGGTGATCCTGCTTGAAGGAGAGCACAGCAACCAGCAACCTGAGCTCAGGCAGCCTCTGGGTCACCTTCAACCCTCGCTCCTTGGAGGCCAAAGCCAAGCTCCCATCACCTCACAACACAGATATTGCTTCACCTGTCAGAGGAGCTCAGTGACAAGGAACAGTGTGAAAAATGGTGTCAGCAGAAGGGGACGTGGCCCTGCTGTGACACTCATGATATGTGATGCTGTGATGTGAAAGGCTCTGCCCCAAGGCAGCACTGGGGCATCCTGTGGGTGTGAGCTGCTGCTCGTGGAGCTCTCAGCAGAACAGCTCTGCCAGCAGCCAGGTGGTGATGATGTCCTGGTCTGCCCCATCCCAGCCACAGCCACATTTCAGCCACAGCCCCTCCCTGTCATAGCACTGCTTTCAGTCCTGAGGTGGTTTCAGGTGTAACTGGTGAAGTTCTCATGAGGTTGGTGGATGCTCCAACACAGGTTTTTGGAGGGAGCTGCTGTGATGTTTCCAACTGTTATGATATCTCTGTGGAAAAATGACAGATACTTCTTTTGGAAATGACTGGGAAACCTTGGAGCTTTTCTACTGCTGGAAGCCAGGGAGGTCTTGTGTGATTGTTACATTCTTCCAGTAGTAACTGTGAAAAGAAGCACCTAAAGAAACCCTGTCCAGTGACACTGTGGTCCTGGCCACCGTCTCCAAATGAGCACAAAATCCTTTTGGAACTTTGAAGCTCTCCAGTCCATGTGTCCGTGATGGGCACTCATAAAGACAAACTGTTCCATTCTGCTGGGCTCTAAGAAATGCAAGGGTGAAATGCAAGGGTGAAATGCAAGGCCATGCAAGACTCAGGAGTCTCAGCTGACCACAGCTGGCTCATATTTTGGGTTGTGTCCTTGATGTTAGACTTTGTTCTGCGGGGCAGTCTTTTCTAATTCAGCAACCTGTACACATGGCATTATGCTGCTCAAAATTTCCTTGTGCCTGCACTGTAGCCAGAAGGAATACACTTAACATACAAAAGCTGTCATTCTGCTGAGGAAAACAAAACAAAACAAAATTCCATTTATAAGCTTGTTTGAAAGATTTCCTCCTCCCTTCATCTTAACCAAGAGATTAGCATGTTAATGAATGCAATCCCCAAAAATCTGAATGCTGTTCAGACACTGTGAACGGGTTTCTCTGGAGGAGTTTGGCTCCCTGGGAGCCTGAATGCTGCTCACCCAGCCCAAGAGCACACCCTGCTCCACAGCTGGTTCTGCCACCTCCAGTCAAGTCAGGGACACAGGCCTGGCTTAGGATGTGTTAGATTTATCTGCAAAGCAGAGCTGATAGTGTATGAACTTTGATAGGAGTTAAGAATGTGACAATTTTTCAAGTCTTCCTTTATGAAATGGGGAAAGGCATCAAAAGTTGCCTATTGGAAATTACTGGCAGTCGGATTTAAATATGTTCCTGTTCCATCCACAGTCTTGTCACCATCTTGCTGCCATGTTCCAGTGAGCCCATGGGTCTAGGTTGCCTTCTTCTCACCATCAGAAGACCACCAATTCCTCCAAGCATTCTCTTCAAGCTGACTTGAATATGCATTGCCAAATATTCTTCCTTTTCCCAGACCTTGGTTTGTCCCACTATGAGGTGAGAAAATCCTTCTTGATGGTTTCATAAGTACACATGATTTGGCATTTACCAACATTAGTTAAATCTAAATAAATAAATCCGTCAGTTGCCCCAAAGAACCTGCTTCTTCTGTGATGTCAAAGCCTGGCCATGGTGATATCATTAATCATCATAGGAATTGCTGTGATGCCCCAGGAAATAACTGGCTAAAGCAGTCAGGAGCCAGTTAGTGAATGGAGGAAGAAAATTATTCTCATCAAATAAGAGCATGGGAAAAGAAAGAATGGAACTTTAGGACAGGTTAAAGGATCTTTTAAGGTGCAGAATGTAATATTCCCCTGTGTGTGGCAGAGATGAATTCTTTTTTTGCAAGGTAAAGGACCTCCAAGGAAATACATTCTAAATAGGCTGATGTATCCAGCTGCAATAGGAAGAGAATGCTACAATTATAAATCTGTATACCTGCGGATAAATGAGAGAGGGAAACTCTTTTTCTGAGGGCTGCACTGGGATGCTTCCTGACTGCAGAAACCTCCTTCATGCACGTGACAGTTAAGATACTCCAAGCTGGGTCTCCCATCTGAGCATTTCCAGTGCACTTGCTGCAGTGTATTATACACCCAGGATGTAATTTGCTTTAGGGAAATTGTCATTTTCAGTCCTAAATAGCTGGTGACCACTGGGCTAAAGACAGCTCTCCAAAAGTGACCTTGAAGATCACACATCATTACTGACTCCTTGTTTAAATTGCAGAGGAACGCTGGGGCTGCATAATAAGATGCTGATTGTCAGGCTGAGCAAGCAAACTGAGGTGAGGATGATGTTGGGAAGAGCTGCAGCTTTGACATCTCCGCCTGCCCTGTTCAAAATGCTTTTCTTGATTCTCTGTTCATCCACTATCTTCCCTCAGCAAACTTCCTGGAGATAAGTTTCTGCTCTTCTTGGACAAATATTTTTCAGAATAAACAGGGAGACAGAGGGACAGCGTTTGTTTTATACTTTGGTGAAGTTATAAAAAAAAAACCTCCATGTTCTGCAGCCCTTGAACCACTGCTCCTTTGTGGTTTTGGCAGAAATATTTGGGCTGTATTGATTTCTTGTGAAATGAAATGTTAACAAATGTGTAGCAACAATGGAAGCTGTTTCTTTCTTTTTCTTGCAAATTTTATGAGCCTGGAGGATTTTTCTTGACCTTTATTCCCTAAGCTCCTGGTTGGAAATTGAATGAGGTTCACGGGAAAACAGTGGAACAATTAGTGGTGTGTTCAGCTGGCTTCTCTCTCCCTGTAGTGTCTGTGTCACATGAATCTGCCTGAGGTGTCAAAAATAACAACAGTTAAATATCCATGAAACTTTGGACACAAGACAGCACAAAAATAATGTTGCTAAAATTCTTTTTCTTATTATTTCAAAATTTATTAATGAATATTCTCTTGGAGAGGGAAGCTCCTTGGCAAGTTAATCTCATTCCTGGCTTAGCCCTGGGTTTTCTGCAGTGCTATGAGCCCATACAAGCTTTACCGTGCCCTGCAAGCTGAGGCAGCTGCTGACAACAGCCTGGGAGCAAAGCTGGTCCCACACCATGCTCCAGAGGTGCCAGCAGCTGTGTGGGAGAAAACCCGAACCTTACTGTGCTATTTTCCATCTCCTAACAGAAAAAAAAGCTACCGAGGGGAAATTAATGGGGATCAGCTCCTCCAGGTGCCCACTGAAACGTTGGTTTCAAGCTGCAGATTTTATCTAAATCTCAGCAAGGTGCATCCAACCCCTGTGCTCTGTGTTGTAGCACTCAGTGCCCTCCTGCACTGCTGGATGTTCCCTGTCCTGATGAATCAGTCCCATGATCTTCCGCTCCTCCATGCATGACCTCCCTGCACTCTGGGGCTTGTGCAGGGTTATCCAGGTGCGCTGCTGGAAGTACAAGCTCCCAACGCTCTCTCCCTCCTGTAGTTTATAGCTCTCACTGTTCTGGCAGGATCTGACCTTGCAGAGGGTGAGCAGGGAAGTTACTAAATAACCAAGTTGTTCTGCTTTCCCCAAAAGGCTGTAAATTGTGCTGAAATAGTGGTTTCACGACATGGCAGATGAGAAGCTGCTGTCGGCCGCTGAATGATTTTTAATTGAACATGAACCAGAGGAAATGCTTTAGCCTGGGAAACTCCCAGCTTCCTTCTCCTGCAGAGCACACATGTGCTGCCTGCCTCAGTCTGGTGGAAGCACTGGCAGCATCCCGTGGCTCAGGGAAGGTTCTGGTCCACCCCAGCAAGGACATGGAGATACCACCCAGCTTTCAAACCAGAGTCCTCTGGGACAGCTCATGGTCTTTGGACTTGCTGAAGATTTGGGCATGTGTGGCCATGATTTTCTGAGCCTGAGAGAGTTTTCAGCCTGGCAGGGGCTGATCTGTTCCCAAGGGAAAGTCTTTTGGGAAACTTCTCTTTAAAGGACTGGTTTTTGTAAATAGGTTTTGGTTCTCAGAACAATGTCACACACGTGTTCTGAATGGGTTTTTCTCTTGTTCCACCCATGGCACCAGAGAGGTTCCTTTGGCCAGTCCTGTTAACCTGTATGGGAACACCTCATTCAGAGGGTTACAAATCCCAAATAAAGGCTTCTGCCTCATTCTGGGAAAAACCTCGCTGTGTGTTTGTGAGTCCACGCTTCTGTTTCGTGTCCTCCAGCAACAGGCACGTGCTGGGGTTAGGGAGGGCAGTGCTGGAAAGCCCACAGCACCCTGTGGCTTTGGGCTGCTTGCTTTGTTTTGGAGACAGCCTGGAAGGGGCACTGAGCAACCTGGTCTAGTGGGAGGCATCCCCACCTGTGGCAGGGAGAAGGAACAAGGGGCTCTCACAGGTCCCTTCAAACTCAGACTTTTCTGGGATTGTGTGGCAGGTCCACTGTGCCAGAGGGATGATAAAAAATAGAGGAAATGACTCTTCTCTGTTGAGAAAACTTTCATTAATGGTGGCAAAACAAGGTCCCAAAGCCAGAAGGTGAATGAATTGGATTTGTGCTGTTGTCCACCAGCTGGAGCTTAAATTTCTGAAGAAAGCAAGACAACAAGTGCCACAAGACACTCTCTATTTTTATCTGTGCAACTTTTATTGAACACCCTAAAAATCTTCACTTCTTTAGAATTTAATCCTTCAAAAACTGGCTGTTTTTTCTCTTCCTCTTGGACTTTTTCTTTTCCTCTTGGTTATTTTCTTCCATGCCTTGACATTATTATGTGAGGGACATTATTGAGCCCCAAAGTGTGGAAGAAGTGGTTCAGAGCCAAAAATTTCTGCTGGAAAAAAAAAAAGTATTTCCATGGCTCCTCTAAATGCAGCCAACTTGGTTTTCTGTGGCTCCAGTTTTATAGGAGAGATTTCTGAAGTCCTACCCTGAGGTCACCAGCTTGTGGGAAAGTACTTGTGATTTCTCCCTCCCCAGCCAATAAGTATCAGTGCTACTTTTCACACTATTGCAGAACAACCCCAATTAGGCTTATTAAAGTTAGTTTTATACTAATGTTGTGGCCATGATCCTGAAAAAGCCTCTGCATATGTACAGACATTATTGAAGCTGAGTTTATGCTGAAGCCAGTGATGCTGGATCTGTGCTGGAAACTGGATGTCAGGGATGGTGAGAAGAAAAGCTGTGCAGATATTCACTGCATTTTGTTGCAAGGGAAGACTTTCTGATCACTGCTGAAATGTTTCAGATAGGTTGTCTGCAGATGAAAGCAAGAGTTTTACATAAAATAAGACCTGAACCACTAGTTTCCTCAAATTAAAGCAGAATTCCAAGGGTTTGGGTTTCCTTTCCTGTCAAGAAAAAGCTGAGTTTAACATTTTCACACCACGTTATTGTGACTGAGCACCACACTGGTGTCTTCATTCCTCCCTACCAAGCATTGCTGCTGCCACCAGCTGCAGTTTCCTCATGAGCTTTTTCCTCTCCGGGGCAGTTTCCCAGCACAGGCAGGAGCAGCACTATTCCTAGGGAGCCCCCAAGCCCTGGGAAGGCTGGCTCGTGCCTCAGGCAGCCTTAGCACCCAGAAATGCTGTTCCTGCCCAAGCAGGACCCCCAAAGTGAGCAGTGGCTGCAGGAGGTGTCAAGAGGCTTGAAGCTGTGCCGAGCCCGGGTGCAGGAACACTGGCTTTGCACCCTCCAGGGCTGGATGTGTCTTGGCCTGGGATCAGATGTCCCCAGGGATGACAGCAGCCTGTCTCACACTCATTTCATGCTGCAGTAGGACAGAGCACGTTTTTCTCATGCAATTTTGAGCCTTTTCCTTCTCAGGTCTCTGCTGCTGGGTTGTGATTTCCAGGAAAGGCCTCCTGGTGTCTGCCTTTGTTCTTTGGCTCATTGGGCCCTCAGGAAGGAGATGTGCATGGTGGACATGAGTGTGCCCAGGTTTGAGTTGTTGTAGCAGATCCTATTGAGAACTTCTCAAGCTTCACCACCACCATCATTCACCGTGTGCTCTCTCCTCTGGGTTATGGTTCATTAAGTAATTAAGTAAAATTATTGCTCCTTAGAGAGAGGCTACATGAGAACTTCCCATTGAGTTCCTTAAGAGCTTTTGGTTTTGGTGATTCTTTGAGCTGTTCAGAAGGCTGGTGTTGAATGTATTAGAATAGATGGAAAGAGTTCAATTGATTTTAGGGGGAAGTTTGCTTTAGGCCATTCATGAAGAAGAAAGGACACCACCTAAAGATGTTCTCCCAGGGCATTTCTTCCTTCCCACTAATTTCCCAAGAGCTGAGGAAGTGGGCAGCTGATTACCCAGAAGGGCCACCACAGGTCAAGGGAAGCCTTCAGTCCTTGCCCAGACCCAGTGGGCAGCTGCATATGAACAGTGGCTGCTCTCACAAATCCATTGCTACCCTTTGCTGCAGCGATCCCTAATTAGACAGGGGCGCTGGAATCTTTCCAACACATCTCCCCTGCTGGCTGCCCTCCCATTTGGTCATGCTAAACGAGTAGGTAAATAGGCCTTTCATGAAATCTAACACCCGCCCTACCTAATCCCCCCTGCCTTCAAACTGTGGGGCTAATCAGTTGTTTTGACATAACTGGGATCCAAATTCTATAAGGAACATTGCCAAGAAAAGTTCAAATCCGAGACCAAGATTAATGAGAACTTCAAAGAAATTTGCCACCAAATGTTACTAATTTAGTGCACCCTCTGTTTGAAACCAATGACCTAATTGGAAACTATATTCTTTAAAAGCCTTTATGTTCCAGCTCTTTAGTATTCGAGAGGTGACTTCTGAGATCAGAGTGGGTTTATGTCACTCGATGGGACAGGACTGTTGATTTCCACTCCCACCTCCCTAAAACTGGGATAAAATATCCTGCATTTGTTGATTGTGCTCTTAATGTACAATAAATAACAGGTTTGTAATCAGACAAACAATTTCCTCCTGTTCTCCAATAACTGAGTATAATATTACAAATCCATAAAGCTGGTTAGAGAAATTAAAGGTCTGACTGACTTTGGTGTTTCACATGTTGCCAAAAAATCAGCACATCAAAAAAAATTATACTTAGTGTAAAAATGCAGATTGTTTCACAGAGCTGTTGGTCCTACCTCTGCCTTCTCAGAGTTTCACCAAGTTCTAAACAACTGTATGCTCTGGACTTGGCTGTGGATTTGGGAAGAAAACCTGAGGAGAAAATGAGATCATTGATGTCTTTAGCAAAGATCAGTCAACCTGCTGTGGAGATCGGGCATGCTGTCATCAGCTCAGGCACTTCTCTGTGTCTTGAGCTGTTCCTGGAACCCCACAGAGCTCCACACTTTCCTGAGAGGGTCCTGCTGTACCTGTGAGGAGGCTGTTTGTTCTGCAGCCTACTATGCTGATCCTCACCCCCAGAGCCCGGACAGAGGCAAACCCATACCGGAGACCCTGCATGGTTTTCCCAGCAGATGAACTTGAACAGAATGAGGTCAGGGTGGGACTTGGCTCGCCTGTTCCTGCAGGTGGAAGTTTTGTGTAGATGTACATTCTAAATCATGGCTTTCTGTATATATGGAGGAAGGAAATTTCTCCACCTTGGGCATCTACTCTAGTGTGAACTCTACCATCCTCTGGCTGTTTCTCTGCTCTGACTGCAGGGAGACTGTGTGACAGCTCAGGGCTGCATCTCCATGTCCAGAACATCAGTGAATCACAGATTCCCAGAATGATTTGGGTTGAAAGGCACCTTAATGTTCATCCAGTGCCACCCCAGCCATGGCAGGGACACCTTCCTCTGTCCCAGGTTTCTCCAAGCCCCATCCATCCTGGCCTTGGGCACTGCCAGGGATCCAGGGGCAGCCACAGCTGCTCTGGGCACCTGTGCCAGGGCCTGCCCACCCTCACAGGGAAAAATCTCTTCCCAATACCCCATCCAAACCCACTCTCTGTCAGCACAAAGCCATTCCCCCTTGTCCTGGCACTCCAGGCCCTCATAAGCAGCCTCTCTCCAGCTTTCCTGTTGGTTCCCTTCAGGTGCTGGAAGGCCACAGCGAGGTCACCCCAAAGCCTTCTCCTCTCCAGGCTGAACAATCCCAATCCTCCCAGCCTTTCCTCCCAGCAGAGCTGCTCCAGTCCTCTGGTGAACAGGAAGCAGCTATGAAGCAAAGTCTTCTCCAAAGAATCCTCATTGATTTTCTGGGCAAGATAAAAGCTTTGGAAGGATCTGTAGAGAAGATTTTGGTCCATAACCTTGAATAACCCTTAAGTGAATTATTTGGGATGTACTGCAGCTCATTTCAGAGGACCTGGGATAACTAATTTGCCAATGCCACCATCTCCCATGGTCTGTACCCTTCTGTGCTGAGGTGACACACTGTGGAAGAATGAATGTCACCTTTTGACAGAAAGCCAGGCTTGTGCTTCTTACCTGCTACTGCACAGGGGGATGAGAAACTTCTCTGGAGCCAGGGGACTCAGCATTCAGACCTGACACACTCCGAGGAATTTCTAGTAATTTGGACATAATAGTTTTTAATGGAGGTTACATGATCTCTCAGGCTGAGAGCTGGTGTTTTGCATTCCTAAATCACAGTGGAATTCCCCCTTTCTGCATAAATTAAAATGTAGAGAGCAGTTATCAGTTTAAAAATAAAGGAATAGCAAAAAAGAAAAGGCTGGAGCACTTTGGATACATTCAACCTTTAAGAAAGATTCCTTGTTTTCACATCACTGCTATTTTGCCAGTAACAGCTTAGTGAACATCAAGGAAGGTTTTTCTTGGGTTATTTTCAGAAAACAGTTTAAAAAAAAAAAAGCCTAAAGCAAATGTGGTCCTTTGCAGGCTGAGGAGCTGATTCCTGCTGGGTGCAGGCTGGATACTCAGCCTGGTGGTGAGCTTTGAGCAGAGCCAGCTCAGCTGCGTGGTTCTCCCCCACCAAAGATGCTTCTGTGCGTGTCCAGTGCTGCCAAACTCATTTCTTAGACATTTATTAGTTTGTGCTCAAGGAGGACCCTTCCCCACCCCAGCGAGAGAAGCATCCCCTGGCATGCTCAGGGCTGTGTTAGCAATCCTGCAGCTGCTGGGGAGAGCTGGATATTGGAGTGATTTCCTCCTCAGCCCTTACAGGCCTTGTGGGGTTTGTGCCACCTTAGGAGTTTGGGCAGAGTTTGAAAGGCTTAAGTGCAGGAGAGACCAAATTTCCCAGAAAAGGGAAATTTGTGTTTTATAAACCCCCCAGTACCCATTTTACTCACATCCATTTTATGATTATAATTACTTAGATCACTTTTTAGATGGAGAAAAACAATAATGAAAGAGTAACTAAATAAAAAAGCTCAAGAAAAAAGAAGGAAAACACTGTGGTTTCTGCTCAGAAATTTTAACCCTTCAGCAAGAAGAAAGGCTGGATTTTTAGAGGTGAGGGAAAAGGCTAGCTTGTAGATACATATATTTCACTTTTTCAGCCTGCTCTTTCCTTCATTCCTGCCCTTAAAGAAAGGTGAATCTCCCATGCTTTTTCTGTGCTTAAATAAGTTGTGACTCTCCAGATGTCTGCAACAAAATTGGGCATTATAAATACATATATATAATAAATATTAGATATATGCACACACATACTAAATTCACCTGTATAATGCAGTTCAAGTGAGTTTAGAGGGAAAGTCCAAGCTCCAGAAGATCCTTTGTGCCTTTACCTCTGTGTGATGGGCACTAGAAAAAGCTCACCCATGGCTTCTGTGCTTCTGGCTGCTCCATGGGTGAATTACTGGTGCACAGAGCTGCTCCTTTCCAGGAGGCTTGTGGGAATAAACCCCAGAATTTCCTGCCGGTGGGAAGCCAAATTCCCACAGCAGTGCCTATTGCAGAAACACACACTGTGCCCATCCTTGCAGGGAGCAGGGAGTGCTGGAGCTCAGCCCAGGAGAAGGGGATTCATGGGGTGCTGCAGCAAATCTGCTCCAGAGGCTGATGGAGCATTAATGGATTGTGCCCAAGTGATGCAGCAACCATCTCCAGCCCTGGCTCACCTTGACTGAATTCTTGCTGGGCTCATGGACCCAGGCTCTGCGTGGGGCAACACCAAATGTCTGACCCCTGCCAGAGTTCCCTGTTGGGCTCTGAGCCTGAATGAGGCTTTCCAGCCTCAAACAAGTGATTTTATGTGAACTAGATAAATAATTAAGATAATCATCAGTATGTTGCTGTTTCAGGCCCCATTTCAGATTCCAGCAGAGAGATTCTAATCCTGTAAATTCTTTGGAGTGTGGTCATTTCTAAAATAAGTGAAACCTTGAACCAGAGACTGATGGTTGCTGGAGGCCCCGTGTCCTCATAAAGACCTCTCATCCCTTTTCCAGTTCTCTCAGTGGTGGAAGCTGCTCTTCCTTCTTGTGCAATACCTAAAACCCCACAACATACAGGAATGGTGATGAGGTTTCTGCTCTTCCTTCTTGTGCAATACCTAAAACCCCACAACATGGGAAGCTTGTTCTTTCCAGGGGCTTCCACTGCCCTGGGCTGTGCCTGACTGAGATGCCCAGAGGTCAGGCATTGCCTGAGTCAGGTATGCTGAATTTTATTGATCTTTTCTGAGTGCTTAACCCAAAAAAAAGGACACAGCATCCTTTTCTGGATCATGAGCCCTGGGAAGCAAATTCTGCGAACCTTTACACCCACTACAAAGTGCATGGCAGGCTGCAAAGAAAGCAGGCACATGTATTGGTTTCTCTGCAGTGGCAATCAGGAAGGGAATTAAAATTATGATATGTTGCCATGGTAATGAAGTCCCAGGATTTGGCGAGGAGGAAAAGTGAGGTTGTTGCTAGTTGCTCATGAATTCCTCAGTAGGCTTTTCAATACTCTGTTTCCTTTAAATGAAATTGGAGAAAGACTTGCAGTTCATAGTGGGGATAAAAATTTTATGAAGCTAAATCTAGGCAGTGTTTTAATGTCAGTCAGCATTAACCCACAGCATGAACACATAAATAATTGAAATTTCAAATACCCCTGGATTAGAGCAGCGGCAGCACTTGAGGGCCAGTGTTCCATGGGTGTCCCAGAAGCTCTCCAGCCTCTTCCTGGGATGAAAGCATGCATTCCTACCTCCTCCCCTGCCCCACCTCTTAGAGCATGTCTTGCAGCAGAATAAAACCAGATAAATCCAACAGTTCCTCTGCCTTGGAGCAGGGGAGTTGAGCTGCTCGGGGAAATATTTGCATCTCTCCTGAAGACTGGGTTTCTCCTTCTCCATAGGATCCCAGCTGCAGTCAGCAAGGTGGCTGTGGGCTGGAGTTTGTGTTTGACATCCACTCTGCCCCTGCCAGAGCCCAAATAAAGACAATCCTGATACAGGCAAACAATTCCCGATTAATAAAAAATATCATACAAATGTACCAGAGACAAGAGATTGCAAAGGACTCCTTATTTGTGAGGAAGGTGATGTTTGGTTTTGAAAATGAATATTCTAAGGGGATTTTTAAAGAATTGAAAAATGTTTTTGTTTTTTGGACACCATGGCCTTAGTTCTTTCTTTACATCTACAAGTTTAAGTCAGACAGGCTGAAGATTAATTTGGAAAGAGGAAAAATAATGATGTAACCCAAGCTTTGAAAATTTTCAGCAAAAGAAAAATAAACTGGCCCAAGTATTTTCTCAATTTTTTTTTTGGATTTTCGCTTCCCATCTCCCTTTTTACTAGAGGCAAATGATGAAAATACAGGGTGAAAACAGATCACTCATCTGCAGGGCAGGACAGAGGGCCAGCAGGAGAAGAAAGAGGACAAAACCAAAGCACAAGAAAGTGAGTTTTCAGAGCTTTTAAGGCCCATTTTCAGGGAGAGAAAAGAGACATTTTCTGTGACAGTGAGATGTCCTACATCAAAAAAAGAAGCTCAGATGAAAATACTTCACTAGAGAGTAAGAAATGCCATGTGGAGACTTTTTCCTTCTGCTGTGCCCAGGAAGACAGGGATATGGTTCCCCCTTCAGCTGCCTCCCACTGCCCTCTGCAGCAGGGACACAGCCCTGGCTGCTGTCCCTGGACCCTCCCTGTCTCTGCTGTCCCAGGATCTTCACTCTCTCTACAATCCCTGGACTCTCCCAGTACCCTCACTGTCTCTGCTGTCCTGGACCCTCCCTGTCTCTGCTGTCCTGGACCCCCACTCTGTGTGCTCTCCCTGGACCCCCACTCTGTGTGCTCTCCCTGGACCCCCACTCTGTGTGCTCTCCCTGGACCCCCACTCTGTGTGCTCTCCCTGGACCCCCACTCTGTGTGCTCTCCCTGGACCCCCACTCTGTGTGCTCTCCCTGGACCCCCACTCTGTGTGCTCTCCCTGGACCCCCACTCTGTGTGCTCTCCCTGGACCCCCACTCTGTGTGCTCTCCCTGGACCCCCACTCTGTGTGCTCTCCCTGGACCCCCACTCTGTGTGCTCTCCCTGGACCCTCACTCTCTGCTCTCCTGGACCCCCACTCTCTGTGCTCTCCCTGGACCCTCCCTGTCTCTGCTCTCCTGGACCCTCCCTGTCTCTGCTCTCCTGGACCCTCACAGCCCCTGCCAGCTCTGCAGAGCCCCCACTCAGCTGCCGTGTGCAGAAGACCCCTCCAAGGTGCATCCTTCCATTGCCAGGGTCTTGTTTTCCCTGCAAGATCCAATGCCAGGTGGGCTCAGCAGCAGCTGGGAAGGAGAAAACTCCGCTCTTGTGGCAGGACAAGGGCTGGTTGGGCAGGTGTCTGTGTAGAGGTAAAACTCCCTCATTGATGCTGCAGGACCCCATGGCAGGGACACTTTTCACTGTCCCGGGCTGCTTCAAGCTCTGTCCAACCTGGCCCTGGACACTTCCAGGGGCAGCCTGGGCCAGGGCCTCAGCACCCTCACAGGGGAGGATTTCTTCCCAACACCCCACCCATCCCTGCCCCCTGGCAGAGGGAAGCCCTTCCCCCTGGGCCTGGCACTCCAGCCCCTCGTGAACAGTCTCTCTCCATCATTCTCACAGCTCCCTTCAGGTACCAAAAGGCTGCAATTGGGTCACCCCAAAGCCTTCTTTTTCTGGGCTGAACAATCCCAATTCTCTCAGCCTTTCCTCACAGCAGGGCATTTATTTGTCTTGCTCTCTACAGAGGGTCAGTGGGTGACAACCAGGGGTGTCCTGTGCAGGTGCGCTGTTCTCAAGGTGCATGGCCTGACCTGTCTGTGTTCACCAGTGCAGAAGCAGCTTTTTGCACTGCTGGAATGTGGGTGGGAGTCAATGGACCTTTTCCATTTCTCAGGCCCCTCAGCTGTCTTCTGTGGAGCTGTCAAGGAGCGCTGGGCACTGTGTTGAGCCTGACTAAAGCCTTTGCAGCCCTTCAAAGCATAGATGCTCTCCAGAGCTTTTCCTGATTAGTAGTTTTTATAGTCCCCAGAGAGCCTGGGGATGTGCCAGGGCTCCTAATGATGAGCCTGGGTTTGGGTGAAGGCAGGCCATTGTGATAAAATTCTCCAGTGCATTGGATACCAGGCTGCTCTCCAGAGCCATGCAGGTCACAAACTGTCAGAGGAACTGGCTTTGCTGAGAAGTGTGATGAGGTTCTTTCATCTGGGAGTATAAACTGGGCTTTTCCACATTAGGGAAAACATGAGAGCTCCTAAACATCAAATCTCGGGGCGTCCCCTGTGCCCAAGCCTGGCTCATGAGGGGCTGTGACTGTGCACACCAGGGAAAATGAACAGAAGGAATTGCTCTGCCTCCTTCTCTCTGGCTCCAGTGTGGCATTTCAGTAAAGTGTCAGGCTGGCTGCTGTCAGATGAGTAAATTGATTTTGGTTCCTTTTTATTTTGGCCATAAGAAGAGAAAAGTTCCAAAGGAAAGGCTTTTTCCCCTGCTACTGTGCAAAGCCAGACTCCTGTGATTGCTCACTCTGCCTGGGAATCAATGGTCTTCAGATGCTCAGGGGTGCAGAAGTGGGCAAGGATGCTCAGTTAAAAGAGCTTTTCTTTTTACTGCTGTGTTTGAATGACTTCTACAGATGGCTGGAAACAGAAAATCACTATGAGGTGATCTGTGGTGAGAATCTCCTGTGTACATTTTTTTGTCTTCTGTAAACCACCAAATCTGGCTTGTTTTATTTGCATTTAAAAATCAGAAATGCCCCCATGAACCTGCTTTACTTTTTCCCCTTTATTTTTAAATACTATTTCTCAGTAATGGCTTAGATAGACTTTCCATTTTCAGTGCGAACTTGACTATCAGAATCAATTTGAATAGTACAAAAAGAATTAGTTGTGACAGGCAAATTTACAAGGTGCTGATCATGGACAGAGATTTTTGAAAACTCTTCCACTTGAAAGCTTTGTCATTTAAATGTTTGCTAAGTCAAAGCTGACAATCATAAATCTCTAGTAGCATGTTCAAGAAAGGTGTGTTAATAAATCTGAGGCTGGGATTGCCTCCAATTTCCTGCCAGCAACCATGCTGCAGAAACTAAATAAAATAAACAGGGAGAAATTAAATCTGAGCAGGACTACAGTGTTATTTAAGAGCAATTTTAACTTAGGCTAAAGTTTTTCCAAAACTTTTAATGGCCTTTTGTGATAAAAGCTCCCTTTTAGGTAAGTTTCTCTCAAACATTTTTTCAAAACAGTAAAATTAAACTGTTAAAACCCCAGAGGTAAGAACGTGCCATTTCAGCCAAAACAACTAAAGCTTCCAGCTTAAAAACAAACTGTATTTTACTGGGAGGATGAAAACTTCCAAAGGAAATATGAACTGCTTCTTCAGGAGAAGTGGGAAATGGGAAGACCCCCCCCAGTTAGTGAATGTGTTCTTCCAGCAAAAGCACGCTAAAACAAACTCTCATTTCCCAAGAGAACTGTGCACATCTCCTATCAGCTGAAAAACATTGTGTTTTGGCACTGGGAGTAGTTGCTAAAAGATTTTAACCAGAAACAGGAGAAGGAAACCTCCATGGGATGTGTGCTGCTTCCCACTTGCTGGAGTGTCAGGAGGGGTCTGGCTGGGGGTGGAGGTCTGTGGTGCTGGGCTTAATGAAGAAAATCGGTACCCAAATGCAGGCCTCTCATGGTAAGCTTGCAAGTGTCAAATCTTTATTACACTGATCTCAGGGGTGCTCACTTTAATCAGTGCCTGGATGGTCAGATTAGGCCTGTTTGCTCTCTTTTGTGAAATCTCTGCAATTCAGCATTAATGCAGGTCTAATTTTACAGTGTTATTGTTACAGAAGGTAATAAAAGCCCCAGAATACTGGCAAGGAAATAAACTTTTGAGGTCCATGCCAGTAGTCAGTTCTCTGAACTAGTTAATTTATTAACCTGTAAATGAGATCAAACAAAACTTTGACTTCCAGCTCAAATGGAGCCATCATCCATTTCCATTAATTACGTTTCTGGTCTTTGCAGTTCTCTGGCAAGGGGACCTCACTGGAGGGGAGGGACCACAGCTCCTTCTGGGCCCATCTGTGCTGATTAGACCTGGGAAGCAACAGAAAGCTCAAAATGCCACCTCTCCTGCCTGAGAGGCTGGAATGACCTTGATTCCAGGCCTTGCTTTTGACTGTGCTCATTGGAACCCTCTCTGCTTGTCTCTTGGCAGCCACATTTTCATAGCATCATAGAAAGGCCTGGCTTGCAAAGGACCTTAAAGCACATCTCATTCTACCCCTGCCATGAGCAGGAGGCTTCCCATTACCCCTTGTTCTCCAAGCCCTCTCCAGCATGGCCTTGAACACTTCCAGGATTGGGAAGTTCCTCTGGGGAAGCTGTGCCAAGTCCTGACACCCTTCCCACCACACAGGCGTGTGTGATGTGGGGACAAGTCACTGTGCCACTGCTCCTGTCTCCTGCCAAGGTGTCTTGGCTACCCCTGGTGCATGTCTGGCTGCACCTGGAGATGTGTGGGCTCTCCCTCCAGTCACATCTCCGTCTTCCCAGGGGCACTACCACAGAGCAAAGAAGAGAAAAGCCTTTTTGCAGCGGCCCCTGCCTGGATCAGTTGGTGCAGGCACTCCTGGTGAAGGTGGGACTGAGGCTGAGGGGACATCAGGATGGGTGGTGGTAATTCCCTGGGGCTGCTGGTGGAGGTTACCAAGTCTGAACTCCCATTCTCATGTGGGCAGCCTGCACTGAATTAGAACAGATTTGGCCAAAGCTTCTTGAAAATTTTCTTCATCCTGTGCTTACATCTCTTTATTTCCTCTCCAAGTCCTCTCCAAGTCTCTTATTCCAATAAGAGGAGGTACCAAGGTGAATCCAGGCATAACATCCTGAACATCCTGTTTCTTCAGAGCCCGCTGTGTGTTTGACTTGGCTAATGTTTCTTTCTCAAGATCAATGAATGCCCATCTTGTTTGCCTTTCTCTGAAGAAAAAACAGATAAAATAACCTCCCTCCCAGTCCTCCTGGGATTAGATTCTAGATCCAGCTGTGACAAAGGACAGGTGTGGGGCTGCAGGCTGGACAGGGCACCAGGGCATCCCTGTGGGTGCTGCTTTTACAAGATGAACTGTCTTCATGACCATCCCAATTAGGAAAGGCTTCTGCTCCTTATCCTGATCAGCAGACTGTGTGTTTGGGGAGAAAAATTAGAGGAGGAGAAGTGTGGATGGGAGAGTAATAGATGTGAGGAAGGAGAGAAAAAGACAAGAAAATATTCCAAGAGTTACATTAAGAATGGAAAAACAGATAGTGTGCAATGTGACACAGGCAGTGTTTCTCATTTTGATGGTGTGCTTGTTTCTCTAAACCCCCTTATTTCTCAGACTTGGCTGTGTGTGGTCCTGTGCTTGGTGGGGAGGGTCTGGAAAGCAGAGGATGCCTGTGGTTCTGCAGTGTCCCTGGAAAGCTGAGCACAAACCCACAGGGGCTGCATAAACTGGCAGAGTTACAGCCATGGAGTAACCAAGACAGCCGGGGTCCAACAGGTACAGCCCCATGCCTGTGGCTTTGCTCCTTCACTCATCCAGGCTGAGACAAAACCCAGCACTGCTTGTTGAGGGCCAGGGAAAAGTCCAGAGCCAAGCTGGGACCAGCTCTTCTTGCAGCTGTGTGAACCAGGACCCTCCCTTGCACTCTAATGCCAAAATGAATCTCCTTTAGCAGTGCCAGCACAGAGTCTTGCAACAAGGCTGAGAACAAACCCCATACTGAAAGATTCTGGTGAAATAGATGTGACTTATTTTTTTCCTGCACCGCTGCTTAGTTTATGTGTCACTACAGATGTCCCTGCTGGGTCTAACACCCACAATGCTGCTAAGACAAAGCTTCAAAAAAACCCCAAAAATACAAATTCCCTTGACCAGTTATGTTGGGGGGAAGGCAGAGAGCGCAGAGAGAAACTGCAGAACTTACCCTAGGTTAACTAAACAGACTCTTAAACTCTGTTTCAACATAAGGCTTCTAACATTACCTGCCTGGCATGTCACAGCCAGGGATAAGAGCCACCACCCTGTGCACAGTTAATCACAGAGCCAGCTGCCCCCAGATGCACGGGGACATAAAACTTGTGGGGGGAGAAAGAGGGAGCTCTTGCTGTGACATCATGACACAAGGAGAAAAATGAATAAAGGATGGGAAATCTCACATGACAAGGCAGACACCAGTCACTGAATGGAGCTGAAGTGTAAATCCTTCTAAAGAATGTCTTACGCCATAAAGTCTGGTGGGGTTTTTTTTCCCCATTGTTTTTTCTTCTCTGACTTTTTATAGGAGTATAAAGGGTAGCCATGAACTTAGTCCTTCAGTTCTTTACATTCTGCCCAAAATAGGTCCCACTGTCTTTTTAATGTATCAGTCTTTACTGGGAATGTGGAACTAAACCAGGCTTATCCTTGTGCTATCACTGGCACACCAAAGGCAGATCAATTTAAGCTCTTGCATCATCTCGTCCTGCCCTAAATTTTTCTTGCTCTTATTTCTTGGAAAGTGACTTCTTGACCACCACTTCCCATTTATTTCTGTTAAAAGAGATGCTGAGGAGCAGCTCTGGGGCTGCTTTTCTCAACTTGTGTCTTTTTAGCAGGGGAGTCCAGACTTGCCAGTTTTGGTCTCTGCCTTTGGACTCAGCTTTGGTGAAACTTCTGCTGTTTCTCCCGTATCCTTTTCAGAAGTTCCTCTTGGAAACTCAGCCTCTCTGAATGTCTGCACTGAATCCTTGCAGCCTCCTTTTCTGGGCATCTCTGCAGGGACCTAAATGAAACCTTGGAGGAAATGCAGGCTTTTTTTGGACAGCTTCATGGTTAAAGACACTTGACAGAGACTTGAGAGTGTTTTTCCCCAGCTCTGTGTCACTGACCTCCAGCAAACCATTTTATCTCCCTGTTTCCTATCTGTGACGATGATAGAAATGTTCCCTTTCTTTCTCCCTTTGTCTGTCTTATCTATTTATATTTTAAGGTCTTTGGGGCAAGGACTGTCTCTTGACTGTACAAAGGCTGACAGACAAAGGCATTGACCTTGCTTGGGATTTCTAAGTGTTAATGTGATAACAGTACCAGAACACTGGATGAATGCTAAATAGTAGCACAGTCTATTTTGGAAAAGAAAGCAAAATATTTTCCCTTCCTTCTAATAGCTTTTGGGATGCAATAATTAAGGCATCAAATAGAAAGTACATAGGGCTATGTGAAAAACTGCACGTTCTGCAAAACCCTGAATGAAACTGTTTTGTCAAAATTGAGGTTATCTTCTTCAGTTTTCTAGGGGGGTTTGTTTGTTTGTTTGGTTTGTTTTCTGGTTGCTTTTTTGTTTGTTTAAAGCAATATCCAGCCTCTGAGAAGGGGAACACTTGTAGCTTGCTAAAGCTTTTAGGTCACTTTGGGTATTGCAGACTCTGAGACAGCAGCTTTGTCACTGAAGAAAGCTTTTGGGAGCCTGTGGTCCCAAACGCCCCAGCTGGGCAGGTGCAGATGTGTGTGTGGCTGGCTGTTACCTGGCACTGGAGAAATGGCTCAGACCATTTTCAACCATATAAACATGTTTTGGACTTATCTCATAGAGGAGATTTTTCTTCTGTTGCAATGCTGAGAAAAAAAACTTCTACATCTTGCTAGAAAATGGAGTTCTTCCCCTTGAGAAGGAAAATGTCCTCTCATCTCCACAGGTAACCTGTTTTTTCACACAACCAGGAGAAAAGTGTTAATACACTGCTCATTAGGAATCTAAAATTTCTGCTATCCTCTCCTGCATCCTAATCTAAACACGTTTCATCTCTTTCTTATACAGAGATCCAAACAAAAATTAAAACGTTGGTGTTAAAAGTAAACTCAGCAGGAAATCCAGTTTCTCTCTTCAGCTGTAGATGTGGTTTTGACCTCCTAAAATGAGACTTTTTGTGTTAATTTAATACTAAATTCCCATCAGATGAAGCACAATCTGAAGACACAACAGGAGAATGGCAGAGGAGGGGAAGCCAAGCAGCACTTAACGTCATCTTTACTTGTGTTTCCTGCTGAAAGATCAGATCAGGTAGTGAATTATTAATGCTGCAGTCTGGCACAATCCTGGGCGTGCAGCCTGCCAAAATGTAAAAAGTCCATTGCAAAGGCAGGATATTGGATCCCATTGGGGCAAACAGGCATGCTTCCATGTATGAAAGTTCACAGTGGGAGAATTCAAATCAACCTCTGAGGCTGGCTGCAGATTAAACTCCTCTATTTTTAATTAGATGCCAGGCAAAGGACCTCACCTCAGGAAAAAAGTAACGCTAAACCCATGGAAATATTCATAATAATTGTCCTACAGACCCAGTCATTGTCAGTGAGGTAAAACATTAACATCCTTTCATCGTGCTTAAGCATTTGCTTGGTTTGGGGTTTTTTTTCTGTAGTCCAACAACTTTAAAGACTAATGAGTTAAGAATTGCCCAGGATGATAATGGGGCTGCTCAGAGACTTTAATGATTGGCATGGCTCAGGAAGGGGAGAAACAAAACCGGAGGAGGCTCCCTGGGGAAAGGGGTAAGGCCACAAAGGGTTGAGTGGGCAACGTGGAGAAAAGAGCTATTGCTTTCACACTATTTGATGCTTAAAGGAAGACAAACTCTAGCCACAGCTGACTAATTTTGGCTAATTGGAACCTGCCTGGAGGCCTTGCTCCTGTTAGGTCAGGGCAGCATCCATCCCTGGGCTCTCCTCAGAGTGTGGCACATCCACAGCCTGTGACAGCAGTCGCGAGATGGCAAATGAGGGGAAAACTATTCCTTATGGAAGATCATATTCCACCCATTTGTCTTTGCTTTCCTGTAGCTGGGATGGACCAAACTCATGGGCTGTCCTGGCTTTTACAGGGGTCATGGAGTGACAGGACAAGGGGGAATGGATCCACACTGACAGAAAGGAGGTTTAGATTGAACATTAGGAAAAATTCTTCTCTCTGTGGGCAGTCAGGGGCTGGCTCAGGGTGCCCAGAGCAGCTGTGGCTGCCCCTGGATCCCTGGCAGTGCCCAGGGCTGGCTGGGGCTCGGGGCAAGCTGGTCTAGCAGAAGGTGTCCCTGCCCATGGCACAGGTGAGAAAGACAAGCTGATTAAGGTCCCTTCCAAAGCCATTTGATGATTCCTTCAGCTTCAGGCCCAGCAGGTCACTGTGGAACCTTCCTTCTCTGGTGATTAATCAGTTGCCACTCACCCACTGCTCCCTTCCTGCTGAAATCCTCATTAAAACTTTCAGCTGGTGCTGGTGGGTTTTGGTCCTTAGCAGAGATGGCTCCAGGCCAGGGCTTCATCTTGAGGGTGGAGTTGATTGACTCAAACTGCCTGTTTGCATTTCTGCTTCCAAACTTTTGAGTAAAAGAACCTTTCTTATGGAACAGCACCTCCACAAATGTGAAATCCTCCCACAAAAGGACGGAGGCTTGTGTGGGGTCAGCTCTGGGGAGAGCTGGGTGCTGGGGATGTGCCTGCTCACTCCTGCACGGTGGGGATTGGCTTGGTTTGGGGCAGTGATTTTCACTCAAATACATTAATCTTAAATTATGTCAGGGAAAAATATGATTTTGATGACATCTCTGCTCAATCACATTTTCACTGTCAAAACGTTATCACACTGTGGACTTATTTGGTAGAATTCATGTTTCTGGTAAACACCACGAATTATTTGGACACATTAAAGCCTGTTGTATATTACAATTAATAATAATAATAATAATAATAATAATAATATTTTCACTGAGGTGCAGGACAGAGGAGGAAGTATTGCTCAGGTATTTCCAATATAAATCTCATGGTAACCTGAGAATTATGGTTAACAAAGAGTTTCACTCTGTCTTTTTTAAATGCTACCAAAGTATAAGTTTAGAGGGATTTTGTCATTGTTAGTAGTGGTTTTATACTTGTTTTGGTTTTCAAAAGGAAATACCAGATGGACCTGTGAATCTAACAAACTTTAAATCAAATCCAATTCTGTGCTCCATTTTTCATATAACTCAAGGGGGAGGCTGTCAGATAGTCTGGGGTGTCAAAAAAGTAGATTTTTTAAAAATCTCCACATAAAAGTTTCCACCAGCCTGGTATTCATTTTGAATACCATTGCTGCTATTCAGTACTTCAAGGGATTGGACAGTGCTACTAAATCAGAGCTTTTCTTCAAAATAACCACGAATATGAAGTAAACCTAGAAGAATTTGGATGAGGATGTAGAACCATTTCAGATGTTATTGGTCCCTGCTGTTTCCCTTTTCAGCACTCGGTTTCTGCTACAGTGTTGTTGCCCTTTGACATTTGCTAAAACCAGCAAGTGGAGGAAATGACACTGTGGTATTTATTAACCTGCAGTGCGGATGTTAAACAGAGGAGGTTTCCCTGAGAGCAGGATAGAGCTGCTCTGTGAGAAACAGTCCTTTAGAGCTCACCTGGATGAAAAATACAATAAAACAGCCTTGGTGTGGAAATAAGGCTGGGCTGCAATGGAATTGTGATTACAACATACTGGGTTCTTCAGCCATCCAGTCCTGCCTGCTCTGGGAGTCTGCTCTGCTTTATTCAGACTTTCAGCTCCATCCTCTCCCTCCCTTGCAGCTCCTGTGCCAGTGAGGACTGATCCAGCAGCCATCCCACAAGGAATGTGATGCTTTTGAAATAGGGTGCTCAGTACACCCTTGGAAAACCATTCTGCTTCCCTTTGGGTCAGGATTCAATGCTTCCATCAGACATTGTTCTCACAATAATTTCAGGGAAGATCAAAGCAGCAAAGTTGAAGGGAGAAACGGTTCTGGATTCACTTATGCTTTTTAAAATAAAAGAAAATCTTCACTTTTCTTTTGGGAGTTGAATCAAAGGTCTCATTGAAAACAAGGAAGGTGTGTGCTGTCTTTTGTGTACCAAATCCTTGGATATCCAAGACAAAATGCATCAAACTGGGCTTTTCTCCTGTTCCTTTATCAAAAGAAGAGAAGGTCAGAGATAGCTATGTTCCCATATTTATGAACTACAGGACAGGGATGGGTGGAGGAATCCATCCATATCTCAGCAAGGCACCAAGGTCCCATCCTGGGGAGATTCCCAGTGCCAAATTATCCCTGAGCACCTTCTGGGCAGGATTTAGGCCACCTTCCCAGCTCAATAAATGGGCACTGAAGTGACTGAGCGGGAATGGGATGTTAGAATCCCACATCCAGCAGCTGGGGATGGCTGCTGTGCAAAGGGGAGGAGCTGCAGGAGTGCTCAGGCTCCTGCTGCCACTGTCAGAGCAATGATTGTCTAGGGCAAGGGAGTTGGAGCCAGCAGAGCGTTTTTATGTGATGTAAAGCAGCTTTAGGAATTGTGGAGGAGTGAAACAAATCTGTGTTTAGGACCTGTGCTAAAGGCAAAGACTTTGCTGGCGAATCTAGTTTAGCTCAGCCCAAACTCCTTTGCTACAGAGATGGCAAGCAGATCACTTTTCCATATGGAAAGCTGGAGGGAAAGGGCAGAAGTCAGGCTGGTGTCAAGTGTTTTATACATTTGGAAACGTTCAGGTTTTATATTGAATCACAGCTTTAATTGGCTGGTTTTTAATCATGTTGAACACTTGGAAAGAAATGCCTTTTTATTAGATTGGCTTTTGTAATTTCTCAGCCCTACTTGAAGCAGGGAAACCTGCAACATTGCTTTAGTCTTTCAAATCCACCAGCTCTCCTTACACAGCCAGAAAATCTGCTCTGTGTATTTACTGATTTAGGAGCTGGAGTAGCTAAAAGAGGAAAAGAGTGAAGCAGAATGTTAAGGTTTGTCATTTATCTGAGGGGATGCACATTTATCTGCTCTCTAGAAGCAGAAGTATTTTTAAAGTCTCTAAGCATGAAATGATTAATCAAACAGAGAAAAAAGGGTGTCTTAGAGCATTTTGGCAAGGCATACTTGAGAGACTATTTTCCATCCATTAAAATGTAAATACTCAGAAGCACAGTCCCTTTAAAAGCCCAGCTTTTTATCCTGGGGATCCTTGTTATGTGGTTATTACCCTTTCTCCTGTGATCACAAGCTAGGTAAGGAGCATTTCTGTCTAAGCGTAGCAGTAAGAGAATTAAATTAATGTCACACCACCAGAGACACTCCAGCTCAATTTACAAACGATTTGGATCCTTATCATGAAGGTTTGCATGTTATGTCTCTTTTTGCAGACCCATCCTTCTGACACCAAAGTGGCAAAATCCACTTCAGATACGACAGCTGTAAAACAGCCTGGAGTCAAAACGATTCCATTGTGTCCACACATTTGAAGAAGAAAAAAAGCTTTGGAGTGTGCTGTGATACTTTCACTCCCCATCCTCTGTGCAGTGATCCCTGAGCTCTGGGAAAGGCTGGCCCGGGGTGCTGGGCTTTGGCAGGACCCACAGAGGCTTCCAGGGAAGCCCAGCACTCCTCAGGTGCTTGCACTGTTGGTTTTGGGAGGTGGGAGAGCAGGGAGAGGGGGATCAGCACCAGCACTGCTGGGCCAGAAAGGCTTGAGTGGAATGAATGTCACCCCCTCGTGCAGTCTTTGTGCAAATTAGCTCAGAGTGAAATCCTGGGAACCCAAAGGCTTAGGGTGGAATGTGTTGTAGACCACAAAGTTCCAGGGAGAATGGAAAAGGGACAATTATATCTCCCCCATAACCTGGGTCTTGGTTTTAGTGGGACCTGCTAAAGCTGAATTGGGTTGGTGTGAACTTTTTTGGGCATGGGAAGAGGGAAATTATTGCAATGAGTTTGATTTGGTTTTGGGTTTTTTTTTTAATTTGACCATCTGATCCTGAGTAACCTAGAAAATATTCTGTTGGATTTAAGTTTTCCATTCTTTCCAATTCTTTCTATAAATAAAGATTGCTCTCACTTCAAAAACAAGGACACCATTTCAAGAGAAAACGGAAGTATTTTGCTTTGAAAACACCAATAATTTTATTTTATGGATTTCTTTTTCCCCCAAGCAAGGTAAATTCCAAATATAAACAATCTGAATTTGCAGAAAAGTGTGTTTTTTGATGGATAATACATTCATTGGGAACACTTGCCCAGCTCCAGATGGCAAATAACACCTCTGGGGGGTGGCTGGGATGATATACCTTGAAATTACCCCCAGAGCTGGCAAGGAGGAGCTGGGGACATTCAGGACTGGGGTCCCCAAGCCCTGGTAACCAACAGTGAGGGCTGGCATATGGACAGGGGACCAGAGGGGCCAGATGTGGGCACAAGTAATTTACTGCCTTGCCTGGGGAGATGGGCCTAACAGGGGCTGTGCTTGTACAGCAGGGGCCAAATTAAAATCTTTTGTCACAAGGACTCTGAATTTGCTGCCAGGCAGCAGCAGATCCCCATTTTTGCCTCTGGCTTTGAGCTGCCTTTCCCCCCACCATCCACGACTGAATTTTGTAGCTTTTCTACATGTGGGTAGGCTTTAGTCCCAAACAAGCTTTTATTTCTCTGGGTAAAAGGCCAAAATTAATGCAGTTTTGTAAGAATTTACGGTGGCCCAGGGAGATCTGTCATGCCAAAGGCAACAGCATTCACCCACTAAGCAACCTCAAGTGAGACCCTGGTCCCACTGCTGGGAATGGCTGTGGTGCTGCAGCTTTATGGGGCTGGGTGCTCACCCTGCTGCTCCATGAATGGAAGTCAGGCTCAGCAAAGGAGCTAATTCTGGGATTAGCAGTTAGACTTTTGGGTGCTTCTTGTATTCAGGAAACTTTGAGTTGAAAGTTTCTCAACAACTATTCTTAGCACAAACACAAACTTTGTGTTTTGTTGCCAGTTGAAATGGAGGTTGGCTCCTTTATTCTTTCTTTTGTTTTTCCTTTTTTGTTTTTTCATTTTCCATTTTCTTTCCTCTTAGAAAAAATGCAACTGTGTAAACTCTGTTTGGTTAGACATCTTCCTGTGAGCAAAACCCTGAGGTGGACTGTATGGTTTTGATCAAGAATAAATTGCATATTAAAAGGCTGGTAATCCAAAGATCTGGGTGATAATCCTAATTCTCTTGTAGGATTTCTGTGCAACATTAGATAAAACACTTAAGGACTCTCTCCCTCTTTTTCCACAGCTAAGAAACCGTGATGGAAAATGCTCAGCCCGTCCACACAAGGGTTCTGAGGCTGAACTCTATAATGTTGGCAAAGCTTCTGGAAATGCTCAGGTGTGGGCAGGCCCGTGGGTGCTCCTGTCCCAGAGCTGAGTCTCTGGGGTGTGGATGCTGGCTAAACCAGATCATACTGGAACCCAGTTCATACCGAGCTGGCTGCAGGGAGGAGGAGGCCAGGGTTTCTCTGGCAGCATGGGGCTGTGAAATTGCAATTTGAGGATTTGTTTCCATGGACTCGTGTTTAGCTTTGTCTGCAGGGCTCTTCTGCCTCTTTTCCTGCCCAGCAGCAGCGTGTGCTGTCTTTCTCTGGAGGGAAATGCTCACAGGAGAGGTGACACCGGCCAGTTCTGTGCCTGCTCCTGCTGTGCAGGCAGGGAGCTCCTGTCCATAGTCTCACTTTCACAGCAGTGCCGAGTCCAGCAAACAGAGCTGGGAATGCAATAACAGCAAAACATGCTCCTTTAACCTACTCGCCACCGGCGTGTAAAATAATACCCCAGATAGGTACCCTGAATGCTTTTATAATTTATTCATTCAACAATATCTTTTGATGTAGTTAATGTTGTATTTCCCTGGCCAGGGCTGGCTCATGAAGCATGAGAAATCCTTATGGACAGATTGCTTTGCCTTTCTGAAAACAAACTCGTGTTATCTGCCGGGTGGCCTCAATGAGCCATTTCCTCTGGGATGTGCTGCCAGGCCACGGGGGAGGCACGGGCTGGCTGCTGGGGGCTCAGGCTCGCCTTTCACCAAGGAAGGAGCAGAAGAGACCAGCCCAGGGAATTCTGATCCATTTTATCCATCCTGGCCAGCAGCTGAACTGTTCCATCTCTCCTTCAGAATTTTAAGTTTATGTAAATACCAATAAATGGGGAAAAAAGCATGGTTGATGTCGCCAGTGCTCAAGTCTACACCAGCTTGTATCCATGAAAATCTTCCCTTTCATTCATTTCTTTTCATCATTAAGAGACTTCCTGGTACAAAACTTCACTTTTATCCTTGTTTTATCCTTATCTTTCTGTCATGTTTTGTGCTGCCTTGGTCCTTCTGCAGCAGTGGAGTGCAGCAATGAGTGGTTTTCTCCAGCTGAATTTGAGGAACTAGATTTCCATGATTTAGGCCTAATCCTTAAAATGCCAAGCCAAAGGAATCAAAGAGGATAAATGTATGTCAGTGGTTTTCTTTTGGAGGGGGACTTTCATTTTTTACTTTTCACAGCCTGTCCATCCTAGTCCACTGAAGAAACTAGAGGTATTTTTAAACAGAGGGGTCCCTGAAGCTGTATTTTACCCTCAGTGAGAACTCCAAGGGTAAGTGTTAATCTTAATCTGATTTCATGTGCAAAACAGCTGCTTGTATCTCTTGCCCTGCATCTGTCTCAGATGGGGCTGGTTTCAGCCACTATGGTTACTGCAGCCAGAAAGTTAATTTAGTGCATATTGGGAAATTCCTCAAACACCATGAGACTTAACACTATTTTTTCCATCAAACCCTTGAAGTTTGTGTTGATATTTAGAGGTGTGAGACTGCAGGGCTGGGGAGTGGAATGTCTCACTAATTTATTGGAGGGAGTTGATCTGGGGTGTTATCTCCATAGACCAAGCTGTTACTGTTTCACTCACAGGTTAAGTGCAATGTAACTCAAAGTCACAAAGTGTTCCCTGTAATGCAAGCCCCATAACACTCTCCTGTGGCTGACACCTGAGGTAAAGAATGTGTCTGCCAGCCTCCTTGAATAGCTTGCCAGTGTATTCTAATTGGGTTTACACAAGGTCCAAGTTTATTTATAGATGTGCTTTCATGATCCAGTGGTGAGGGTGTTACTTTGGGAATTGTGAGATGGGAGCTCTTGGGCTGACTTTGCTCCTGTCCCTGCTGTGATTTTGGGTGACTTTGGTGACAGATGTGCCGGTGGGTCCTTCCTGAGCCTCACAGCCTGAGCCCAGCACAGTCCCCAGCACAGAGTGGGAAGTGACATAATTAGAGTTACAGAAATGTCAGTGCTCCTTCCAGGGAGAGGCCTGAGAAGTCTGTGGATGAGAGAATCGCTCTCCTCGGCTCAGAAGAGGAAACGAGGGTCAAAAGGCACAGGGCTGTTGCTTTGGAGTTCCCAGGGCTCTGTGCAGGGGAGGTTTCCAGGAAGAAGGCAGGCAGCTGGGCAGAAGGGAGAGAGGACCCATCTGGCTCCGTGTGAAAACAAGGGCTTGCTTGGAGAACCTGGTAACAGTTCAGTTCAGCCCAAGAGCAGGAGCTGGGTCATCTTGAGCAACTCTTTCAAGGAGACGGAATTCAAGCTCAGGTCACTCCTGCCAGCTCCAGGGCTCCCCATCTCAGTCAGGTTTAAGGCACTGGGTCTGTGTGAGGAGGTGCTGCAGAGAACAAGCAGCAGTCGCTGAGGGGCGGAGGGCACCAGCACTTGCTGCACATCGGTGTCTGTGCCACAGCTAATCCATAAACCCCATGGTTATTACAGAGAGGAAGAGAGCTGGGCAGGAGGTGGCCCAAGGACGCAGCAGGCAGGAAACAGCAGCAGAAGGAGCAGCCTGAGGGTTCAGGTGTGCCCCGTGAGGAGCCCCTGGACAGACCCCGCTACTCACAGCAGCTCAGGGTCCTCTCCAGTGCCTGCACAGGGGTTGAGAAATGTTGCTGTGATAAATATGTCCCTGAGCAGGGATGTGCTGGGGGGATGGCAGAGGGCAGGGGTGGGCTGGGAGGTTATGTACACCTTCCCACCCTGCTGCTGGCCCAGTCAGCAGCTGCACAGTGCCCCATTGTCACCCGGATCCTCAAACCCATCCAACCACCGTGGGGTGGGAGAAGGTCAAGCTCTGACCTCAGGGCTGTCAGCTAGGATGTCTCATGCCAGAAAATGAGCAGCAGCATGACTGCATGTGTACATGTGTTGCTATTTTCTTCTTCCCTCTCCACTTCCCTCTCTTCAGGGTGGTTCTGCTCTTTTTTTTGAGAAAACCCAAAACCAACCCTGACTTGTTTTCCCATTTTCCAAGCAGCGTGGAGCAGGTTTAACACACCCAAAGATGGGTGGGCTTGGGTGCTTCAGGGGCACTTTTGCTCCTGCCCTATACAGCACAATCTCAGCCTCCTTTGTGTTGGGACCCAAAAGCTGTTTTGGAGCTCAGTCCTACCAAAACTCAGAAAAAAGGACAGCTGATAGGCTGAGAGCAAGGCAAGCAAGCTGTGAAGACACAAAAAGGAACCTCAATATCCTGACTTGCATATAAACCAGATTTAAAAAAAAAAAAAAAGAAAAAAAAAGAATAAAGCTCAATCCCACTCACAGCTTTTTATGGGGATGGAGAGGGTTATTCAGTAACCTACATGCTCACAAAGGCACTTTTGTTCCTAATAGGGCCTGAAATGTTACGACCTAATGTGTAACTTCCCCATTTACTCATGTAGCAGCATCAGGGTTCCTCTGTAAGGACGTGAAATAGCTGCTCCTTAATGACCCTGCAGAGCAGCAGCCCCTGCACCTGCCCAGGGAGGAGGGATGTGCCAACCTGGGCATGAAACAGCAGCTCCTCTGAGCTTGGGCAGGGCACAGTCCTCCTCATCAAGGGGCTGGCTGGCTCTCAAAATCCTGCTGTGTACACGGGCAGGGACAGAGGTGCCCAGCATCACCAAAAAGCTGTGGTGTGAAACCACCTGACCATGGCTGGGAGCTGCCAGCAGGTGCCAAGTGGGGACCAGCCTCTCCCTGCAGCCAGAGGTGGTGGCTTGTTCAGGAAAATGCAAGCTCCTCACCCTTCCAGGGTGCTTTAGGTTTTTCAGCAGCTGGGTTTAAGGAAAGCTGAGGCATCTCCGTTAGACAGGCTTCCTCCACTACGTTGGAAATAGTCTGGGATAACTAAAGTGGTCCATTGGAGAACTGAGTGCAAAACTAATGCTTTATCTCCTTCCCCAGCCCATGCCTGCGCCCTCCTTATTACCTGAAGTTGTGACTGTCACTGAAACAAAGATATTGTTTGCTTTTCTAATCCCAGCAGGGGATTAGTTTGAAGCACAGGGGCCAGGAGCCTTCATAATATGAGACCTAGGCAGCGAAACTGCAGCTGATGCTGTTATTCAACTCGGTAACTGAGGCTTTGAGGAATTATTCTGCATTATTTGCTTCTCTTGTATCGCATGGCAGGAAGCGCCACAGGATAATTACTCACATTAGAAATGCTTCCTTTGGTCTGTGTTGAACATTTCACATTTCATCTTCCCGGGTGCCCTGTGTCAGGGAAGGGCTCCAGGGGCTGCAGGGCTCTTTTGGGGTGTTACCATGCAGGGGCCTCCTGGAAAGAGCTGGGAGAGACCTAAAATGCTGGTGACAACAGGGCAAGGATCAGGGAAGGTGCAGATAAACGATGCCATCTGGTCTGTTGCCAGATTTTGCACTTGCTTGTATTTTACTGATATTGTCTAATAACAGACACAGCTTTTCACACCTTTATGGGGAAAATCTACTTTGTTAAAGAAGGGGAACTGGGAAATGAAATAAGGCAGGAAGGCATAAAACTGTAGAAAGATTAATTTTGGGAGCTTTGTTTTCTTTCTTTTCCTGGGCATGCCTTTTATCAGGATGCCACATCCCTGGAAGCATCCAAAGCCAGGCTGAATGGGGGCTGGAGCAGCCTGGCCTAGTGGAACATGTCCCTGCCCACAGCAGGAGCTGGAACTGGATGGGTTTTAAAATCCTTTCCTCTAACTGTTCTGTGATTCTATGATCATTTTATTTTAAGAAATCCAAGTTTAGAGGAAAAGCAAATTCTCTTAGGTAATTTCCAGTGCCCAAGGGCCTGTCAAGGACCTCAGGGTCACCATCTGCAGTGTGTGGTCCTGTCCATTCTGTGCCCTTGGCTGTCTGGAGATGTGTTATCAATTCCTCAAAGCCTGCTCATCCCTAAGGCAAATTCCTGAATAGCAGCAAGCATCAGCTTACCCCCAAGTGCAAACTACAGCCAGTGGGATGAGGTGAAGATCCCCTTCCTGGCAGCAGCAGCAGTGGTTTTCCAGTCTCACATCCATGTATTTCCTTCACACAGACACCCCTGACCTTGTTTACTTTTCCCTTTATCTGCCTGGCCCTCCCACAAATATTATTGCATTTGTTGAAATGGAACAATTAAGTGGCCAGAGGCCTTAATGAAAACCTTGACTTCTCTTTAACCTTCCTGAGGAATTGCTCGTTAGTGGGAAATGTTGCTGCACAGGCAGAGAATTCTCCAAATCCTTCTCCAGGTGGGATGGTGCCAGCTCCCAGCAGTGGAAATCCCAGTTTCCCAGTTCTTATGGATGCTGATAGCTTAGAAATGGCAAAAATAGACCTTTGGTGCCCTGCCAGTGATGTGCACCTGCGAGATCTTTTGAAAGGAGCAGCTGAAATAAGTGATTTGCAGAATGATGGCATCTCTGGTTTCAGGTCTTTAGCCATAAAGGGATCCCACTGATGCACAGGGAGGGGAAAACTATTCTGCTTCTTCCCGTTCTTCCTCCTTTGCACCTCAGTGAGAAAATGGGTCATTTTGTCCTGTGCCAAAAGCAAAATGATAAGAAAAGCTTTTTTCTCTTTAACTTTTTTTTTCTTCCTGCCTAATATTAGACTCTAGAGTGCTTTGAAATGTTGGACTCCTAACAGAGAGCCCAAGTTCCCTTTGCTCACTGTGTCTCCAGTTGCTCTGATTTCTCATGCAAGCAGAGGACTCCTGCTCTCTACCCCCTCCCCAAACAAAGAATTAAACCCCACATATGCATATTTCACCAATTTAAGCACCTGTGTGAAGATCCTGAAATACTTCTGACAGAGAACTGTTCATAGTAGTGAATTTTTAAAATTAAGTTTCTTTTTTAAAACAATCATTAATCCTTGAGAAAATTGTTCTCATCTTCCAGCTTGTTTTGATATCATTTGGAAGCAAATAGTTTAGCAAAGCTATTAGACACAGATCTTGGAATAATTAGAACCAATGCAACTGAAACACAGTTTCTCAAGGCTGATGTTTTTCCCCCCCTTTCTCTCCTTATGCTCCACACAGCAATTGTTCCAGTGGAAACAGGTGGAAGGGAAATTGAGGTTTCAATGCATTCATTTCTAATCATTGCTTTTTATATCTAATGGGTGTGGAATGCTTAATCTTTGAACAACAATGTCAAAACATATTTGCTAGATAGATCACACTAAAATAATCCCTCCCCTTACTTCTTCCAGCATAGTAATTGCTCTGTTTTATTTATATGTCATGCACAGATTAACATTTAATCACTTCTGTTGTATTCATATCCCAAATGACCGTGGCCTGGCTAGGAGAGGATGAAGAGGCAGCAGATGTGTTACAGTCCTGGGACTGGTGATGTTCTCCTGTGATGGTGACTGAGTGACACCAGGCCAGGTTACCTGGGAGGAGGTATCAGAATCCCAGAATGATTTGGGTTGGGAGAGACCCCAAAGATCGTCTCCTTCAACCCTCCTGCCATGGCAGGGACACCTCCCACTGTCCCAGGCTGCTCCAAGCCCTGTCCAGCCTGGCCTTGGGCACTGCCAGGGATCCAGGGGCAGCCACAGCTGCTCTGGGCACCTGTGCCAGGGCCTGCCCACCCTCACAGGGAAAAATCTCTTCCCAATACCCCATCCAAACCCACTCTCTGTCAGCACAAAGCCATTCCCCCTTGTCCTGGCACTCAAGGCCCTCATAAGCAGCCTCTCTCCAGCTTTCCTGTTGGTTCCCTTCAGGTGCTGGAAGGCCACAGCGAGGTCACCCCAAAGCCTTCTCCTCTCCAGGCTGAACAATCCCAATCCTCCCAGCCTTTCCTCCCAGCAGAGCTGCTCCAATCCTCTGATCATCCTGGAGCCTCCTCTGGGCTCCCTCCAGCAGCTCCAGGTCCTTCCTGCCCCTAGCTGGAGGCAGCTTTGCTGGTGGGGTGTGCTGAGATCAGGATACTCTCTTGTAGTGAGGGCTGGAACCAAAACCAGTACATGTTAACCTCCGCAGCCTCTTTTATTTGCATTCCTGTCTGGGATCTTGGTTCAAAAGTTATGGTAATAAACCAAAGCCAGATCTAGATATGGTCTTGAGCTGGGCCTTGGTTAGACCAAAGTTAGAGACGAGTCTGGATGGGCAGCCTGGTCTAGCAGAGGGTGTCCCTGCACAGGGAAAGGGTTTGGAACGAGATGAGCCCTCAGGTCTCTTCAAACCCAAGCCATCCTCTGAAGGTGCTGTGCTTGAATGTGGTTCTAATGAAGGGAGGAGGTTTGAGAGGTTTGTCTCTAAGACTGACACAGTCCTGACCTGAGAATGAGCCCTTCCCAGGAGCCCAGTGGCCAAGGCAGGACACAGCTGTAGAAATCAAAATATTTTTCCATGCAGGAAGAGGTCTGCCTCGAGGGATAGTAGATCTCCTTTGACCTTTATTTTCTATCTGTAGATATGAAGAACCCCTTTTCCAATTCTGCTTCCTGGAAGTTTTTGGGTTTTTGTTTCTATGTCCTTGACCTGGAACTTTGAGGCTGCATTTGGGGAGTCCCCTAGGTGTTTTTCTGAAATGATTTCTCTTCTGTTTCCTGATCTAGTCCGAGAGGGCATTTGGTCAGTGCACCCAAGCAGTGTCCACCCTCTGCTACTTCTGCCCTCCAAGGCCCCTCAGTAACCACTGCCAGAGAAAGTTGGCCCCCAAGGCTTGAATTACAGTGAAGCCATGGATAGAAAATACACCATGAAATTTTATGGCTCCTGCAAAGGGGCTGCCATCTGCTTTTTCTTCCCCCCCGCCTTTCTTTTTTTATAGCCATTCCACAGTCTATTAAACCATTACTGTCTGCTCCCCCACTTCCCGCCAAGATCTGTGTCCATTTCAAAATACAACACTTTGAATTTCAAAGTAGCCCTTGGGAATTCCCCAGGTCATTCACATTGAACATGGAATCTATTTGTTCACATGGATAGGTACATATTGCTCTGAGCCCCTTGTCCCTCCTCTCCACATCCTCTTTCTTCACACAAACCAGAAAAAAATCTTTCTGTGATGAGCCTGTGTCTGGTTGTGCTTTACTTGTCCTGCATTGAGGGATACTCTGAATTCCCAGCCTGAATGGTGCTTGTTTGGCTCCTCCTGTGTTGGGAGGCAAAGGCTACAGGTACGGGGCGGATTTGCAAGTTATTCTCCGTCCTGCAAGTTGCAGGGCTATGAGTACTTCCTGCCGGAGGACATATCTGCCTCCAAACATCGAGCATGATCCCCAGTGCTCTGTCTCCTCTTGCTTTCCTGTGCTGTTACTATTCCATCTCTTTCCTCACAGTTTTATGAAGAGGGAACTGGATTCCACTTGTTTCTGAAAATTGCTTTTGCACGTGGTGAGCTTTGCTGTTTCTTGTGATGGGAGGGTTTTCCTTTCCTATAAACATTTGGGTAGGTTTCATATCTCCTTCCCCTGAGATTTTCCTTCTGGAAGGTGGAACAAAACCTCTTCAGCTGTGACAGGTGGGCCCAGGAGGGAACACACAGACCCCGCCGGGTGCCGGCATCACTCTGCAGGGAGCTCCTGAGCTTGGACACTTGTGCAAGGCATTCCTGAAACTGATTCAGCTCTGAACCAAACCAGATTTCCATAGCAAATGTGTCTCTGCAACTTAAGCATCTACCAGAAGGGGATTGCAGGTGCCAGGGGTGTGATTTGCCTTTGATTACAAAATAGCTCCCTTGTGGTCCATGTGTAAAAAGCACAGGGGATTTTCTGAAGGGGATTTTCCACCCCATCTTTGTCTCCTTTTGCTGCTGGTTCTGCACTGCAGTAGTAGGCACAGCACTCTGGGCAGCCTGGAAGAGCCCAGGGCAGAGCTGCTGCTGGTACACCCCAGCAATGCTGCTGACTCCTCTGCAGCAGCAGATGGCTCAGATGTACTCAGTGATTTATGCTCCGTGGTCATTTTGAGATGCTGTGTGATGGTTTAGGGCCACCTGCAGCATCCTGGCGAGGAGGAGAATCTCGGGGCTTCGCCAGCCAAATGGATATGCTTTTTTAAATCTCCAAGCTGTGCAAACAGGGCTCTGGACAAGCAGCTTGGTGCAAACTCTGCTTCCTCTGCGGCTCCTGCTTTCCACGAGGATCCTGCTCCGCAGGCACAGCTGTGTCTGCAGCACATGCCCGGCTCCGGGGAGCGCGGGGACCACTAGAGGGAGATGGGAATGACTCCCAATATCTGTAATTCTGATGCTTCTCTAACAAATAACTATGAACCTTTGCAGCTGCACGGCTGGAACAAGGCTCCAGTCACTCTCCAGGACCTTCTGTACCTGGAAGGAGGAGCTCAGGCAGGTCTGCTGGGTTCTTATTCTGGGAAATATCTTTGGTTTTTTCCTTAATATAAATCACACAGGCTCATTCTGTGCTTGAATTCCAAACCCAGAACTTGGTTGGATGCTTCCATTTATGCTAACTGGGAGTTATTCATATTCTCTGAGAAGTTCTATATGGGACTAATTTGCTCTTCTTCAGCTTTTTCACCTGGGTTAAAAAGTGGTTGGGGCCATCTGTAGCTGCAGGCAGAGTACAAGGGTGCCTGCATTTCCCCATTCCTGATTTAACTCAGAATACAGGTTTGTCTTTAAGGTAAAGGCTAGTCTGTGCTGCCAGAGGTTAACCAGCAATTTGAAAAATGAAACTAGAAAGTGAAATACTTCACATCCCAAAATGTGGATATTTCTTGGTAATGCATGGAAGCACGCAGAAACATTGGTTTGAAGTGAGTTCATATGACTAAAATGAAGAAAATAATTGTTTTCAGTGTCTTTCTCTCAAATATGGATTTTCGTTTCTTTGCTCTCTTTCATCTTTCTACTGTGATTAAAAAAATTAGAAGAGACAGGGAAAAAAGCTAAAAGCAGCAGTGTGTGAGTGTGTGAGACAGAAAGATTGTTGAAAACTGAGACACAGTTTCTTGGTTTGAAACAATGTGAGAATTTTCATTACTTGCATTTGGAAAAAAAACCCCAGCCAAACCCTGAACAAACTGAAACCTCATGTGCAAACTGTCAGATTCTTTCAGAAGCTATTTTTCACTTGAAAGCACTTGCTCACAGAAAGCATCTTGCCCAGCCTTATTATGAACACAAGAGCTGCACCTAATTGGTTTATATGTTGACAGGCATCTTATCCCTAAGAATACCAGTGTGTGTGTTTCCCCCTGGCTGCACGGGGTCGGGATGGACCCTGGCATCCACCGGCCATGGGATCTGTGCAAGAGGAGGCAGCGTTTGGTGGCTTCACTTCTCCCTTTTCTATTGCAAATCAGCTCTTTGCAAATGTGACCTGGGTGCCGGCAAATGCACGTGTCTGATGTGGAGGTGATTGGTGTCTGCGCCTTCAGGCTCATCCTGCTCCTGCTGGGACATGGGGATTGTCCTGCTGGGACATGGGGTCTGTCCTGCTGGGACATGGGGATTGTCCTGCTGGGACATGGGGTCTGTCCTGCTGGGATATGGGGATTGTCCTGCTGGGATATGGGGATTGTCCTGCTGGGATATGGGGATTGTCCTGCTGGGATATGGGAATTCTCCTGTTGGGATATGGGAATTGTCCTGCTGGGACATGGGGATTGTCCTGCTGGGACATGGGGTCTGTCCTGCTGGGATATGGGGATTGTCCTGCTGGGATATGGGAATTGTCCTGCTGGGATATGGGGTCTGTCCTGCTGGGATATGGGGATTGTCCTGCTGGGATATGGGGTCTGTCCTGCTGGGATATGGGGTCTGTCCTGCTGGGATATGGGGTCTGTCCTGCCGGGATATGGGGATTGTCCTGCTGGATTCTGCAGCTGCTACGTGGGCGAGGCTTGGGGCTGAACTGACCCACACTGGTGCCTGTTTTGTGAATCCATCCTGGAGCTGTGGCACTGGACTGGGCAGAGCCCAGAGCACCACACTGCCCAGATGCTCCTGGTTTCCTCTCTCTTTATGTGGTCAGAGTTGACAGCTTGAATGCTACAATACTACAGCACAACCCTAAATACAGGTAACAGGTAATTGTGTTGATTTGCTCTTCTTCAGCTTTTCCACCTGGAAAATATGATGGATGCATCTTTAGCCACAAGCAGAGAACAAGGCTGTCTTCATTTTTCCATCCCTGATTTAAGCCAAAATTCAGAGCTTATCTTTCAGGTAAAGGCTAGTCTGTGCCGCCAGTGGTAAACTGGCAATTTGAAATCTGAAATTGGAATGATAAATCCTTCCCAGTGACTTTGTGATGGCTGAGGTTTTACCTGGGATCCCAGGAGACACCAGAGGAAGGATTCCAGCTTGCTGAGCATTGGCAGGTAGCTCACACACAGGCTACATGCTGTGTGGGGTTCTCAGAAGTGCCTGCATGAGGAAGGCAGCCGAGACCTCAACAGCTTTGGTGTTTCAAAAGCTTCTTTGCCTTTCCAGATTCTGGTTCTCTGTTGGAGACTGGCAACCCCAACATGGTGACAACCTGATGACCCAAGGCAATCTCCAGCTCAGAGTAAATTAGAGCTGGTGTAAACCCAAGACAGAAATCATCTTAGAGCACAAGGCCATTACTCCAAATCCTTTGAAGAACTTGGTCCTGGAAGATTTTACTGCTCAGGCAGCCACATGGGCCTCCTCTGCCAGCTCTGTGCACCTCCAGCTGGAGCAGAATTGCTGTCTCCTGCTTCACCTCACTGCCACTAGCTCCAAAAGCTGAATATCTTTGGGGGAAAGGAAGGGCTGTGTAGCTTCAAAAAGCCATTAAACAGTTGAGAGGTGGATGAGAAATGAGGTGGTGTTTGTGCCATGGCAGAGTTCTCCCTCTTACCATACGTACAGGATCCCAGAAGCTGCTGCATATTTAATATTTATTGGAAATCAGAAGAACTAGAGACAGTTCCAGCAGTTCCAGATATATTGGGGCATTCTTTGCACTGGGGATTCACTCCAAACCAGACTCCTGACATGTGAAACCCTCAGGGGTAGCAGAGGACAAGTAATGGTTGCAACAAGCTTGGTCTTGGTAGAAGCTGTAGTGTAAACCATGCAACAGGTTAAACTCCTCTCAGAGCAATGCAAAGAGAAATTCAGAGACTCTTCATTAGCTACAGAGCTAATTAAAAATCTCAGGTTACAGTGTTCATTACCTCTCAGGCATCATGGTGAGAATCCTGGGGGTGTCATGTGCAGTGCCAGGACCTGGACTCAATGATCCTTTTGGGGCCTTCCAGCTCAAGATATTCTCAAGTGGTTCCAGGAATTGGGTGTTTTTACTTCCAATCCACTGCCTGCTGTGAGACAAAGTCTCTGCTTGGTTGGAGAGGGTTGGGAGCGGCCACCAAAGCCCCACGGGTGGGACACAGGCAGTGCAAGGGCTGCCAAAGCACTGATGCCCTGGGCTTTGGCTTTTCTGTTCTGCAGTGCTGTGTGGCTTTTGTTCAGGGTTACTGAGATCTGTTCACAGGGTGATGAAGACACAACAATCCTACTCCAGCTGGGACTCAAGGACATTTTTTCCAAACTTCAGGCTCAAAGTATAAACAATGTGGAGGGAAGAGAGCAGGCAAGTGGGACTCTTGTGTGCAACTAGACCCAAATCTATAAAAATGTGAGATTTGGGGCCTGGGCCCTTCTTTGCTTCCATCTTGGAGCCATCCAGGCAGAGCTCTGAGAGTAGCTCTGGTGCTGCCCAGGTGTGGCCTTTGAAAGCCTCAATAAATCTCCTTTATTCCCCTTAACTCCATCCAGCCTCTGTTCCAGCTCCTCAAGGCATCAACACGAGTACATTCCTGCACCTCAGTGAGGACTGACACTGCCCCAGCAGCCAGAACCCATCCAGGGCAGCTGTGAACCTTCCACCACTTTGTCTATCTGCAACTTTTTGTGCAGAAATCACGTCTTTGTTGTAAAATAGGTGCATTTGCTGGCATGTGCCCGACTGCACAATGAAGATGTGTTGTGCTACTTTAGTCTCTTATCCTTTGAGCCCCTGAGCAGGTCCACTGCCAGTCAGAGGCATCCCTGAGCAGGAGTGAACATGGGCTGGCAGACTGATGGATTTTCACACCGGGCTCTTGTCAGCCTTTCCACAGTGCTGGAGGATGGGTGGTGCTATGAACACCATGTGGTGTTCCCAAGGCTGTGGCATCTTTTAAAATCAGTCAAATGTGGCCTTGATATAACAGCAGCAAAGCTTGCCAAGGATTTACTGCTAAAGGGGTTTCAGTAGGAAAAAAAATGTGCTTCCCACAAAACCAGAACTTTGATTAAAAACCAAATTCCCATCAGGAAAAACGTGCCAGTGTCTTCCATTTGGGGGTTTACTAAAATGTTTCGTTTCTCAAATGGAATGGAAAAATTTCAGTTCAAGAGTTATTCATGGTTACTGCCTGCGAGCCACCTCCTGACCTGAAATATGGCCCTGAGGAGATGCCTGGGTTTTGCTGCTGTCAGAGCAGCTGCCCCACAGCCTGGGCAGGACCCCTGCTTCCAAGAGGACACAAGCAGGAGGCATCATTATCTGTCAGGGTGCAGTTTGGGGCTGAACTGACCAAAACAGGCAGCGAAACAGAAATTCTAATTTTTGAGCAGACTTGGGTATTGGTAAAGCCACAGACACATTAACAGAATTGTCATCATTTCAACCTCCCAGGCAGAAGAACTGGGGTTTAAATGGAATTGCTTGCTCACAGAGATAGAGGGGATGGGCATGAGTTTATAGTGAGAGATCCTCACTGCAAGGACCTCATGTCTGTGGTAGGATTTTTCATCTAATGCCAGCTTCCAGGACTGAAAGGAGAGGATGTTTTCCTTCAGGCTGCTAAGGGAAATGCTACCCTGGAAAATTTTTAATTTTAGGTGTTGAAATTCAGCTATTTCCTGTGCTATACATTTGTGTGACACATACATGACATAATTGAAACTTCTGGAAACTCTTAGAAAATTAACCCCCCCTCTGTCTCGACATCATATAAACTGGAAAGCAGTTTGGAAAGTTGTGTGTGGGATGTGAAATTAATGCACATGTGTAGAAAACTCTAGGTGGTGAAGGTGAAAGGTTTGGTTTTCCTCAGCCTGGCTATTTCTTCAAACTGTGCTTTAGGCCAAGGCTCTGGGGCTGAGATCCTGTGTAGAATTCAGCGATAAAACACTGGTGCAAACAGCAATTCTTCTCTGCTCACTCCCCTGATAAAATATTCTTGCCTGAGTACTCCAGGCAAGTATGCTCTCCAATTAGCCTGCTAATTAGACCCCCAGTATCTGTTTAGGTTATTAATGGAGCTGAAAGACTTTTTAAAGCAACATTAGATATAGCTGGAGAGATTGCTTCAGGGGGTGGGAGATACTGCAAGTGTGGGTCGTGTTTTTTCTGCTTTGTTGTGCTGACTTTGGGGGATGTTTGTTCAAACACTGTGAGGTGAAAGAGCTCCCCAAGTCCGTGGTACTGGTGCTGCTGGGAAAAGTTTTGGATGGGAGAAGTATTTTTTTAAAGGGATCAGTCCTGGGTTGAAAATAGGTAAATGTGGGAGAAGGAACTTTCCACAATGTTTTTAGAGTGCCATTTTAAATTAGAATATTTCAAGTAACTCCAAAAAAAAAATATTCCTTCTTGGCTTAAACTTGTCCAAAAGGAAATGTTTCATTTTGATTTGCTCAATGAAATATTCATTTGGGGAAAAAATACAGAGTGTTTCTCATGACATAGCTTTACTTTGTAATAATGTCATTTTCTATCAGAAAAAATCAATTCCAGTAGAAAATTCCTTGCTGACTTCTGGTGCAACCTGTCCTGGTTGCTGGAGAGGAACTGAGGCTGACTTTTACAGCCTCCAAAGCTGACCCTTTCCCTTTGATCAGTGCTGATTCACTTCCCAGCAGTGGGTGCTCCACAGCCCGGAACACTCCATTCTCCCTGCTGCTCTCTGCTTGGGAAAGTTGCTATAAGCTTTCAGCATCCCAGTGGGCATGGAGAAAGGATCTTTATACAAATTCCCACTTGGTCTGAAACAAGCCTGGCTCTTCTTTTACATGGCTACCCCGAAGGAAAAGCCAGCTTTTGGTGACCTGCTGCCCCCAGAGCTGCCTTTGTTTGGGCTGCACAGAGTGACTTTATCAGCTCTGGGCAGCGGGAGGCACGGCCTGTGCTGAGCAAGGACAAGCTGCCTGTTCTTCCCCAGCACAAAAAGGACCTTCCTTTCCCTGTGACCCTCAAAGCCAAGCATGCCTGGGACATGGTTTCACCCTGGGCCAGCTGCCTCATGGGTGGCATTTCCTGGGGCTGCCCTGGGTTCATAGAAAAATAGAATCATGGAATGGTTTGGGTTGGAAGAGACTTTAAATCCATCTGACTCCAGAAGGGACACCTCCCACTGCCCCAGGCTGCTCCCAGCCCATCCAGCCTGGCCTTGGGCACTGTCAGGGATCCAGGGGCAGCCACAGCTGCTCTGGGCACCTGTGCCAGGGCCTGCCCACCCTCCCAGGGAAGGATTTCTTCCTCACATCTAATTTAAACCTACTCTGCATCAGTTTGGAGCCATTCCCCCTTGAGTTTCTGATGAGGAAGGTGCTGTGAGGTCTCCAGGTGGGTTTGGGTGGTGGACACCACACTCACAAGGTTGAACATCAACAGAAATTGTTGGAAAGTTTGACATCTGCTACTCCCTTGTCTTGTTCTTGTCTCCATGTGCTTGAGTTTGAGATGGATGAGAGCACCTCCACCTCAGGCCCCACGGGTGCAGACAAAGTCAGCCTCATCATCAGGCCTATTGTCTATTGAGACATCAATTATATTCTTTTTAAATCAATGTACATATTCAGACAGACTCTAAACAGACATATTTAAGATCTGCAGGGTGCATGGGATGGGGATAATGGGGGGAGGGACTTGGGCACAACTCTGGGCCACCCCTAGCAAACAATCTGTGGCTTTTCAAACAGTGGGCTCCAAACTGTGTGGATGCAATCAGAAGTTTAGCAGCATAGGAAAATACAAAGTAGACTGGAAAGTTTCAATCCAGCCTTGTTGGTTTGTTTTATTACAAACAAATCTTATCAGCAGACTGCACATTTTCTTCCCAAACTTACATTTTTCATCTACAATGATGAGGTTTTGTTAAAAGAGTAAGAATCCATTTTTGGTTTGAGGCAATGAGGAGCTGGGATTTTGGGAGTTTTCTTTATTTGTTTGCTTAAAATTGGAGTATTCTAGGGCCCTGCTGCAAAGCAAGACCCAAATAGCACCAGCTCTTGACAAGGTTTGGAGAGCTCCAAAATCCCTGGGGGAGCATGAAATATTTCAGTGTTCAGATCTGAAGACAATTCCTGCCTTTCCTCCTCAGCCTTTACTTTTATTAGGTCAGTCCTTTTTGTGCCTATAATGAAGAAAAATTGAGCAGATTTTGAGGGAGGGAGGGGCTGAAGATACTAACAGAAATATGAGTTTGGTCTGGCGCAATGTGCTGGAGTCTACTGGCATATTGTGAGCTGTCTTAAGACCAAATAAGAAATAAATAGAATTTTTGGGGTGCTGCTCATGGGAGGTCTGGCAGTTTAGGAGATCGATGGGACTGTCCCAAGGGCAGCTTTTATCACGAAGGGGAGGCTGTTACAGCAAACACTGGGTTTCTTGTCAGTCCAGAGTGCACATCCATTGCAGCAAAATGAAGAGTACAAATTGTTCTGGTCATGAATTGAAGGACACTGACCTGGGAGGTGACGTTTGCAGTCCCTGGCATCTCTCCAAGGTCCCTCTGATAGCAACGCTGGGGCTGGTTCTGTTTGTGACCAACAGGCTTCCCCCTCTCTGACCCTTTATCTGGGCCCAGCAGTGTCACCCCAAAGTCTCCTCTTTGCCTTCATTTTTTCAGTTCAGAAATTCGTCCCTCTGACCCTGTTTTATCAGAGATAATTTTTCCTGTCTTGTTCTAGGCTGGGCAAGAACTGCACAACTCAGCTCTGAATCAGCATGACAGCCAAAACACGGATTTAGAACCACATGTTTCCAAAACACCCTTTTTGTTTATCTCACTACTGTGCTGCTCTCCTGAGCACAACTGGAAGGGTTTGTGCCAAAACACCTCAAGCAACTTGCTTTACAAAATGTTGCCTTTCAGAAGCCTTTCTTAAGTGAACAAAAGCCAGATCTGGGGAAACATTTAGGCTTTTACTCTATGCAGTATGAATAACATCTTGAATAATAATCATCATTAATAAATAGCATCTTTACTATAAATAACATGAATTTAAATTTCTATCAATTGTGGTAAAAGGTTATTAGTAGCAAGTTGAAAGAGATGAAGTTGAATATGAGAAAATTCCTGCAGCTGTGTTTGGCAGTGTCCAATCAAACCTGCACTTTGTCCCAGCTCTGCCAGGGCAGCCTGTGGATGGACTTCAACCTGCAAAGAAAATCCCCTGGGCATCAATTTTAGTTCCTATTTTTTAAACTTGAAAAATAGTTTTGATTTGCAGAAAACCTGCCAACATCCAAACAATTTCTTTGCTTGAAGGTTGATAGGTATTGCTTTTGTCAGCCTTTGGGAGAATACAGGCAGTGAATTGCAGTTTCAGCTGATCTCATAGAATCACGGAATCCCAGAGTGCTTTAGGTTGGAGGGACCCCAAAGATCATCTCATTCCACCCCCCTGCCATGGGCAGAGACATTTTCACCTTCCCAGGCTGCTCCAAGCCCCATCCAGCCTGGCCTTGGGCACTTCCAGGGATCCAGGGGCAGCCACAGCTGCTCTGGGCACCTGTGCCTGCCCACCCTCTGACTAAATCTAAATCTCTTCTTTTTTCATTTAAAATCATCATCCCTTGTCCTATCACTCTCTGCCTATGTAAAAAATAATTTATTTGACTTGACTAGGGCTGTGGTGTGATCTGTCACCTGCACAGGACTCGTGTCTCCAGGGCCACATGTGGAGCAGGAGGAAGCAGGGCTGCTGTGGCTGATTCCCTCCTCTGAGGCACTGCCCAGGTCTTTGTCCTCACAATTGCTGCTGCACAGGAGCCTCAGAAGGAGCCACGGGGCTGTGCTGGGGAGAGTTGCAATCTGTGAGCCACGAGCACATCAGTCAGCCCTGGAGATGCCACGTAAGCCAGCCGTGATTTATCTGGCATCTCCTGGCATCTCTGGGCAGGGGCACTTGCTCCCAGCTGCCATTTCCATGATGGAGAGAGGGTTTGCAGCTCTTGGTGACCATGATCTTGGAGACCTGGTGGAAAAGTGCAGGGCTGCTGTGGTGAGAGCTCTGTTTGTTTACTCCAAGGCTGAGCTCAGCCCTCAGCTGCCTGTTCCTCCTGTTGAGCAGGATTGCAAAGCTCTCCCCAAACACTGTAACTAGGTCAGCCTGAGGAGAGGGCTTTGTTCAGCTCTCCAGATTACTATCTGTCTATTTTTTTTTCCCTTGCTGTTTTTAGTTTTTCCAAAGCAGAATCCTTTATTTAAGCTCTCCCCTGAAACAGGGCAAAAACAAAGACCTGGAAGCTTTATAAACCTTTGTCTTTTTGCCTAAACACCTTTCAGCCACACAGTATAAATAGATCACCTCCGTGGTTAAGCAGAGGTGTCTCTTTTCCTTGAGCACAGACACCCACCAGGTGCTGTGGCTCCAGGCCATGAGCAGCCTGCAGTCCCACACCAGGGGACTGGCATAGGAAGTAATTCCTTACAAATCACTTCAGATGCAAATGCTCCCCTCTGGATGGGTCTTGGACTCTGAATGTGGGGATGGTCCTCCCATTCCAGCTCTTTTCCCTTCCCTGGAGCTGTGCCCAGTCCCTGCCTGGTGTGTGAGAAGGAAATAATTGGAGTGTAGGGGTAGAACCTCAATTCAAAACCTGACTTTGAATACATCTCTAAATGTAACTTCTCTGCCTATTCCCAAACTCCAAGTGCCTCTGGCTGCATGTTCTATTGCTGAGAAAGTCCTAAATCCCAGAGCAGGGGCTGACAAAGGTGGAGGTCAGGGTTGGGAACTGGGTGGTTGTGGAGGATGAGCAAGGTTGTTATGAAGCACATTCTCAAAATGTAATCGGGGCAGTGAGAGGGGGAATGAATCAATGTCACCTTGAGTAAGCATGGAGATCAGCCTGGCCACATTCCTGAGATAGCTGTGTGGAGATCTGACACTGGTATTCATGGGAGACTTAAAACAGAGTCCAGAACTAAGGGTGTAACCCAACCTTGGGAGCAGTGGGAACATGAAGAAGATCAAGGTAATCTCAGGAGGTTGCAAAAGAGAAGGTCAGATGTGGTTCAGCAAGTGCAGAGGGGCTCAGGTTGAACTCCTCTATACTACCCATGGCTGTGAGAGGAACTGCCATGCTCAGCCCTGGCAGCAGAGCCTGTCAGAGCAGTGTCCTGCTCTCCCCAGAGATCACCAGCAGGAAGATGGGTGTGAGACAAGGGTCTGCAGCGACTCTGGGAAAGGGGAAGTCTCTCTGTGCTCTTTGCAGAATGCCAAGCACTTCCTTTGCAGCTAAACCTTCATGGAGCTGTTTCAGAGAGCACCTCCTGCTTTAGCAATGGGCACAGGGAGCAAAGGTTGGTACCTTCCATTGCCTTTTGGGAGCTGTGTATTAGATAGCTTTGAACTGGAGCTCTCATGGCTTTAAAAGGATCAGGATTCACCTCATCTCTAACAGATGTCTAGGAAAGCACCAGCTGAATGGCCATGGGGACTGACCACTCTGCAATTTCTCAGGTTTTGAATCTTTCTGCCTGGATGTGGCTGGAGGGAGCTCCCTCAGCAGGGTCCTGGGAGCTCACAAGACCATGGGTCCTGCTTAAGCCAGGAAGACTCAGGCAAGGGCCTCCACATGGGTCCCTCACACCACCTCCCATGAGGCCAATCAGTTAAAGCTCCTGGTTAAGCTCCAGTTTACCTTTAGTTCTGCTAATACAGCCAAATCCTCCCAGCCCTACTAAAGGCTTCCAGACTTCTCTGCTGCTTGTGGGGGCTGGGGGGAAAATCCATCCCATTTCTAATTGTCACGTTTGAGTCTTGTGCAGGCAGATTCATTCCATATGGCAAAGGGATCTGAGCTGCTCAGCTTGGCACAGCCAGGCAGTTGATGGGAAAATGATACATTTAATTGTATGGACGTCACAGGACTGGAGCTGTTTGCTTAATCACAGAGCTGGAAATAAATACAGAAAATACTGAATATACAGTTGGCTGGGGATGATTGAGAGCATTCCAACTTTCCTTGTAGTAAGGATTTGGAGGGCATCATGTGAAGGAGATTCCCATTTTCAAGCTGCACAGGACATATCTGAGCTGGTTGTAAGTTTGCTGGGTTGGGTGTGTGGGCATTTCAGTCAGCTGTAAATGTGGCCCCTTGTTATAAAATGAGGCAATGAGAGTTTCAAGGAAGCACTTTTTGATGTGTTGAATTTGACTATAAAACCCAAGTGAGGGAGAGATGCCCTGGACCCAGAGCTGATCCTTTCTGCTCATGGCTAACATAATGTCTTTACTTTTCCCTGAAAATTCAATGTGCTGATCAGCTCCTCTGCCTCCTAGGAAAAGCTGTCCCACATAAGAGCCAAAATCTCCCTGGTTTACAAGCTTCCCCTCTTACATATCTGCATTTGCTCCTCTCCCTTTTATAATTTGCTGGTGGTGACAATTCTTGGGGACAGAGGATGGCAGGGCAGCCTCACCACGGAGTATCCCAAAGTACAGCTGGGAACCCAAGTCCATATGGTAGGATAGGAATTTCTGTACCATGAGGCAGCACTTTGTGAGCTCACAGAGAGGAGTTTAGGCATGGGAACAGAGGTGTCAAACCTGGTGCTTTCCTTCTGACTGCCAGTACCCAGCACAGGTGCTCATTTGCTGAGGGTTTCCCAGGCAGATGTGAGCTGTGGGGCTCCTCTCCAGCCCTTCTGGAGGCTGATAGGCACTTTGAGGCCAGCATTTACCAGGAGTGCTGGATTTGCCACATAACACAGCATTTGTGCTTTGCTAGTCATCAGCCTGGCTGTGAACACAGCACATCTGCTCCAGTCAGGATACCTGGAAAAGCAGAAACACAGGTGTATCCCCCCACCCAGAAAATCTCAGGAGTAATGTCCAGGAAAACCTGAAAAAACAATCTTCCCGAAACTGCTGCTTCTGCCAGACAAAGATTTAAAATGCCTGGAGAAGACAGAACATGGTTATCTGTAACCCACAGTAATTTTGCCTTGGTTTCTAATAGCCATTAGTTTGAGCTCTGGAGTGTGAGGTTTAACTTCACTTCCAAACTGTTTATTCCACTGAATACTCCTGATATCCATATCAACATCCCACTTGGGTTGCCTTAGTCTTGACACAATTAATAACCCCAGCTTTTGCCAGCAATGATAAGAGAAATGGTTGTTCTGACCTTAGACTGGTTACTCTCGGGCCACTCCAAAGCATCCTCTCCATCGGGAGGGGATCAGGATCTCCTGAAGGGATGGGAAGGGAGACTGAACACACTTCTCAGTCTGTGCTGTTATCTCCATGAGTTGCACTCTTCATTATTCATATTCAGCTGCAGACCATGTGGCTGCGAGGGTGCTCTGCTGTGCCCCGATGAAATTTGGGCTGGATATGGCACAGGGAGCAAGACAGTCACTGCTGGGAGGGATTTATCTCCTCACTTCGTGAGGGGTCAGGGCTGCTGACAATAATATCAGTGACCCACCTTCACTTCTGCTCCCAAGCACTTCATATTCATCCACCTGGATTCATTCTGCTCCAGATCCTTGGGGTTGTTTCCTGGGAATAGAGAATGACATGGCTCTCATTCGTTCCCTTTCTGAAGTCCTTCCATTTGGTACCAGCTCTATTTAATATTTCATTTTGCATTTTCATAGCAAGGCACTTATAGGCATTAATTATTTAATGGCCATGTTTCTTGTATTAAATGTATAGATTAAGACAGCTGCTGGTGTTTTCTAAAGGGGGTGCTCACTCATCGGGATATGCTGCTCCTCCAACTTTTAAATAAAAATCTCAAAGGTCCCTTTTTTTGTTCAGTATATTCAAAGCCTCCCTTTCTTGTTCAGTTCCAGATGGCACCTTCAAAAGAACTTAGTGTTGATCTAACCTTGTTCTCACCACAGTCCCTAAGAGAATAGGGCTGAGCCATTTCAAAACCCTCTCCCCTACCAAACCTAGCACCGTAGCAATATTCCCAAGCTTTTATCTGCAGTTACATCAGGGGTAAGCAAGCAGGAAAGGCTGGCTTTTTAGCCTCATTTCTGTTCTTCAGAGCAATTCCATAGCCTCAGAGAAGTTGCTCTGGAGGCACAGAACGCATGAGGACAAATGTGATTTTTCCATCTAACTAAAGACTTTTTGCCCCTGTCCCATCAGCTGGCCTGGGTCAGGCTCAGATGGCTGGGGCAGGAGAGGGTGCTGAGATGAGCCATGAAGGTGTGTGAGGGTCTGGTTTCCATGTAGGTGGAAGAAAAGAGAATGGAAGCGATTCACCAGGGGGATGGGAATTCTCAGCATGCCAACATCAAAAGGCAGCTGATCTGAATGTTGGTCTCCAACACAAATTCCCCAGTTAATGTCTGTGACTGTGTGATGCCTCTGTCTTGGGGCACGGGTGACATTTGAGGCTCTGTATTGTCCAGGTAGCTGGGCCCTGCATCTCTCTCAGTGGGAGGTGCCTGGGTGGGCACAGCACCGGGTCTGACACAGCCCCTCAGCTCCAGCTTAGCTGGAAATGCCACACTGAAACCGCTCTGCTTTGGAGAAAGGCAGCTCCACTTGCTCTGGATAACTGATTTCACACAGACCTTTGTGACTGAGAGAAAGGAAGGCAGCCTTGTGACCCTGCCTCCTCTCCAAACCCAGTCTCCTCCTGGTGATGTTTCTTCTTGGTTCTCCATCCAGCCCCACTGGATTTTGGCTTTACAACTGTGGACACCTTGCAACTTGCAGGAGCTGCAAACTGAGCAGCAAAGGAGTCTGGAAGCCTTTAGTAGGGCTGGGAGGATTTGGCTGTATTAGCAGAACTAAAGGTAAACTGGAGCTCAACCTGTGCATCTTTTGGGGGAGTAATCCAGTCAGGTCCTAGGTAGGGGAGACATCTCCAAAGCTTTCCTGGAAAGCCAACTCACCGTGAGCAGTCATCCTCTCTTCATTAGTCCCAACACGATGGAGCAGGATGGATTTGCTCATGGGTGGAGCTGGAGAAGAGTAATCAACTCCTCTTAATGAAGGGAGCACTTTGGTTGGCTGTGTCTGGGGGGCTGTTTTCATCTTTTGTGCTTGTGCTGGTTGGCGTCCCGGGTAAGACGGAGGGACTGGCCTTTGGGAGTGGCAGGCATGCACTGGATTTGCTGCCTACCCTGGCAGAGGATCAAGGCTGGAATTTTCATTACACTTGCTTTGCCTGCCAGGAAGAAGCGCTTTGATTTAATTCTAGTGGCTTCTTGCTCAATGCCAAGCTTGGAATGTGATGCTCTGATGTCTTCCAGCTTCTTAAAGCAACCACAATGTCCCACCAAGGAAATATATATTTATATAGCAGAGGAGCTGCACTGGAGTGTGGAATCACTTTACTAAGAGTGAGCCATATTAGAGACAGATCCCATGGTTTGGAATATGAGACTGGCTCCTTTTGTAATCCTGTGTACCAAGCTCTGATATAATCAGAAATTCCTGATTCCTCAGTAGCTATTCTTGGAAAGCTCATCTCGTTAAAAGCAGTCACCACATCGCTCTCCCTGGGAGAGGATGAGGGATGCTAGCAGAGCTGATGGAATATTTTCTGGCATGAATGTCCTTTGAGAAGAGAGATTGTGCTTTTGACAAGATGACATTTTTCAACAGAAAGCATCTGCTCACCTCAAAATGTTGCTTTCGTGCCAAAAGAATACCTCAAAACCCAATTGTATTATTTTCTGAACAAAAATCCAAAAGATCTGGGGTTTTGGCAACAGATTTCAAGGATTCAAACCAAAAAAAAAAATGATTTGTTTTTGGAAAGCCAAGAGGCCAAAATATTTTTTCCCTTTTTAGTTCTATTTAAAACTTTAGGAAAAATGTGAACATATTTTCATATTATGTGATGGAAGGGACCCTCTTTCAAACCAGCTCTAGATATTCATAGAAAATAAGTGTTAGTGGGTACTTCACTACAGCCAAATTCTGTCATGAATCATGATATGGGAGGACGTGTGGGAACCACTACAGCCTGCAAGAATTTTGTTCCTTGCAGCTCTCTCTGAGGTAGTTTAAGCTGATCCAAAGTTGGAAGAACAGATGAAATAAGAGGCAGAAACAAATTGTGAAAATGTCTGAGGCCACAAGAAGTTTCATTTTCTTTTGGACTTACACATCTGGTACATGCGCTGTTATTCCCATTCATTTTGCATTGACTGTTACATTATCCCACAATATTAATGTATTAATATATTAATAGAATGTCAACATTTATATGTAATGCAATTAGTGTTATAATATAAAAGTCAAAATGAAATGTATCAACATGACATTTGAAACAAATTTTGTTTTAATTCCATCTACTGAAATAAAATGGAAAAAAATATGGTACCCTGCACCCTATGGTACAGATTCTCACTCTGGAATTTCAGCAGCTGTGAAATCCCATGCCCCAGGCAACCCTTTAGCCCTGCTCTGTCTTTCCTTTTTTTTACTTTCTACCCTATTTAGACCATGACCTGAAGTTTGTATTAATTTGTTCTGGTTAATACAAAATTGCATGCAATGCAAACATGATGTTATTTTCGAGTGGTTCTTTCTGGGAAAAGCAAAACAGGAAAAGATAAAGACCTTTATTTTTTTTCTTTCCATCAAGAAGCCAGTATGGGATCTCTTACAATGTAGCTGTGCTAAATGGGAGGCAAGGGAACGCAGGCAAGGAATTAAAGACCACTGCTTCACAGCAAAATAATAATATACATTTATTGACATATTTATTTACATACATTTATGTGCATTTATGAAGAGCCCAACTCTCTTTTCATTTGCACTGGCTTTGTTCCACCACAAGAGTCCGTGGAATGAATCCAGAGCCACCACGGTGTGCAGGAGAAATCCTTGGTGCAGATGTAGATGTAGAAATGTGGGCAGCAGCATCGTGGGATTCCTCAGGGACTCTGCAGGCTCTCTAACCACGCCAGGCAGCTCAGGGGATGGAGGTTTATTGTTAACAGGGACAGGGCTCTGTTTGAGGCTACAGCATCAGCCTCCAGCGTGCTCAGAGACAGAGGGGAAAGAAGGGGCTGAGAGCATGGGGGTAGAGGTGAGGGAGCAAAAAGGGGAGGGTGAGGAGAAGGAAGAGATAGGAGACCAAGAGAGTTAAGAGAGAGCAAAGAGAGATTAAGGGTTAAGAGTGTAAAGAGGGATTAAGAGCGCGAGGTTCTTCTTCCAACACATTATATCCTTTTCTAGAATGAATATTCTGGTTTACACTGACCAACCAACACATAACACGAAATCCAAGGGTTTTACACACAGCCTATAGGAGTGACTCTATTATCCTATCTGAATTCACACTCCTCAGATTCTTCCTTGCCTGGCCAGGCTTTTGCCAATCGTCATCAATGGTAAAAATGACTTTTATTTCTACTTAGACCTTTGGATTCTCTATCAGCAAAAGGGTTTTCTTCAATCCAGAGGATTCTCTTTTAGCTGGCTAGGCTATGGTTCTTGAGTTATAGAGTAACTGACTCAGTATCCTGAGTCTCAGAGCTAACTTTCATTTCTACTTGGATTATGAGTTTCATACTTTCAGAATCTTTTGCTGAGCATTCCTGTTTAGAGGGCTTCTCCAACACCTTGGCATT
>VWYI01003917.1:1527-43660 GCA_013399455.1 Anthoscopus minutus
TTTTTTTTTCCTAGTGGGAAAACCTCTCCAGGTTTCTCTCTGCTCCGTGGGGAATTCCTCAATCAGGTGGAAGTTGGCTCCCACATTTTGGGCCATCGGATTTTCCCTGGTTTTGGCCTCTAAGCACAAATTGCTGCTAAATTCAATTTCTGGGAATCGCGATTGCAACCTCAACGAGGCCTCCAAGTTCTCTGTGGTCTTGTAGGAGTTCCTGTCAATAATTTACAATAATCTCAGTTCTGAGGGGTTTTTTAATCTCAGAAATGCCATTGCAGAGCCCTGGCAGTGTCCAAGGCCAGGCTGGATGGGATTGAAGCACCCTGGGATAGTGGAAGATGTCCTTGCCCATGCAATGGGATGAGTTTTAAGGTCCTTTCCAACCCAAACCAGTCTGGCATTCTAGGAAAGCGACACCAGCCTGACTCAATCCCCAGCTGAGCCAGAGGAAAACAGGGAACAGCTCAAAGTCCTCAACCTGTCAAAGTCCTCAACCACTGCAAGGAGACAGAAAAGCTTAAAGGATTAACTCCAGAATCCCATATTCCACATTTCTGGGAACAAGGGGGCTGAGCCAGGGGCAGGTGGGTTGGGATGGAGCCCTGGGATGGGGCTGCTTACCTCTGGGGCAGTAAACATCCGGAGCCCAGCGGTTGCACTCGTAATTATCCGAGGCCTTTTCGCAGGTGAAACACTTAAATCCACGGGGATACGGCGTGGCTGCAAGGAACGGGAAATGTGGAGTTGAAAGGAATGGGGACAGGAGTTCAAATGACCCAATTCATCTGGTTCTGTGCTGCTTTTCAGCAGAAAACAGCAATGGTTTTTTTCCTCTTTAGACCCAAATGTCTCCAGATTTGCCTGTCGGTGCCATCAGGTTGGTTCTGATTTGTAAAACCCCGTCCCCACTGCAGGAGGGGCACACTGAGGTCCCTGTGGATTCCCTCCAGCTGTGTTTTCCCAGCCAAAGTACCCTGTGCTGGCTTCAAAGGGAGCTAAAGGCAGCTGGGAATGCTCATTCCCTTGGAATCAGAGCTCACATCCAACACTCAGGTGCTGATAACAAAATATCAGGGGGATTTAAACACTCTGGGAATTGTCCCCCCGAGGGAAAGAGCTGCTCCTGCTGAAGGCAACCTCACAGCCCCAAAGGGAACAAAACCACTTGGCTGAACCTCCAGCTCTGAGCAGCAGCCTCTGTCCTAATTTGTCTCACCAAATCCGGGCTAATTCCTTAATTGCTCTCCTGGCAGCACTTCTGGGGCTCTCTCAATCCATCCTCAAGGTGCTGCCACCTCCTCAGGAGCCAAATGGTGAACAGGTGACATTCCTCAGCAAACTGACCCTCTACAGCCCCAAAGGTCACATCTTCACCCTCCTTCCTCATCACCTCCTCCCCTTGCTCTGGGCTGGATCCTGTTTGGGAATGAGAGGTGAAGCAAGAGGATTTCATTGCTTGCATCAGCCTTTAAGGGACAAGAAATCACTCAGGAGAGCAGCTCTGGTGGGGCTGAGGCTGGGCCAGCACAGTCATTCAATGAGTCCCTGTCACCCTGCACCTCAGACACATCACAGTTATGATGTAAACCAGGGATTTCACCCTGCTTGCCCAGAGTAGAAATCTTTCAGCCCACGGAGCAGTGAGTTTTCAGCGGGCAGAGAAGGCAGGGACAGCTCCACAGGCACCCTGCTCTCATGGAATTCAGGGAGTTTGTGTGGGATAACGTCAGCAGACTGGTAAGGGTCCAGGGAAGATCTGAAGTTGCACAGCTCCATTGGCTCCAGGAGTTACTGAAGGCAAGGCAGGAGCTGTTGGTGCCTCAGCAGCTGCCTGTAACCCCACGTGTCCTTTCAACCCTTCTGGTCCAGTTTGACACAGAATTATGGAATGGTTTTGGGTTGGGAGAGACCTTGGAGCCCATGTTGCCTCATCCTCTGCCACGGGCAGGGACAGCTCCCACAAAAACCTGGCTGTTCTCTCACATCAACGTGGCCCTACAAGAGTGGGGGCTGTACAAACCAGGTCCCTCCCAGCCCAAACCATTCCGTGATCCCACGTAAAACCAGGTTAAAGGCAGAACCAAAAGCAAACCAGCACAGCTGTGGTTCAAAAAGAAGGAAACCTGCTGAGGAGAAATACGGCACAGAGAAACGCAGCACAGAGAAACACAGCAGCCCAGTGCCTTGCTGGAAAATTCCAGTGGCCTCTGAGGACCATGGAAACAATGACTGAAAGTGGATTTTGTGTTGGGCTCCTAGGAGAATTTGAGTGCAAATCCATAGGCTCAAGGCTCAGGAGGCAGCTGATATTTCCCTCATCCTGATGCCTGGAAGAGCTGGAACAGAGGCCAGATGGAGTTAAGGAGAATAAAGGATATTTACTGGGGCCTTCAGAGGCCACACCTGGACAGCACCAGGGTTACAAATCAGGCTCTGCCTGGATGGCTCCAAAATGGAGGCAAAGGCAGAGAGGGCCCAGGCTCCAGATCTCACATTTTATAGGTTTGGGTCCATTTGCACACAGGAGTCCCACTTGCCCTCTTCCTTCCATGGTGTTTTCACTTTGAGCCTGAAGTTTGGAAAAAATGTCCTTGAGTCCCCAATTGCAGTAGGATTTTTGTGTCCCCAATTGCAGTAGGATTGGTGTGTCCCAATTGCAGTAGGATTGGTGTGTCCCCAATTGCAGTAGGATTGGTGTGTCCCCAATTGCAGTAGGATTGGTGTGTCCCCAATTGGAATAGGATTGGTGTGTCCCCAATTGGAATAGGATTGGTGTGTCCCCAATTGCAGTAGGATTGTTGTGTCCCCAATTGCAGTAGGATTGGTGTCTCCTCTGCCTTGTGAAAGATCTTGGTAACCCTGAACAAAAGCCACGCACCAACGCAGAGCAGAAAACCCAAAAGCCCAAGGCCTCAGTCTGTGCCCCAGGGAGGAGTCACTTACTGGAGGGGTGGAGGTAGACGATGTCCTTGGCGGTGAAGTCGCGGCTCCGCGCGGCCGGAGCGCGGCTGGAGAGCAGCAGCAGCAGCAGCAGCAGCAGCAGCCCCGGCGGCCAGGCCATGGCCCGGCCAGGCCCTGCTCATGCGGCGGCTGAGAGTCCCCACCTGGGCAGGGCACAGAATTCCAGAGTTAACCGGGCTGGAAAAACCTCTGGGTTGTGGGTTGGCTCTCACAAATGGGACGGGGCCGCGTCACGAGCTTTATTCCAGGCTCAGGTACAGGAGATGGCACAAGCTCAGGTCTGCAGGAGCAGCCACAGATCTCTCTGTTACATTTTATAAGTATTTCAGCCAATATTGCTAAAGCTTACAGAAAATTGTTCTTAGAAGCACACTTACACCTGCTTCAAACAGGTTGGCTTTCTGTTAACGATAATAATAATGCTTCATTATTAAGTTTTAAACCTTCTGCTATCTTGGTAAACATATTTTTCTGCAGCTTTAAGGTCTATCTTAGCCAGACCTAAAAACTCAACTATCATTTCATGTCTTTGTATATTATCTTTACTTTCAGACTTTCGCAGCTGCAGCGAGCTCTAAGGTCTCTGCTCTTTCTTTTCTGAGGCCCATCCTCACAGCTTCTGAAAGTCTTCTCACTTTTACCACTTCCCACAACCTCAGAGATCATCGAGTCCAACCCGTGACCAACCTTGTCACCCAAAGCACGGCGCTGACAGCCACATCCAAGCTCTCCTTAAAAACCACCAGGGACAGCGACTCCACCACCTCCCCGGGCAGCCATTCCCGTGCCCAATCCCTCTTTCCATGAGGAAATGGCAGAGTGGGGATGAGCCAAGCAAACCCACAAGGACGTGGCCACCACCTCGTCCCCACGACCCACGCCCAGAGCCTCCCACTCCGGTGGATATTTTGGCATCAGCAGCCCTGGAAAAGTCTTGGACAAAGGATCTCTCTGGGTTTCCATGGCAGTGGGAAGTTGGCTGGTCCCACAGGAGGTTGGTGACTCTGCTCACTGGCTGGGAGGAGACATCTCCACCATCCTAAGACGTTCCTACTGATTTTACCTTGGCATTTCCTCTTGGAAAAGCCTCCACCTCAGAGCTGCAAACAGAGTCCCCACTGGATTTTCCTCATCCGTGACCCAAAGGGATTTTAACCCCTTTGATAATTGATAAGTAACAAATCAATTATTATTAGGAATTAATAAACCATAATATTATTATGCAACCATCACAATTTTACTAATACTTATTAATTATAAATTTATCAATAATTAATTATTTATAATTCCCTTTATTATGACATTAATAAACAATTATTTTTCCAGTGTCTCTGACTGATGGGAATTAATTTAAGCAGAACCAATCAACCACTGTGGCCAACACATTATTCAATACACAGCTCAGATTATTATAAACCCTCATAAAGCCTTAAAAATCAAACAGGACAGGAAAAATCCTGAAAGGATGTGGCCGCTGAGCCAGGCAGGAACCGATGGTTTCCTTTGGAATCCATCCAGAACACACAGGGTTGGGATCAGTGTTTTTTCCACCCTGATCAACCAAGAGATCTGCAACACCCAGATAACTCCTAATCAGCTCTGAGTATGTGGTGCTTATTATCTAATAAATATTTTTTGGGGGAGTTTTTTGGGGTTTTTTTTTCAGGAGAGATATGATGGGGTTGAGGATGTCATTTCCAAATGTTTGTCCCACAGCAGAAATCCACCCAGGACCAGCAGCACAAAAGTCCCTGTCATTGCTGTTATCTGCAAAGAGCATTTTTATTAAAACACAGTGAAACCCATAAAAAAAATACGAGGAAAAAAGATAACGCACAGCCTGGTGCTTTAAACTTTGTTGCTTTAACCTTATGAAGAGGGAATTCTGGATTTACTCCATAGATCCCTCTCAGCCAGGGGAGAATGAAATCCTGATTAGAAGCAGACAGGAAGCAAAACAAACCTCTCCCAGCCACATGGAAGATGAAAGAAACACATCCATGTGGGATCTGAAGGGAGAATTCAGAATTTGGGAATTTTTTTTTTTATCCCAAACAGCACCAGGAAGATTCTATAAGCCCCACTTTTCATTTTAAGACATGGCAGTTTTCAGTGAGACCATCAGGAGCTCAAAAAATGATTTGATCCTGAGCTACAGCACCAAAAAATGAGGATTCCCATCCCAAAAAGATGAGCTCGTCACAGCTCAACTCCAACCCTCATCAGCAGCCTGTGATTAGCAAATTATCAACATAAGGGACAATGGAATCATTAAGGTTGGAGAAGACCTCCAATACCATCAAATCCAACCACCATAGCCATATTTTAAGTTAAAACACAGCAAGGTTGAAATAACGTCCGGAATTCCTCCCAAAGAGACAAGAATTGGTTGAGTTTGCTCATCAGAAGCACAAAAAGCTTTTGTTTTTGCAGAACTGATCAAAGCCTTCCAAGCTGAGGACGTTGGTTTTCCCAGTGTCCCTTTTGTGGGACTGACTGCTCTCCAAATCCTGTGTGGCAGCACTCAGGCATCAGTTTGGAAGAGTGGCTGTTTGAGCTGCCTGAAAGGGTGTCAGAAATCCTCCAGCTGCTCCCTAAAAATATTCACATCCTCCCTCTGGTAATTGCAAAGATCTTAATTGCCAGCTTCTAATGAGTTGCAAGGAACCGTGGACGAACAGAGAGGATTCACTCCCCCACCTCTGTTTTCTGTTTGAAACAGGTTTAATTACAGGCAAAGAATTACAGCTTTAAAATCCTCTGGGTTAGAAAATTGTCCGGAGCAAGGCTAGCAAGGCCAGAATTTTAAACTGTGGGATTTAGGGAAGTTGGAAGTCCTTACTGAGAAAACACCTGCCGCCATTATTGTCACCGGTCGTCACCATGAGCACATTGCCCCTGCTCATTCCATACTCACAGGTAGGGTAAAACCAGGAATTTCTGCAAACATGGAAATACCTGGTGCCAGAAACCCAAATATTTAATATTCCATGAATATTTTGGGTATGAACACAGGGGTTCACATAGTTCTGTCTTTCATGGGGGGCAAATACTCGGTGACGCTCAAGGTAACGATGATATTTCACACAGAGTGGAGTGGCAAAAAATATTTTGAATTCAAGTAATATTAAATACTTAAGAACTCAATATCCAACAATTATATATTAAATATGCAATTAATTATATATTTAGTGTTCAGCACACTCATTTTTTCTGGTGTTACACTCACACATAAAATCAAAACGTGAGGAAGGAGATATAAATATAGATACACGGATATGGATGCACTGTCTCAAAACCTGCAGACATCTGATAAAAAACTTGGTTTGGTTCCCAGAATCCTACAAAATTCTAATTTTCTGCAACCGTGGATTCTCTTCAGAAATCCTACAAGCCCTAAAAAGCCTCACTGAGGGCATAAAGAGTTTTTCATCCACTCCCAAGCCCCTTTTAATCCACGACTTCCAGCCAAAACAGCCAAACTCTGTACAAAACTTTTCTTTTCAAGAATTACCGGTGGCGTACCAGCTACCCCAGGGCTAAACCTCTGCTGGCACAGCAAATACAAACCACGGGCAGACATTTTTTCCCCTCAGAATTCCCCCGGCTCCTCGTGTGGAGCCGAGCGCTCATCCCAACCTAAGGGCAGCTGGCGCGGCCTGCTCGGAACTGCTCGGGGACACGGTCTCACGGCATTTAGATCTTGGGGTCTGTTTGTGAAAGCTGCTGGGCACTGACACAGAAATCCCCGTTAACTCAATCTGCCCAGCTCCAGCGGCACCTGGGAGGCGGGAAGGCCGTTCCCATTCCTGCTCCGCAGCGGGATGACTCCGGCCTGCCCTTTGCCCCGCCACGGTGGCAATGAACCATCGCAGGCCCCCAGTTGCCCATTTGTCAGGTCTCATTAGGGAGGGGACGTCTCATCCTCGTTGGCACCAGCGCCGGGGACAATGGAAGTTCCCAATCCTTCCCTCCGGGAAGGGCCGGAGAGGAGGCCGGATATCGGAGCTCTGGTTTTAGGGGAGAAGGGTTGATGGAGGGGACGGTTATTTTTAAGGATGGCTTTGTCCCTTCTGTCCTCCTCAAGCTCAGCTGGCTGCCCATGACCAAACCCACCAGCTGTAAAAACACCGTTCCAGGAGGGAAAAAAAAGGGATTCAGACACCAAATCTTCCCATAGAAACATTCAGCCAAAGCCAGGCAGGAAGGAATTCCTGATTCATGGGTATTGCTCTGGTTCTCCTCATGCAAGCATGGCACAGGTTGCGGTGTTCAAAGGCCTCCACCTTGTTCCCATGGCACTTCCCTGCTCTCCCTGGATTTCCAGGGCAGTGGGAAGATTCCTGGCTGGTGGGAGGCTGATGATTCTCCTCATCTCAACCTTCCTCCTCCTGGGCCACACTTCTAAGTTCCTCCAAACTTCCAGCTAATTCCACCCTGACATTTCCTCTCATCCTTTCCCTTGGAAGGGCCTCCATCTCAGAGCTCCCTAAATCAACTCTTCCTTGAGTGAAATAAGCCAGGAAAAGTTCCCTCTCAGCAGGCAGGAGACTTTCTGAGCCCTAAAGCAGCGATCACAGCACGGCCAGGCGGTGCCATCTGTGAGAGACCCCCGAGGCCTCATCTCGAGGCGCTCGCTCCCGCGAATTCAGCTGTGCAGGGTCAGCTGGGCCATCCTTCCCCTGCCTTGGGATGATTATTCCTCAGTGGGAAATGAAGCCATGGGAACTCTGAGCAGCCTGAGGAGGCTGGAAGAGCTGTTCCTGGAGGCAGAGTCTTCCCTTCTCCAGGAATTCCACCACATGCACCTCCCCAGTGTGACTTTCCCAAATAACACCGCAGATTTTCCTCCTGCCTTTCTTCCAGGTCACGCAAAGCCACAGGTTGGACCTCCCATGACTGAATTTACAATATTTGGATTAGTTTTCATCCCCCTCCAGCTTCCAAATCCAAGCCCAGCTCCCTGCCTGTGTCATCACTGTCCAAAGACAAATCGGAATGGCCATGGAATGTTTTCCATCTGGCGGCTGTGCCAGATCTCAGACAACAATCCCAAGGACTATTTGCAACTTCTCCAGCTCTAATTGCCTTTTCCCCCCCTTCTCCTTTATCCTCTTCAACCTTTTTGTGTCTATTCTATTTATTTCTTTTGGTTCCTACCACACACGTCAAAAAGTTATGGAAAAAAAACCCTGGAATTCTTACGAATTGCCCCCAAATCCAGCTTTTTTTCCATGTGCTGTTTAGGAGATTTTCTTGGCAGTTTCACCCCAGGAATGGCTGAATGTGCATCCCCTTCCTCATAAAAAGGGAAGAAGTAAAGCTCTTGTACCCAAAGCACCTCTCGGAGCTCTTGCAGAGGGGTTCACTGCCTCTCCTCAATTGCAGCGAGCAAGAGTAATTAAACAATCAAACACAATTAGTGCACTAATTACTCCCAGGAACGTGGCCCATCTAATCGCCTTGCTGCTAATTACAAAGCCTGGAGTTCATTGAGCTAAAAGCCCCGGACCTGGGGAAGTGAAGGGGGGGACAATATGTTCCCTCTCACGCCGCCTTCCCTCGGATGCAATTTAATCTTTCACAGGATGTGATTCCAAGGTTATTTTACTGCCAGCACTCGGCATCTATTTTCAGCCTGAATCACTCGTGTTTTCTGTCCCACCAGCGAAACTTTTCTTAGGTCCTTCATCTTTTAACGATCTGGGGTAAAATGTCACTTTTATTCATCCTCAGGAGAGTTAGGCTTCAGAAAAACACAGGGATGGAATAAATATATTTTACTGGAATATCTAAGACACTTAATGTTTAGCATTAGGGGGAGGGGGGAAAAATGAACTTAAAATTCAGCCAGGCCATGATATAAAAAAAAATATAATTTCTGCAAATTAGCTGTCAAGCTGAGCAGGTGAAATATTCCAAGTGAGACGTAATTCATTCCCATTTTCCTCCATTAATGTGGTGCAGGGAGACCACTTTTTCTTCCTTTAAATTATATGGAATATCCAAACCTGTGACCATGAACACCTCTGAATCAGCAGGAAAATGGACATGGATGATCCAAAAAATCATTTCAAGACCTATTCCCGGGTTTTTGCATGGCCTGCAATAGAGGCAGCAAGGGCAGAAAGACCAGGGGGAGGTGGGAGATCAGGATTTTGCTCTGCTTGGGAATTTTGGAAGCCCCTCAGCACACGGGCTGACCTCAGTGCATGGAGAGCCCCCAGACAGCCCGGCTCCACACAGACAGGATAAGGAAACCATGCGTGAGCACAGAAATCCTGGGATTTCCCTGCTAATAAGAAGCAAAAACCCCCAGTTGCTGAGTTCCAGCGGCCAAGGGGAGGAGAGCAGCTGAATTATTCCCTAAATAAATATTTGGGTTCACTGGGGGAGCTGAAAGGGCTCCTCTTCCCAAGGCAGGGGTGACGTTTCTGTGGATCACACGTTCCCTTCCTCCTCCTCAGGAAGCTCGTGGCAAAAGGAAGAAAAGGGAAGGAATTTCAGGACAGGGAGGCTGTGGCTGCTGGTCCAGGGTTGGTGATGATCTCCTAGGGACAAGCAAAATGAATTCCCAAGGAATAGAGTTTATGCATGAAATTAAATTTTGCTCCACCTGGAAACAGCAGTTGGGATCATCCTGGACCATCTTTCCTACTTAAAGCAAGCAAGAGCACCCCAGCTACTGCAAAAAAGGGGAAGAATATTGCAGTGTGAGCAAATAAAATGCAGCCAAAACAATGCCAAAGAAACAAGGGAAATAAAAAAACCCAGGAGAACATTTTCCATGTTTATGACAAAAGCTGGAAAATTATCTAAGCTGCAACCAAGACATGAAAAACATGAAACCACTTTTCTAGTCCATGTTCCAGCTTGGCAGATATGCAGGAACAGCATTTTTAGCAGAATGGGACAACATTTTAAGGTTAAATTTTTATTATATCAAGAAAACTGGGGCAACTTTGGGAGCAGGAGGATCCTCAGTATTTTTAAAGGATCAGAGGAACAGCCCCTAAGCCCAAGGTCATCCTGGGTAAACTCCTGGAGCATTTTATTTGTGCTACAGCAAGAAATATTTCAAGTAGCAAACATTTACAAGGGAGGGTCATTGGGATGATGGGGAAAATAGGTCTCCAAACAATCCCATAATTTTCCAGCGGGCAGGATTCTGGCTCTGACTGTGAGGCTGTTACAGGGAATAATTGGGAGGAGACCAAAGCAGAGCACCAAAGCTCCAAACCCTCCTGATTACAAAAATGAGTTCTACCCAATTAACCAAGCGTGCTCGGGCCAAATTAAACCCCAGCTTAGTGACATCTCCAAATCTAATTGGTGAAAAGGGCACCTCCAAAAGATTTCTTTTTTTCCCCCCCCTCCATTTCCCTGCAATCCTGCATTCCGTATCTTTGCTCCAAAAGTATTGATAAGAAACTCTTTGATTAGAGGCTGACGGGGACATGAAAGAGGGAGTTTGTCCCTCCTGCACCAAACTGTGCTTTAATAAAGCCAGACATCAATCTGCACCATTGTGTCCCCGCTCTCCTGATGCCTGTCCGGCGGGATTTGTGACAGTTCCTCTGGGACATCACCTCGCACATTTGCCATGCTAGATTAGGCAGGGAGCCACGGCTCAGCCCCGCCAAGAGAGGTCTTATTGTTATCAACCCGGCCAAAACTGCAGCTTTTTCCCCTCTCAGGAGCGTTGTGACCCATCACTGATTGCACCGTTTTTGTTCCTTGCGTCTCCTCAATGACGAGGTCCGAGTGAATCCCGGTTTTCCCGATTCCCGCGCTAACGCTGTGGTTTTCCCCTCAAATAATTCAACATATGCACACAGCAGTTAACAAACAGCTTGTGTCACTTTTCAAGCCCTGGACGCGGAGGGATGAGGCCATGGAAGGGCTCCCTTCCCCTGACAGTTCACCCAGAGCTCATCCCATTTTTTATTTCCTCTCCCGCGCATGAATTCCCTTTGGCGCAAGGCTCCAAAAATCCAAGGAAGCCACAGAAGGAGAAGACACTTAGGAGGACAACCCCCCTCTGCTTCCCACATTTCCAAAGAGCACATCTCAAACCAGGCTGGAGAAGATGCCACAGCAACCCTCAGGGAAGGAACTGGGAATTGGGAATGGCCATTCCCAGCTGCACAATTCCAACATCTCCGTAAAAATCTAACGACCCGCGCCCCGCACAAGGATCCTTTAGATAAGTACCTCGTTCTCGCTTTTATCTTGATAAAGTAGCTCGTGTTTGTGTGAATCCAAATTCATCTGAGTCAGTTTCTACATCAAAATAAATAAGAGTTTCTTGTTTTGTTTTATTATTTCTGCTTTGCTCCGCAAGGACTGTGAAAGATTTTGTCGTAAATCTCTTTGCAGAAATTGCCGTAATTGGTTATATTTAAAGAGCAAAGTTCATCTGATTTTGTATTTTCTATCCCGTGACACCAAATTTTAAATCTATTCCTCCAAAAGCTTTGCCCAAAGTTATCCCGCTGCAGTATTAATGCCTATTTTATTTGGTAGAAATTAGAAAAGCTACGTATCATTAAATAATATTAAACAAACCCAAATGAGAACTGACCAATTAAAGTACTGTCAGCTGCCTGGTTAATCCATGGAGTAAACAAATCCTTAATTCATGAAGATTTTCATCCATTTTTCCAGAAAACCAAAACCCAAAACAAACCTTCTGCTCCATAAGAACGTCCAGAGTTATTCCAATTCCAAGGCAAATTAATCGCCACTTTTCCACGCAGAAAAAGCCATTTAATTCCTTTATTTTTCCAACTTGATGAGGGGAAAAAAATAAAAAGGCTAAATAGGAGGAAACTCATCCCCAGCACGATGGGAAGCTGTAAAACACCATCCCCATTTTAGCCACCCCTCCCAGGATGGTTTCCAACTTCCAACACCACAATGAGGGGTGGCAGTGGATGTTCCCAAGATGGAAATTTGGGGTTTCTCCCTGGTTTTTCTCACATGAATGTTCTGGAAAATTGAGCAGTGGAGGTGCTTTCCCACAGAAAATTCTTGGGCAGAAAGTCACTCCTTTTTGTTTGTCATTACAATTTACAGATGGACAAAATGCTCCGAATAACCAAATGAATTTTAATCCATTTTTTCTGAAGCTAAGATGAACAGTTTTGCTGTTCCAAGTTCAGTCTGGAGAAATTTATTTCTGAAGTGCATTAACTGCAGAAAACTCCAGGAATAAAGCAGGGACATTTCACTGCCCCAGCACCCATTTCCTTGTGGATTTAATTTTTCATTCCATTTTTACACAAGTTCCTTACCCTCCCTGCATTTCTCTTGTAGATAAACACTGTCGATCAATTTTAATGTGTATTTATCGCCTAATGAAACACAATATTATGATGAAAAATCCTGTTATATTCCACAGTTAAACAGGAAAATATTCCTGTGATCCATAATTGTCTGCCAGCAGGTCAAAACGCTGAGGCATAAATTTATTTTTAGTGAGGGTAAGTAGATAATTTAATATTTGTTTCAGAAATAAAATAAATCAAGCTACTCAACAGTTCTGCCAGCAGAGAACCAGGCTCTCATCCTCATGGATTTCACCCCAAAACAAACCTTGTAATTTTTAAGCAGAAACGGATTTTGTTATTGTTGTTTCTGTTATTTTAGTGGGTTTTAGGGGATTTTTTTGGTGGTTGTTTATTTTTTTTTCATCCAATTGTTGCTTCAACTCACCAGAAATAACTTCCTGAAGCTCATGGATTATTTGCTGTATTTATTCAGGCTTAACTGCAAATAACAACAGTGCCCAAGGATAGAAAAAATGAATTTCCCATAAACTACAGTGCCTGGATAGCAGATTTTTTTCTAAAATAACAACATTTTATTCACAATGAGCAGAATATTTTCTGTTTTGTGGCAGAAATAATGCTGCCATGAATAAAGCTTCCTTAAAATGGGCTCAGATGAAAAGGGGTGGGAAAATAACTGAGGATCTTCCTGGAATGGGCTCAGAAGAAAAGGGGCAGGAAAATAATTGAGGATCTTCCTGGAATGCTCATGAGATGAATCCTGAGGGTTATGGGGCCATCACCCGGAGCCCAAGAGAATGGAAAACCCTGCTTTGGGTAATATAAAAATGAAAAACCAAACTAAATCTAAAAATGAGGGGAGTGAAGCACAATGAACACGCCCAGGACAAAGGGCTGGACATGGCTTGAGATCAGCAGGGAAGGGAATGGGATGGAAACAAACCCAAGTGCTTTGAACAAATTCCATGGAATCCAGACTGGTTTGGGTTGGAAGGACCTTAAATCCCATTTCCTGCCAAGGCAGGGACATTCCCAGTGTCCCAGGCTGCTCCAGCCTGGCCTTGGGCACTGCCAGGGATCCAGGGGCAGCCACAGCTGCTCTGGCAATTCCAGCCCAGCCAGGAATTCCCAATTCCCAAGATCCCATCCAGCCCTGCCCTCTGGCACTGGGAGCCATTCCCTGGCTCCTGTCCCTCTGTCCCTTGTCTAAATTCCCCCTCCTGTTCTCCTGGAGCCCCTGGAATCACCACATCCCTCACCCCATAACCCAAATGAGGAACACAGAAGATTTTTGTGGCACATCAATTAAAACCTAACCCCTCCTTGGTGTTAATTAAACTTTAAACCTCTCCTCATCTGCCTTTCTCCTGGGAGATGTGAATGTCTCATCCCCTTGGCATTACAAAGTCCTCTTTCCCAAGGTTTGTTTGGAATATCACCAGGAATTCAGCAGCCTGCCAGCTCAGAGATGTTATCTTCTCCAAAGAATCCCTCAAAATCCTGCCCCAACTCATCTGCCTCAAGCACTCACCTCCAGAACACGCTGAAAGCACAAAAGTTTTTCAAAATGTGCCCCCCTGGTTTCACTGTGGCTTCATTTGCCCTCAGGAATCACCTGGAATTCCACAGACCGCCATCCACAGCTTCCACTGGACACCCCTGACATTCTCCTGGGATTTATTGGCTTGCCTTAGATCCGATCCCCACGCTCACCCTGCCCCAGATTCCTGGAAGAATCCATGTCTGGCCAGGGAAATGCGGAAAACACTGATTTTTCAGCTGCTAATTTCTCACAATTTGACTTTTCCTGCTGGTAATTTCCATGCTGACAGTAACAAATAACCACTGTCAATAATGACCCTCCCAGGGCACCTCTTCCTGCTTTTTCCTGGGAGGAAAGAGGCTTCCAAGAAAGTCATTCCACAACACTCCCATGTTTTACCACCACAACAAACACAAAGGGATATCTAAGACAAAATTTAAATTTTAAATATTTGAACTAAAGATTTGCGGTTTGCTTTCCAACTTAAGCACTAGGTTGACATCATTATATTTTTTAATATTGATTTTTTTAGCTCCCTAATGATTGAGAAACCACCTCCAGATGGGTGAAGGAACCTTGGGAATATCAAAGGATTGCCCCTGGGTCAGCACAGCAGGACAGAGAAGAGAGGACAACCTGGCCAGTCCAGAATATTAGAGAAAAGAAAAAAAAAATAAATCAGCCTAGATTAAAGCATGATGGAAATTTGCTCTCTAAAGCCAACAGACTAACTAGAAAATGGGCTGGAAACTCAAAAATCCCACTGGTCCAGAGGATATAGGAGAACAAATGTGATAGAAGGAATTCCAAATTATTTTCTGTGTTACTATTTTAATCAACTTTATATTTTATATGTCACTGAGGCCTCGTGAAAAAAATCAGTCAGGTCAAGATTCCTTTAGGGAATGATGGTCTTTCCAAAGATATTATAGCTAAAAATATCGATTACTTGATACTATCAATGACCAGGCTCACCAAGAGACAGAGTTTTTGGCAATGAAACACTGATTTAATTTCCATGTCCTCTAATGATCTAAATATCTCAAACTAATAAGTGAAGAGAGATATTTAGAAAAAGAAATTTTCTTTTTCTTCTTTCTGTGAGCTCCAAGCACTGAGCACTTCCAGCCAGCTCAGGAGGGAGCTCGGCTCTGGTCATAATTGGAAATGAAGGCCTGGAGTTGGCAGTGTCAGAGGTGGTTGCAGCGATTCTATATGAAAATATTATCATTTATTGTTATATCTAAGCATGCTTTATTATAATCATCCTATATTTTAATATAATAACTCATATTATAATATAAAACCAGAGAATCATGGAATGGTTTGAGTTGGAAGGGACTTAAAATCCATCCAATTCCATTGGATGGGGAAGGGACACCTCCCACCGTCCCAGGCTGCTCCAAGCCCCATCCAGCCTGGCCTGGGACACTGCCAGGGATCCAGGGGCAGCCCCAGCTTCTGGGAGTAGGATTTAAACTGAGAGAGAGTAGGATTAGATGGGATATTGGGAAGAAATCCTCCCCTGTGAGGGTGGTGAGGCCCTGGCACAGTGGCAGTCAGGAAGATTTGCTAATGTATTTCAAAATGAATGACTCCAAAACCACGTGGAAACCTGAAATCTCCAGGAGCAGGTGCTTCAGCTGCTCTGTTTTCTTTTAAATCATCAGGAAAGCCCCCACTGGCCTCAAATCCCAGCTCCCAGGGTGTTGGGTATCCCAAACATGCAGGGTATCCCAAATGTGCAGGGGGGCCTAACCAGGCCAACCCCCTGAGCTCTTGTTTTTTGTTTTATGAATGAGGCAGAGGAACTTCTTTTCACTCTTCAGGGATTGTTCATTGTATTTTATCACAAGTTCTGAGCCATGGATGGTGCAGGCTCTGCTCTCTCACAAACACGAGGCCGTTCTGCCCTCAAGGAAACAAAATGTCCCCTCAGGTACAAACCAAACAATCCAATTATTGAACTCTGCGTGTTCTAAACGTGTATTGTTATTGCTGTGCTGCCAATAACTGCTTATCAATCTATTCACTGCACAAACTCTGCCCAATGAGATTGTGCTCTCAACACCACAGAAAATGGAGTGAGGGAAGGAGAAGAAGGGAAACTGAGGCAACGCCCACAATCCTCCATCTTGAACCCTCATACTCATAATATATAAAACTTAAAGAATACATTTTCCACTAAGCATTAACCACCAACTCCACTGCTCTCTAATTCATACTTTGGTTGTTTCCAGCCCCTCAGAAAGCTTTGGAAGCTTTTTTCCATGGATGGAGGTTGAAAGGAGCTTTTCCTGAGGGTCAGGAGTGCTCAGGGCAGGCAGAGAAAAATTCCCTCCATCCTGGGTTCCCACACCCGGGAACACCGAGTGCGGAGAGGAGCATCCTCCTGACCCAGCTCCTGCAGAAAATTTGGAATCCACCCAAAAACCCGGCCCCTCTTACCCTCAGTGTAACTCTATACATAAACTCTTGAGTTCAGGCCACAACTCTGAGCACCACAATTCCTAAATCCCAGTAAAAATTCATTTGGTCTCCCAAGCACTGGAGCCCAACCAGAGCAGTCCCAGCTCCTCCATCCAGGTCCCTCATCTTCTCCATAAAAAGCCCTTCATGAATCAAAAAAGTGATTTTAAAATATACCTTTCTGTGGAGGACAGGGAACCAAAGAGCTCCAGAGCAGAAGGATAAGGTGAGCAGGACCAAACCAAGGACCAGGATTCTCCTCAGCTCCTTTATAGTCACCCAGCAGTGGGAGAAGCACCAGGAATTAATTAGGGAACAGTTTCCCACCTCCGCTCAGGTGTCTGGTCTTTATTTGTTTACCAGAATCACCTCACCAAAAGCATTGCTCCAGGTCAAAATATCAGAGAAATAAATCTTAAAAAACCAAAAAACCAGAAGTTTGAACAGTTTGTTTTTGTGTTTATGATCCAGGCCTTCTTCTCTATGCCACAGAATTAACAGGTAAGCAGGAAAGGTCTCATCCCTCCACAAGGGATTTTTTTCTTCCACACCTGCACAGTTTAAATCCTAAAACTTTTCCCAGACTGGCCATGAAAATTGTTTGCCTCAGAATAGAAAATAATCTATGATTTAAGTCTTTGCTTTATAGGTTTTTTTCAGTAAATACAATAATTTATAATACCAAAAGTAAAACAATAAAAATAAAGTAAAATTCCAAGGCGAAGTTGAACAGGGCTTGGAGCAGCCTGGGGTAGTGGAAGGTGTTTGTGGCTGGGGTTGGAATGAGATGAGCTTTAAGATCCCTTCCTAAATTTATGGAAGCACATTCACCCCTCATGGCTACAATTCCCTGATAAATCAGCAGATCCCACCCAGGTAGAGGCACCACTCTGGGAGATCAGGTGGATTTTCAGCCCCAACAACCACAGAGAGGACAGAGCAAAACCCAGAACTTCCCCCCTGGGTTTGCTCATCCTCTGGCATCTCAATCACAGCTCAGAAAAATTCATTTCTCATCTCGAAGCGGAAGAGAAGAAATAAAAAATGTGCTGTACAACCTTCTCCTGTTATGACAGACCTGCAGATATTTCACATTTTTCATTAATTAGCAGGGGCTGGTTTGTGGAGCCCCAAGCCACGCTCTGTGCCAGAGATATGAGGTCATGGAGCTGAAGTTCTGACTCCCTGCCAGCTCGAGCTGTGATATTAAAAGAAGCCAAAATGAGCTTCCTGTGCAAAACTGGGAACAAAAAATGCATTTTTCCAGCACTGCCCTGAGGGTTCATAGGAATCTCCACGTCCAGCTCCAGGCACAGCTCCCATCTGATCTCACCATCAGCTCCTGCACGCAGGGAGCAGAAATCCAGCAGAAATCCAGGGCTCTTTGGGGATGTGTCTGTGTTTCAGCCAGGGCACAGACACACAGAGATTCTGGCAGAAGCTCCCAGCTCAGGCATTCCCAGCGAGCTGCTCGCTTCCCACACCTGGAGCACACGGGATGGGGTGGAAGATGCAGCCTCCAACCACAGCTGGAGGCACAAGGGGCTCTGTGACCATGGAAAGGTTTTGGTGGGAAGGGTCCTGTGGATCATCCCATCCCACCCCAGCCATGGCAGGGACATTCCCAGTGTCCCAGGCTGCTCCAGCCTGGCCTTGGGCACTGCCAGGGATCCAGGGGCAGCCACAGCTGCTCTGGGAATTCCCACCCAGCCAGGAATTCCCAATTCCCAAGATCCCATCCAGCCCTGCCCTCTGGCACTGGGAGCCATTCCCTGGCTCCTGTCCCTCTGTCCCTTGTCCCCAGTCCCTCTCCAGCTCTCCTGGAGCCCCTTCAGGCTCTGACATATTTGTCCCAAGACATTTCTCCACTCACAAAAGCCACACAAAAAACGCTGCTGCAAGACTTAAAAACCCCTTCCCATAGAGGTCTCAGGTGTTTCATCTTCCCATAAAACATCCCGTGGGTTGATCCTGGATACAAGGATAAATAACCTTGGATTGAGACTGGAAATGGAATTCCAGCACCCAGCAACGAGGGTGGTTATAACCTTGCTCCTACTTTTGGGACCTCAGCATCATTTTCATGTGGTTCCACAGTTCCTTTCCTGTTTTTGACAGCCAAGCCAGGAAAATCCCTTCCCAAAACCCCCTCTCAGCCAAGGAATTCAAATGAAAATGGGAAAAAGAAGTGACAGATGCCCAGAGCTCCACACCTTGCACGGGGACAATTTGGTGCAGGGTCCAAAGCACCCAACCTGTCTTAATCACCTTGAGCTCATTAATTTACAAAGCTTTGGCCCAACTCTCGGGGCTGGCAGATGATCAAGCTCTTAGTGGATGTGATTCAAACTAATCCACTAAAAGGCATTTAATTCCAGCAAGGAAATCAGGACTATTCAATTATTAGAAGTGCTAAAAAGTTTTACTGCCGGCAGACTTTCAAGGTGAGGGGAGAAACAATGCCCAGCTCCATCCGTGGGGGTTTTCCCACCTCAAATCCCACCCCATGGTTGCCCCAATCCCCTTCCACTGGGAACAGGGGAAAAAAGCAACTGGATCCATCCAGCCTGTGGTGTTGCTCATTTTCCCCTTTTTCATCCTTCAGATCCCATTTTCAGTATGGTTTCCTAGGGAAAAGAGGATTTTGTCAAGTTACACAAAGTTACACAAGTTCTCCCTTGGATCCACCAGGGAATTTGGCCAGGCTGGAAAGGAAGGGAAGGTTGGGAAGTTAATGAACATTCCATGATGGCAACATCCTCCAGCTGCCTCAGCCAAGGAAACCCTGCACTCCCATCTGTACCTCCCTAGACACCAAAAAACCCAACCCCCAAATCCAAAAATCCAACAGAGAAAGAAAGAAAGAGAGAAAACTTTTAGGTGTCCCAAGCATGGAAAAAGATTGAATTACAAACCAGGATAAGACCCTGAGTTGTCAGAAGCAGCTTCCTCAGACATGGGGCTCGTGGTGTTCCTTGGAGCCAGGAATTTGCTTGGATATTTGCTGTTAAACTGGGTCATGCTCAAGATTTTTATTTTGCCAGCTCCAAAAAGCCAAGGCCTTGTTGTCTGAACACCAAACAACACCAAATGCCATTTCCACTCAAATATTTTAGTGCATATATACCTCAAAGCAGGTAAATATTCGTTCCTTTAACGCTTTTGGTTGCCTCGATTAAAATTTGCTCCATAAAGCAATTCCACCAAAAAAGCACTCCCACAAAAGGACAAAACCCACTGAAAAACCTCCTCCTTCCCTTTTCCCACTTGGATATTCGATCTAAACCCAAGGAAGAAGCTGTTTAAAATCTCTGTTATCTGGAAAACAAATAAGAAAATGCTGATACTAATTTTTAAAACATTTTAAAACAAAAATGCCCCAAAGATGCTTTGTAACCCCTTAAATGTTTAAGCAGTGCATGGCTTGGTAGATACAACCTAAAAATAACAGCAGTGAAACTGAAATTTCCATACTGAAACTGCAGCTGGAAAAAAACAACTTTAAAACCTCCTCAATCCTTGAAGGCCAGCTGACCACTATAGAGATCTCTGTATTTGTCTACAGGTTATGTAGAGTTATATAAAATAGATATTTTAGATGTATAACATAGGTATTTTAGATGGATATAATGAATATTTTAGATGGATAAAATGGATATTTCAGATGGACATCATGGATATTTTAGATGGGTAAAATGGATATTTCAGATGGATATAATGGATATTTTAGATGGATATAATGGATATTTTAGATGGGTAAAATGGAAATTTTAGATGGATAGAGTGGATATTTTAGATGGATAAAATGGATATTTTAGATGGATAGAGTGGATATTTCAGATGGATAAAATGGATATTTCAGATGGATAAATGGATATTTCAGATGGACATAACGGATATTTCAGATGGATAAATGGATATTTCAGATGGATAAATGGATATTTCAGATGGATAAATGGATATTTATCTGTGGATGGACACACACCCATCACCCAGCAGAGACAGGAGGTAAAACGAGGACCACAAGGGCCACTTCACCTTTCCTTGGGATGTGAGGAATCTCGAACCCCTTCACTCACCACAAACCTCTCCTCCTTCCCACCTCCATGGACACCCCCAAAAAACTCTCACCTCCTTGGGACAATAAAACCTCCACAAAACCCCAGTGGGTATCCCAAAGGTCGTAAATTTGCCATTTATGGATGGCTCCCAAGGCTGGATCCCAACCCAGCGCTCGCCCGCTCCAGCAGCGCCGGCGCCGCCCTCGCCGGCCCCTTGGATCTTCCTGGGGAGGGCTGGAAGCTCCTTAAGAGCATGAAAACATCTCAAGAGATTTTAACTCTTAATATCTGCAGACTGGCATCTGCTTCCCCGGCAGTTTAGCCCCAAATGTACGTCTGGGAAGAAGGAGAGCCCTAAAAGCAGGTGGGATTTCCATGAAATCCAGCCCTGCACTGGTTTGGCTTTGGAATCTTGTTATAGGAAGGTGAGAATTTCCCCTTTGGGGAAATATTGAAGGTTGGGAAAGGCTGGTCATGCACAAAAAACAAGGAGCTCGGTAGGTGTAGGGAAAATAAAAGGTGCAAAAAATAGATTCAGCCCCGTTAAATATTTCGATATCCATAACAGCACAATTTGGAATAGGCCAAATTAGTATAAAAGCCATGGGAATATGTAAAAAAAAAAACAAAACCCTAAAACAAAAAAATAAACCTGAAAGTTCAAATGGCCTGTTTTATTTCATATATTTCAATTTACCAGAAGCCGTACATGGGGGCACACGAGCAAATGTCATTTATACAAATGCACGGAGCAAGGCTAAATAAACTGCACGTGCACAGCCCCTGTGAAATCAATATTTGGGATGTGGAATTAAAGTGCTCTCGGGATTCTGGCCAGGAAAGGCCACGAGACCCCATGATTTGAGCAGCAGATGCACAGAGAGAGGTCTTGAGACGCTCCCATTTCATCAAGGGCTCCCATTCTTCTGGGGACAAGAGCCATTGTTCCCTGTCCCACCAGGGCTCTTTGGGAGCACTGCTGATGCACATCTGCCCAGATTTATTTTATTAACAAATTTTAATAAGTGGGGTTTTTTTTTTTAAAGTTTTTTTTTCTTTTTAAGTGGTTTATTCGATTGGTCAAAAATAACGTCTGAAGAGTGACCTGATGGAATTTGCTTCGTTTATTTCAAAAATTGTGTTTGCTGGTGTGAAACAACAAATAAATTAAAATCTGCAAGGGCTGGCGAAGAGAAATCTAGGGGTTTAATAAAGAATATTTTGGTCTGATTGTCCTTCTCCTTCCTACCAACCATGGAATATTTAGTGGTTTATATAGAATATTTATCAATTCATAGAGAGCACTTTGTTATTTATATAGCATATTTAGCAGCCTACACCAGCATCACTTTCAGGTGACTTTGTGGTGCATATTAATGGCACAACTCCACCTTCTCTTCCAGACACACAATATTGACATTTCAAATCCATCCCACAGCTGCTTAAACTCCAAAAATGAGCTTGTCAAGCCCTTCCCTCCACCAGCCAGACCCCAAAATTCCCGATTTCCATAAGGGGAGCGTGAATTTTGTGGCACAGAAGGACAATGAGCTGAAATCACCCCGACTGCACTCCAGGAGCAGAGCTGGAAAACACTGAACTCATCCTGTGAGGTGATTCCAGCTGGGAATCTCTGCCTGGATAAAGGAATGACAACAGTGAAAGGGAACGGGGGCTGGGGCTAAACATTTCCAGCTGTTTGGGGAGGAGAATGTAATCAGTAAGTAAATGAATAAATTAATTAATAAGAACTAAGAGCAGCAGTTCAGGAAATTTCCTGAGAAAAGATATTTTTTGAGGATTTTTTTTTTTTTTAAATTTCCCCAGGGCACTTAAACCTCACATCTAATAAACTCAAAATCAGGCAAGATTAGGAGCGTGCAGCCTTCAGCATTCCTGGATATAAACCAGCAGGAAAACACCCTCCTTCCATGACTTCCACTTCCCCAGAGTCATTTTATTCCCTGCACTGCCAACCAACCCCGAATCCCAATAATTTCCTCTGTTAATCTGCTTTTATACTTCTGATTTTTTTTTTTTTTAGCACAGCATATCCCTTAGCAGGGATCCCAACTCCCTCCTCGGGATGGACCCCAGGAATTCTGCAACCTGCTTGATGCTGAAATATTTCCCTTCCCGTTTTTCCAGCCAAATCCCTGCAGTATCCACAGGGATCATCCCACAGCGAGTCAGGCACCTGCCTGAGAGTCGTAATTTGTCTGCACAGCAGCTCAGGAGATGAAAGCAGAGACACACAAAAGCTCGGGGCTGACGGGTAGGAAATAATTGCAGGCAGAATTCCATGAGAGGAATTTGTGGAGTTCTCTCAAAGCCACTTGTAGGGGAGGAGAATGAAAATAAAAGCGCCTCCAATTGAAATAAGAATTTGGTAAAATACGGGGATAATTGGCATCAAAGGAATAAAAGACATAAAAGGAAAACGTGATGATATTTTAATTGTAATTGAGGTAATTCCTCTCACCTCTTCCTGTCGCATTCAGCAGGTCGTGTAGAATATTTAGCAGTTTTTATAGAATATTTAGCAGTTTTTATAGAATATTTAGGGTTTTTTATAGAATATTTAGGGTTTTTTATAGAATATTTAGTGGTTTATATGGAATATTTATCAATTTATAGAGAGTACTTTGCTGTTTAAATAGCGTATTTAGCAGACTTTATAGAATATTTAGCAACTTATATAAAATTGGGAATTAATTTTATATAATAAAATATTATATTTAGAATATAACATTTATCTGTTTATATAAATNAAACTATTTAGAATGTTATATTATATTAAGCTACTGATATAAATCATCTAAATATTATATTATCCATAAAAATATTTATCCTATAAATATAAATTTAAACAATAAATACAATACTCATTCTATATAACATACATCGAATATTTAGCTATTTATCTCAAATCAGGAAGCCCCTGGAAGACCTTACTTGGGAACACACCCCGGTGGAGCAGCAGGAGGGATATTTTATGCCATCATCCCAAATCCATCCCGAATCTGAGGCTTCCACAAAGGATTTCCTGAGGATCCCAGTGCCTGGGAGGAGGCGCAGCTCCTGCTGAGCGCATCTGCAGCATCCCTGGGGAGAGAGCCCCAGCCTTATCCCGCTGCCCTGGCACCGCTGGCAGCCCCATAAATGGGAATATTGTGGATTCACAGGGAATCACTGCAGAAGGAGCTGGACTGAGGATCACGTAGGCACAACTGGGCCGTGAACAAACGGCCGTTTATATTGAATTTTGCCCCGTTTTAACACGTGCCAAGGGATAAACCATGGGTTTATTGGGTGTGCAGATGTCCAAAATAGATATTGGTGGGGTTTCACAATTATTTATTGTTGGTGGGGATGGAGTCCTGCCTGCAGACACACATTTCTGCTGTCAACCCCATCAAATTTCCACAGCAGATTTATAAAAACTCCACCAGGGACAACAAAGGGGACAGGGAAGAGCCCAAATAGCGGCCCTGATGGAAAATGATGATTATTTCTGGCAACATATGGCCATGGAGGGATAAGGACTCTGCTCCTCTCTCAGTAGGTCACACCACACCACAAAGAACACAAAAAACTCACCAGGGGCAAAATGAGAAGGGAAAAACCAAAAATTAGGAATAATTCACTCTGTAGGTAAAAAAGATGGATTTCCAGCAAGCCTTGTGGGTCAAACTACAAAAAAACCAACAAACAATCATGGAATTCAAACTAATTTTTAAAATGGGGCATTATAATCATGGGGTTTATTTGTACTTTTGCTCTTCTTCTCCCATTACACCACAAGGAGGGATTGTCTGAGGTGAAAAATCCCTCCAGAGTGGCAAAGAGCCCCCAGAAATTCTACCTTGCCACCTCCTTTTTGTGTTCCCACCAAGCCAAGCCAAGATCTCTTTCCAAAGGCAGATCCCAATCAGCAACGCAGACACGGCGCCTTTCACCCAGGGCCCACGTCAGCCGCCCCGGGGCTGAAATAACAGTTTGTTCTCCAGCTAAATGAGTTCATTTTCACTAAACAGGTCTCACTGGGTGAGTTTTAGGAGCCAGACCTTCAGCTGCACCAGCAGACACTTCCAGCCTTCCCAAAGTTCTCCCCGGCCGAGCCGGGCGCTTTGGATCACTCGACCCCAAGGACTCGCCCTGCCCATTCCATCGCATCAATCTGACAGGCATGGGGCAGGAAGAGGAGGGGGGATCAGAACTCCCTGCCCCCAGCTCCTAAAAATCATCTTGAGGGATGCCCAGCATTTATTTTTCGTGCTCCTTAAATATCCCTTTATGCATCCAGGCCGTGGGAAACGGAATCGACCAACAAATCATGGGATTGCAACTTGGGTTTCCACTGGAAAACCCCAACCCTGCTGATGAGCAGAGCTGAAAGCAAATAATTTATTCCATTTCCAGGCTCTGCTGTAACTTATCCTCTGCTTTTACACCAGAGAGTGGCAGGAAATCAGCCTCGAGATCAGACACGCGAGCGCCGAATAATGAAGCCGGAGGATCGCTGACGCATAAATCAAGTTTTAGATTTTCAGGGAACAAGTCTCCCACTGTAACACGGCCAGGAGGACTTTTCAGGTGTTTTTATGCCAGCACTGGCCTAAAAAAAAAAATAATCCAGTGGGAATGGGAAGAGTTGGATTCCCTCCCTGCCGGCACCTCCTGGCGCTGTAGGGAGGCAGCGGGGTTAGACCCGAGGGCAAGCCTGGTTAAACCCTGTCCTTGCTGTTTGCATAACTAATGAGTGGGTGTTGGGAATCATTTTATCCCAGCAGTCCTAATGAGCTAAATCATTTTGGGATCCTTTGTCTCACCGAGGATTTGTTTTCAGCTCGCTCCGCCGCCGAGGAAACGCGGATCCGGTGGAGAAACCTCATCCCAACACCTCACCCCTCGCAGAGCTGGGCCCTGCAAGCTCAGCACTGAACCACAACCAAGCAAAAATGTAAAAATTTGTATTTTCCTGTGCTGCTTCCAGCCCTGGCTGCACAGGGAAAGGCACCAATGAGTTTCCACAGCAGGAAAAATAACGCATGGCTCTGAAATCTGCGGGATTCTGCGAGGCTGGAGCGGGATGCGGAGCCAGCCCGACCTCCTGCCACCAGCAGCAGCTCTGAGCCAGCCTGGTCCTCCCATCTCGGTGCAAAATGGTTTTTCCACAGCAATAAAAGCAGGGAAAAATCCAGCAGAGGTTGTTCTAAAGGCGTGTTAATGGTCACACTGGGGATTTCCACCCACTTCCCACTGGGATCTCTGTGCTTTACAATAATTCCCACAGAACAAACTCTCTGAAGCGACAGAATAATTATTTTTATATAGAAAATACATTTATCGTGCCAGTTCTGCCCACTGGAGGTTCCTAATCTATCAGCCCAGCAGCTGGTGTGGCCTGAAAATGAATCTTGAAGTGATTTTTAAAAAAAGAATCACAGCCTGGACTCCTGACACTGGAAAAACCAAGCAATGTGGGTCACAAACCATGGATATTCCTGCAGGGACTCCCACAATTTGGGCAGGTTTTTATACCTGTCTGTGTCCATTGCCAAGTAAAAATTCCCAGAATTTAGGAGAAATTATGTGGCTATAGAAAAGAATTATCCAGCTCATTGTGTTGGCAAGGGATGTTTAGGAATAGAATTTAATAATTACGAAGAAATTGGTAATATTCCCTCCACTTTAGCAGGAAAGAGCATATACACTGGCTACAACTGGAAAGACAATTATTTATCTGTGAAATCAATCCAATTTTTAATTTAATTTAATCCAAAGATAGGCTGGATGGGGCATGGAGCAACCAGTGGAAGGCATCACTGCCCATGGCAGGGATTGGAATGAAATGAACTTTAAGATCCCTTCCAAGCCAAAATATTCCATCATTTTTTTAGAGAGCAGCGTTTTTTAATTAACAGGAAAGAAGAGCAGGGCGCTCTTTAGCAGCAGCACCGTGCCTCTCTTTTACTCCCAACAAATATAATTATCCCCTTTGCTTTCATTCGGATAACAACTTGTGAAGAGCCCCATTTCCATAGAGAGGCTCTCAGGAAAAAAAAAAGAAAAATTAAAAATAATGAGAATCACACTCCCAGCTTCCTGCCAAACCCCAGAGCCCCGCTGGGGAGCGGGGCAGGACCAGCCCGGGAGCGCCTCCATCACCTCTCGGGTGCCAAAAACACCCGCAGAACCCTCTCCGGCAGCTGTGACCCCCCCAAAAAAAGGAATTTTGGGGGTGTTTGGAAGGGAAGGGCGGGTTCCAAACGCGGGGGGCTCCTGGAAATTCCCTCCAGCTCCTCCCGGCTCATCCCGCTGCAAACGCGGGGCTGGTTCTGCTCCTGGAGCGGAGCGAGGAGTCCCCAAATCCCCAAATGCAGCTGGAATCGCCGAGCCAGGGCTGAGCGCAGGGAAAATGGACATTTTCCCTTTAACCCGACACAGGCACGGGCTTGTTTGGCAGGGCACGTGTCAACCCGAGCGACTTCTCAACTACAAAATAATCGCTTTTCTCGCTGTAACAATAGGGAAAACAATAGGAAAAACAATAGGGAAAACAATAGGGAAAACAATAGGGAAAACAATAGGGAAAACAATAGGGGTAAGAAGGGAAAAAGGGTAGAGGGAAGGGATTTGAGGGGTTAAACAGAGACAGGGACGTACCTTTACCGCACGGATTTTGCAGCCGCTGGCTCAGGGATTTTCCATCGCTGCCTCGGCGGCTGGGGCAGCCCGGGAGCCGGGGATGCGGGAACCGGGGATGCGGGAGCCGGGGATGCGGGAGCCGGGGATGCGGGAGCCGGGGATGCGGGAGCCGGGGATGCGGGACCAGGCTGGGCTCACCTCCCTGCCGGGGCCGGCTCATGGAGCGGCAGTGCCCGCTCTGCTCGGCTGGGAAGGGGAGATTAGGATCTCCGACGGGCAGGGAATTGTGCTGAGCTCCAGCTTTCCTTCGTGCTTCATTAAAAACGAGGCGCTGCGTTATTCCGGGCTGCTATGGACAGATCAAATAATCAGCGGGTTATCCTGCTCCTCTTTGTTCCAGAGAGGGGGGGAAAAAAAAATCTATGGATAGCAAAGGATGAGTTCAAAAACGCAGGGAATTAGCAGCCAAGAAGGAGAGGAGTCCTGCGAGCAGCATCCAGGAGTGAGCCACGAACATTCCAGCCTGTGGCATTACCTTATTCCCGGTTTTTCCGCTCTGCGGGGCTGATGCTGCTCTTCCCGAGGGTCCCCGGTGAGCGAGTTCCAGCTCCCTGCTCCAGCCGGGAGTGTCTCCCCGGCGCTGAATCACCGGCTGATCCCAGCAGAGGCTCCCAGAAAGCTTTATCCAAGCAAAACTCCGGCTGCGAGGCTGCGGGGTTTCATCTGGTGCCAGCTCCCAGCGGGGTTTGTTATCTCCGCTGCCCGCAGGTTTTAAGGACGTTAATGAGGTTTATCGCACCGAAGTCACGTCTGTGTCTCGGCAGGCTGAGCGCAAAAAGCCCCACGTATTTCCAGACCATGACATCACATCTCAGCTCGGCTAAGTGGATTTTAGATAGCAGGCGATGCCCCCTCCCTGAGAATTCCGAGATAAAACATTGAAGAAGAGCTGTTTGTACACACACAGGCAGCACAACTTAATTCATTTCGGGGTTAATTAGTCATGCAGAAAGTATTCAAAACAGAAAGTATTCAAAACAGTCTAAGCACCAATTCATAACAAAAGCATGACTATGAAATCAGCGCCAGCTGCCAGCTGAAAGCCGCTCAGAAAAGCAGGAATGCTCTTGGGAGAAGCTCCACCAGCTCTCTCCCACTGCCATCCTCACTCCCAGCACACAAATCAGAGCCTCCACCGGTCTTTCCTGCTCCCCGCTGCTCCTGCTTCCTCTTCCAGTGTTTATGGGAAGAGCATCCCCGAAATGGAACCTCCCTCAGACAGGTCTGGGACGCTCCCGAGCGCTGGGAGCTGAGCGCTGCCACACGTCCTCCTCTCCCTCTCCCTCTCCCTCTCCCTCTCCTCTCCTCTCCTCCCAAAATGTCCTGAACTGGAAGGGATCCACAAGAATCATCCAGTCCAACCCCTGGCCCTGCACCCCAAAAATCCTTCCTGAGAGCGTTGTCCAAATGTTCCTGGAGCTCTGGCAGCCCTGGGGCTTTGCTCATTCCCTGGGGAGCACTTCCAGTGCCCCACAGCCCTCTGGAGAAGGAATCTTTTCCTAAAATTTGCTCTGTTGACATAAACACTCATCACTCCCCTGAAAAAGCTGCAAAGTCCAACCCAAATCTGGAATTAACCACTTATCATTTACCTACACAGCATCTTGGAGGTGTCCATGTTTTAGGGTTACTAAAGCATGAATATCAATTTTAAAAATGAAATGCTGTAGAATTGAGCCCTCAGGGTCAAGGACAGACCTCCTCAGCCCACTGTGCCCCAAAATCTGGGGAAAAAATTCCTGGAAGGAGGCCTAGAAGAACTGGGTGAATAAATGAATGAAGAGCTTTGGGAAAACCCTTAAGGGAGTAAGGAACAAACCTCGGCGTGGGCAGGGGATGATCCCTGACCTTGCCCTGCTGCAGGGGCAGGGCTGGGTGGTGCTGGACCCTGAACTGCTCGGGCAGGAGATTTGAAAGGCAGATCTGGGAGTCAGGACTGAGTCAGGGCTGGGTGTGAGAGCTCAGTGCTGAGCAGGCATTGGGATGGAGAGGGCAGGAACGGGGAATTCCATGGGGGAAAGAAGCCATGGCAGCCCCAGAAAGAGACAGAGCCCAGAATTCCAGAATCCAAACTGGTTTGGGTTGGAAGAGACTTTAAATCTCATCCATTCCACCCCTTCCTCTATCCCAGGTTGCTCCAGCCTGGCCTTGGACACTTCCAGGGATCCAGGGGCAGCTGCAGCTGCTCTGGGAATCTGTGCCAGGGCCTCACCCCTCTCACAGGGAAGAATTCCTTCCTCAAATCCAGTTTAATCTCCTCTGTTAGTGGAAGGAAGCATCTCCCTGGATTTTATCAGGTGGCAGCTGTAGAAGTGGCTGAGGCACAGCAAATATTCAGTGGTTCTCTACAGAGGGAGGTGGCAGCCGACCTCATCCCAAAAATAGATGTGGAGGGAAAGAAATCTCCTTTTAGACATCAGAAGAGTGGAAAAGACCCTGAGCATTGCTGAGAAAGGGTGGACACCCTCCTGACTCAGCTCAAATCATCCACCAGACCAAAAACCCTCACTTGACACATGGGATTTAATAACACGCCCTAATTATTTCCATATTTATCCCCACAGGTCCCAGGAATAGAACAGAACAATCTGGCTGCTGCTCTCAGTGCCTGTGAATCATCCCAACCAATCAATCCCAACAAAACAAGGAGCTTCAGTGCAAAGGAGGCTCTGAGACAGCATCGGGAGGATGAAAAGTTCGACAGAAAAATCAAGAAATCCCAACCCAGAACCAGGATTAGAAGGGTTGTAAGTCTTGGGGAAAGCCACAAAAGCCTTGTGTTGCTGCAGGGAGATCAGGAGGTCAAAATGCCCCATGGAGAAGGGGTTTGGATGAATCCATTCATTCCATCAGGAGGGAACCCCTCCCTGCCTGCGTGTGCATGCACAGAGGGATTGCAAACCTTTGTGTGCAACCCCATTGTGAGAATCACTCCTAAATCACATCACTCATGAAATAAATCGTGTGGTTTAAGGCTCCCATGCAGAGGCGAGGATTAAAGGAGTGACTGATGTCAAGCATTTAAAAAAAAAAATAATAATAAAAATCTGGGTGATTCTTTGGGGAAGACAATTCTCTCTTCTGCTGAGGAGCTGCCAAGCCCCACGTGCAGAGTCTGAGCCCTGGTTTGGGGTATTTGGGGCAGCAGCAACCAGAACAGCCCAGGAAGTGCTGGGGTGCCTCAAGCCAAGCCAAACTGGGGAAATCCTGGAGCACCAAAATCCAGTTACTAACAGCAGTGATGAACTCATCCATTTCAGATATTGCACCGAAGAATTCCTGCTCAGGGAGGGAGCAGCTTCAGCCCTGGGGTTTGCTCAGGGACATCTGCTCCTTCAGGAATGGCTTCCAGGGCTGTGGCTCTGCCTTTGGGCACTCAGGAAAAAGTGGATTTTAATTTTCACACCTCTCCAGGCCAGGAATGAACCCCAGGAGTGTCTCACAGGATGTGCAGCTCAGCCCTTGGCTTCTGGGCCAGCTTTCAATGGCTTTTATTCATTTCTGGCTGGGGATGGTTCATGAATGCTCAGCTCATGGCTGAGGGGAGATGAAAGCTGATTTTCTTTTTAGTCCAAGCAGCTGCTGGAAAGGATTCATCAAATTCCCCATAAACACTGGGGAAAGAGCTAAACTGGGACTGTAATAATTTCATTCTCTGTGTTGGCCAGATCTAGTCTAGCCTAGCACAAAGCTGGGCTTTATCTGTGTCTCAGATCAGTAATTCTGCTGTTAAATATAACTTATTATCACTATTTATAACTCTCCACTATCAGCACCAAATAAAACATGTCTGACTAAATGAAATTTTGCTGTATCCCTTTTTTTTTTGCTTTTTTTAAAGCCTTCTGCAAGTTTAAATCCCATTTAAACCTCTGCTGAAGCAAAGAGCACCCAGCATTTGGTGCTTCTGGAAAAAAACCAGTTCAGTTATTGCAGGTCATCCCTGAAGGAGGAATTATTTCCTATAAACTTTTGGATTTAGACCAAGATTTTGGAGGACCTTTGGGCTGGTAGAATTGGGGCTGGGTGTTGGAGCAGCCCTGAGGAAAAGGATTTGGTGGATCAGAGGATGGGTACGTGCTGGAATCCCAGAAATCCCAGAGCTGCATCCCGAGATTTTCCAAATGATGACCCTCCAGGCGTCCCCAAATTCCCCCAAACCTCAGGAACTGAGGTGTTTATGTGCTGACCCCGGGGAGCACCACCAAGACCCAGCAGTGCCAGCAAGAAAGAGCCCAAAATCCACGCCAAAATATTAAAATTTACATCCAAGGAACACCATCAAAATAGTGAGTTTGGACACTTGGAGCTCCAAATTCGCCACCCAAATTCCACCAAATGAAGTCCTTCGGGAGAAGATGCCATGGCAACAACCCCTGGAGATGAATCCCAAGTTTTTGGTGTTTTACAGGGAAATTGCAAACGTGGGGTTGAGGTTCCTGCATGCCCGAACAGTCTTGGGTTTCACCTGGAATTAGTGACATAATTAACAACATTTAATAACCTTCAGAGCCAGAAGGAGCAGTTTAAAGACTGAATTTTCCAGTCCTGCAGAAGGAATAAAAAGGAAAAATCTGTGGTCTCCAGCATTTGTCTATTTTCCCAGTAGTAAAACTGGAAACACGTCATTAAATCCCAGGATTTTAGGAAGAACGGGATAAACTGGGAATTCCTGTCTCCCTCATTTCCCTTCAGGCTTCCTGGTTTAAGAATCATTTGAATAGAGGAAAAAAAAAAATAATCTGCTAATTATGAATTCTAATTCCAGCCAGTTTTAACACCCCAACCAGCAAAGCACCTCAAAAATAAAAGGAATTCAGCACATCCCTTAATTTTCCATGATGATTCCCAAATGCAATTCCTCTTGGACATCCCTGTGAGAGAAACTGAGAGATAGAACAAAACTTAACACACCTTTAGTTCAATTAAAAAACCAAAAGAATACCTCAAAGAAACAAGGAAATAATCCAGGAAAGAATGAGGTGAAAAAGATGGGCAGGGGAAGGGAAGTTGGAGGGGAAAAATAGGAATATTTCAAGGGCACAGGGGCAACAAAACATGGAGAAACAATCCCAGGTTGCCCAAAGAAGGTGTGGGAATGTGGAAATGTTCAGGGATGAGGCTGGAGATTTTGAGGTGTGTGTGGTCTGTTTGAACAACACCCCAGGATTTCTAAATTCCACTTTGAATGTGCCCAACGAGAACAAGATTTCAGCCAACAACTCACAGAGGTGTTTTTCCTGCTCTGCCAGGCTTCCCTGGGCCAGGAAGAAAATTCCAGAGGCAGGGACTGAGTGGAGAAACTCCAGCTGTGAGACTTTTTGCTGGATGGAAAATGCTCCATGGAAGGAGCACTTCTGGATCAGCAGCAGCTGGGAAAAAAAAACATGGGATAAAGAATTAAGAAAAAAGAAAATTAATGATGTAAAAGGGGGTTAATCTTTTTCCCACAATCTTCTGGGGTCTTTTTGCCAAAGAAGGAAGGAGAGAGACCCTGTTTGCCTCTGATTATCTGCCAGGAGCACCAGGATTTTAATTCCTAGAGTGAAAACTAATAAGGAGGCTAAGGGGAGGTGGGGCTGGAGGCTTTGTGGAATTTCTGGTGGAAAATTTGGAGTGAAGACCATGGCTCTGTATCCCAGCCCCTCTTCCTCTCGGATTGGCAGAAAAATGTAAAGCCAGGAGAGCTCCTAAAGAGATTTTGGACAACTTTTGAGGATTTCTTGCTGGTTTTTTCTCTTTCCACCTGGAATTGAAGCATTTCAGATATAAAATTCATTTATCATCAACCACAGCTGTGGATGTTCCATCCCTGGAAGTGTCCAAGGCCAGGTTGGGTGGGGCTTGGAGCTCTTTGGGATAGTGGAAGGGGTAGAATGGGATCAGCTTTAACTTCCCTTCCACTCCAAACCATCCTGGACATTCTGTGCAAATAAAAGAAATATCTCTATTTTTTTCCCTAAAATTAAATTCCATCAATGATATATTTTTTTTTTTAGCTTAATTCAAAAAAACATTTAAAAAAGAAAATAAACAAAAGAAAGAGGAAAATCCTTTGCACTTCTTTAGAGTCAAGATCTGAACAGTCCAAACTGACACCTGTGTTCTTCCTACACTCTCAAATACATTAAAAATCCTCCCTTGCTGGTGATGTCAGCTGGCTTTGAAAGCCCACAGCAGATTTATTATTTCCTTTGGGGGGAAAAAAAAAAATTAAAAAATGCACTTTGTTCTTCCTACCAGATCATTCCCATCAGCTCCAGCGTGCCAAGAGAAGCTGCTTTGGGAAGAAGCCAAGAAGATGGAGACAATGTGGGGGACCCTGAGCACGGACTATTTATGGGCCAGGGGAGGAAATCTTTGTGCAGCTTTGGATGCCTGCGTCTGCTGTGAGTTAATGAGAAAGCCTGAGAGGTCTCATTAAGAGGTGTCACTCCAAGATCCCACCTTTGTGTCCTGAATTTTCCTTTAAGCTGCTCCCAAGCTGGCTGAAAAGGAATCTTTATAAGAGAGGATGAGATAAACTTTGGGAATTTGAAGGCAGAGATGGCCTGCACAGACTCGATGCAGTTATTTCACTCTCCTGGTGAGAACTGACTGTGACAGAGCTCTGAAAGCCCAGCTGTGTTTTCTTCCAGCTGTTCCAGCTCCTTTTTGGGATGAGCAGAGAGTTTCTGGGACACAAACTCGGTGCCACTGATCCAGGAGAGGTGGAGTCCCCACCCCTGCCGGCATCCCGGAGCCGTGTGGCACTTGGGGACGTGCTCAGTGGTGGCCTTGGCAGGGCTGCACTCCATGACCTCAGAGGGCTTTTCCAACCTCGGGGATTCTGTGATTTAAGGGATGCAATCCAGGCTGAGTTGCCTGCTGGGAGCTTCACCAGCAGGATCCCAGATTCCTTGGCCATTCCCTTGTCCTCACTCAGCCCTGGGATGCAGGAGAAGGTGTCCAGCGTGTGCCTGGTTCCCAATGCCCAGCTGGGCCACAGCTGTCCCCTGCAGGTCCCTTTGCCTGCTGGCACTGCCATCAAACCAGGCTGGAGGGGAGAGCTGGGACATCCAGTGAAGAGTTCCTTGGGGCAAGCCCAGGCCTGGAAGCAGCTCTGAACAGAATTCCAGGCTGGTGTGGGCTCAAAGGGATCTAAAATCCCATCCCATTCCTCTCCATGCCATGGCAGGGACACTTCCCCTGTCCCAGCCCCATCCAGCCTGGCCTTGGGCACTGCCAGGGATCCAGGGGCAGCCACAGCTGCTCTGGGAATTCTGTCCCAGCCTCTCCACACGCTCCCAGCCAGGAATTCCCAGTTCCCAATATCCCATGCATCCCTGCCCTCTGGCAGTGGGAGCCATTCCCTGTGTGCTGTCCCTCCATCTCTTGTGTATATATATATATATCATATTATACAATATATTTACAACAACATCTTCACATTTTTTTCTTAAATTACTAGCAATTTCTAGGGAATTTCCAATGAGGGTTGTGGCATTACACCTGTTCCCAGGAATCCTCTCACCTACCACACTGGTGTTAAAATCAATAACACCAATCCTTCCAAACTGCCTTTATCCTGCCTTATAAACCCTTCCAAATATTCCAAAACTTGCTGTGTTTGGAAGGATTTATAAGGCAGGACAAACACAATTTCTCCTCTCTGCTCCCTTCCCTCCATGTGGCAGGCAGGGAGCCGAGCTGTCTGCTCCTCACAGAAACCAGAGGAGCTGGAAAATTGCATCAGGGCAGAGATAAATCCCTCACCTGGGAGAAGCAGGGATCCACAGGAGCAGGCAGGAATGTGAGATGAGATCTCCCACAAATGCTCCCCGATAGTAACTGGGCAACACAAAACTCTCCCAACCTGCACAATCCACCAAAACCCAGCCCCTTGCCCTGCAGAGGATTTGCAAAAGTGCTGCTTTCCCAATTTATTTTTTTTTTCTCCCCACCTTGGAATGCACAGATATCTTTAATAAAAATTCTAAAGGTGCTTTTGCGGTTCTTCCCGGAGTATTGAAAATTCAGACTTAATTATTATTTTTTTTTTCCCCCTCCCACAAATCTTCACTGCAAATCTCAAATGGTGAATATGATTTACTGCTTCCTTGGAAGTGGAAAACCTGTGGGAGTCAAACTCCTTTTCACACTTTTTCCTGCCTATAATTTTTTTTGGCACATTTTCAAGCTCGTTAGCTGCCACTTGAATGATTCTGTTCCTAAAATAGCACAGTGGAAGCTCATTTTCCCCGGACTATTTTCATCCCAGAAACATTTTCATCACCAAGATGATTTCATTCCACGGGAAATTGAACGGCTGAAAAAAATAATTTCCCTGTTTAAGGATTATTAATGCTCTGGCAAACAGCAGCAGCACAAAAAAAATGGGAGAGCTGAGGATTTTAATCAGGAATGGGAATGGGATGAAGCTCCCCAGGTTCCCTGGAAGTGCCCAAGGCCAGGCTGGATGGGGTTTGGAGCAGCCTGGGAGAGTGCAGGGTGCCCCTGCCATGGCAGGGCTGGGATGGGATGAATTTTAAAGTCCCTTCCAACCCAAACCCTTCCATGCTCCCAGCATGGTTTTAGACTGGGATTCAATCCAGTTCAGTCCAGCTGGCAACTGGAACAGATTCACTGGAAAGGGAGAAAAGCTCTGGTGATCCTGATCTTCCTCAATTCCTTCAGCCTCACACTCTTCCTCCTGCTTTTCCCTGTGTTCCACCTCCCTGTGCTGCTTCCCAGAGCCCCCTGCACGTCCGCCCATGCCACGGGTTTAGGGCAGAGCAGGAAAAACAGACAGAGAGAAAGGGGCTAAACCAGCAGAGAAGGAAAAACATCCGAGGGAGGAAGAAGAAAGAGCAGAGCTCAAAGCTCACAACATCACAGAAAGGGCCAAGGGTGGGAGCTGCTCAACCCACGGGCATTTCCTGGCAGGATCAGAGGGAGAGCTCCTTGGAGGCTGGCAAGGGACAATCGCTCCAGCCTGTGCACGAGGGATTCAGGGAATGCCTTGGGTAGGAAAGGACCTTCAAGCTCATCCCAGGGACACCTTTCACCACCCCAGGTTCATCCAAACCCCCAAACCTGGCCTTGGACACTCCCAGTGCAGCAAAATCTCCTCAAACCAGACTTTGAGAGTGAAGATCAGCAGTCCCAGCCATTTTTCCAGGGATGCAGGACACTCCAAGCAGTGTTTGGGAGTTCTAACTTGTTTTCCCAACACATTAGTGAATCATTTATCTTGTTAATCTGAAAGGCTGGAAAGAGATCACTGTCTTCAAGATTGATGGCAGAAACTGGAGGGGGGAAGTGGAACATGAAACAAAATGCCTTCAAGAGCAATTTGCTCATGCAAAATGATTTATGGGCGATATTATATGAGTGGGGGAATTTATGGAAGTATTCCTGCAAGATTTAGGAGTCAATCCCCTTTTCCTGGACCTCAAGTGGAGGGGCATTTGAAGAGAGGCAGAGGTTGTCCCATAATCAAAGTCTGCTCACATTTGCAGTCGCTGCAAATCAAAAATCTTTCCCTTGGCCTGAGCTGATTTATAGGTGAAGGTTTCGGTGAGTGTTGAAAAACCTTAATTCCAAAAACCCCCTGGAAATTGCCAGTGAGCTGTCAAAGAGGGGGTTTTATCCTTCAGACTGTAAATTAGGCTCTGACCAAACCACATTTCTGCAAAGCCAGAGCCTGTGCAAAGCTGGTCTTAACTAAACACAAACTTCCCGTGGCAAGGAATTCCATGGGGAAGATGTTCAGGCCCTCCCTTCCCTGCAGGTGTTTGAGCCCCAAAGCTGCCAGCAGGAAGGAAATTGTCATTCCCATGGATTTTTGGAGCCCATACCTTCAGGATTTTCACAGCGAGAGGGAAGGCAGAGGTGGTGTCCTCATCCAGAGTGAAACCAGGAGTTTTGGCTCCGACATCCCAAAGAACCAGATCCCAAACGGGAAGGGGTGGAGGGAAAAGCTGCTAAAAAGGATTAACAACAACAACAACATATATTGGTCCAGCATATTACTAAATCCAGAAAAATATTTCATGCATCTGATTTTCACTGAGGAAAACGAACAGCCAGCAGTGGATCTTGCTTGCCTGGAATGAAAAATGCTATTTTTCCCCCCACCAAATCCCTTTACCTCCATACTTGTGGAGCAGAGCCCAGCCCTGATTCCTCCCCCAAGCCAGCAGGGCAGCTCTTTTCATCATTTTCAGCCTCTTCCAACTCATTTTCAGTCCCTGAACCCAGCATGAATAACACCATTGTTGCCCCCTATCAGTGCCCAACGCTAGGGTTACACCACTTTGGGAAATCAGCAGCTTTGGGATCACCCCTCCTCACCAGGAGCAGCTTGGAGGGGGTGAAAGGCATTCCAGGGTATAAATAAAATCGGGAAAACTGTTGAATCTCTAATTAAAATGAAAAGAAATATGGATTTGGAGGGGCTGGGCAGGAAGGAAAACACAATTCCCTGCACACAAGCAGCCTCCTACGGGCTCCATCTCCGTGAATTTCTGGAGTTCAGGCTGACAGGGGGAATGCTGGGCAGGGAACACGGAGCCTCTCCAGGGTTCCATCATCCCAGTGTCCAGCTGGCACATTCCTGCTCTCTGAGATTGCAGCAGAAAAAGGGAAAAGTTGAGCAAATTTGATGTAATTGCCGAGCTTCAATTCCCAGGCAGGTGCCTGGCCCCAAGAGCAGGGTGAGATCCAGCTCTGCCATCCCCTGGGATCATCCCAGTGCTTCCCCAGCTTTGGATTGGAACTGAAAAATCAAAAAAATTCAGAAAAAGAAAAAAAAAATTTTTTTAAAAAAATCAAAAAAATTGAAATTCATCCCCCTCTTGGTAGTTTTTCCTGGGTTTGGGGTGAAGCTGGTGTTGGTGCATCGAGGCTGGGGACAATCAGAGGCAGGAGGACAAAGCCAGCCAAGCTTTTCACGTGAGACAAATTGCTCTGGGTTTGTTTGCCAGGAATTTCGTGTTGCTGCTGGTTCCTCCCTTTGAAGCCAGGCAGGATCAGTCATCAGTTAAACCACTCCAAAATCTGCTCTTAATGCACCTCTGGCAGCTCCAGCAATAAACCCCCATGGATTAATAGAAATGATGATGATTTTTATTCTCTCTGGGCAACATTTCCAGTTTTCCCCTTGATTTACAGAGCACAGGCCAGCCTGGAAAGGCAGATTTGGGATTTTGGGGGGGATTTTTAAGGTTAAGGTAAAATAGAAACTGCAGCAACTTCAAAATTCAACCCTGTTTGTTATTGCAAGTGAGGAGAATTTTAGTCACCCTTTCCCTTCTCTAGTTCACAAAGGACATTTTGGTCCTTTAATGCCGCAGAATTTAAATTTTTCATGCCAGAATTTACACAAAACTGGCTGGGATGACAAACATGTCTGGATTCTTGTAGCCCCTGGCTTAATTATCTTAAAATTTATTAACATTTTAAGCATCATTCTTTATTTATAGATTATTTCCATATTGTATTTCTATATTATTTTATACCTCGTAGTTATTTTGTGTTCTTTCCCTTATCTGTTTCTATCTAAATATGTCTTCTATTTTTCTATTTCTTTAAATATTATACAGAATGCATTATTAACATTTTAACATTATCCTTCATGAACATTTTTTAACACTGTTAACATTTATAAGATAAAATTACATTTATTTGTTGTTACTTAAACCAGGCTCATTGCCTTCTAATACATCCCTGCTGACACACAAATATTATTTTAGAGAGAGCAAATATGGACACAATTACACAGAGAAACTGCAGGAGAAGAATTAGAATTACCCAAGCATTCAAACCACTGATTTTAGGGTTTTATCCCACAAAATCTTTATGAGGAGAAGCTTTCCCAGAGGTCTAATTACTGCTTAATCCTTGGAAATATCAGGGATTTATAAAACTGGATCTGGTCATCAGAGCAAGATAAAATTTGATCTCGTTAGCTCTGGTGAAATCTGGTTAAATGGATCAAAAATCCCAAATAAAAATCCCATAAAATACCACCAGGACTTGCAGTCTGGAGAAACAAATGGAATTTTTAAAAAAATATTCAATTTTAATTTATTATTTTACCTGCAGGGGCACTTCCTGCTGAAAAACCAAAGCAAGCCATGAGAATAAAACAAAAAGAGATTTTTTTTTTTAACCCCCCCCCTCTCCAAAACGATTTTCCTTACAACACTCCCGGTTTATTTTCCAAAGTTTGTGTTGTTTTTGTGGGGTTTTTTTTAGCAGATGGATCCTTTTGCTTCACTTTGTGAGGGAGAAGGAAACCTGAGAGATTTTAGCCTGAGGCCCCACATTAATTCTTCCTTTTTTTTGAGAGATGTTGGCCTCCAGCTTTGGCCAGGAAAAAAAAAGCAGATAAAGCCCACGTGTCCCTGTTGGATCTGGGATTTGGGAACCAGAGCCCACAGAACCTAAAAAGAGCCTGAAAAGTGCTTTAAAATACTCTGAAAAGAGCCTGAATAGAGTTTTAAAAGAACCTGGAAAGAGCCTAAAAAGGGCCTGAAAAAGGCATAAAAAGAGCCTGGAAAGGGAATAAAAAGAACCTGGAAAGGGTCTGAAAAGAGTCCAAAAAGAGCCTGAAAAAGGGCATAAAAAGAGCCTGGAAAGGGAATAAAAAGAACCTGGAAAGAGCCTTGAAATGGCCTGGAAAGAGCATAAAAAAGGCCTGAAAAAGGCATAAAAAGAGCCTGGAAAGGGTCTGAAAAGAGTCCAAAAAGAGCCTGAAAAGGGCATTAAAAGAGCCTGAAAAATGCATAAAAAGAGCCTGAAAAAGGGCATAAAAAGAGCCTGGAAAGGGTCTGAAAAGAGTCCAAAAAGAGCCTGAAAAGGGCATTAAAAGAGCCTGAAAAATGCATAAAAAGAGCCTGAAAAAGGGCATAAAAAGAGCCTGGAAAGAGGATAAAAATAACCTAAAAAGACCCTGGAAAAAGTTTTAAAAGGGCCTAAAAAGGGTCTGAAAAGAGTATAAAGAGAGTCTGGAAATGACCTGGAAACAGCCTGGAAAAAGTCCAGAAAAAAAGCCTGGAAAGAGCCTAAAAAGGCCTGAAAAAGGCATAAAAAGAGCCTGGAAAGAGCTGTAAAGGAGTCTGAAAAGAACTTAAAAAGAGCTTAAAAAGAGCCTGAAAAGAGGCTGAAAAGGGCTTGAAAAGTGTCTAAAAAGAGCCTAAAACGGGCATAAAAAGAGCTTGAAAAGAGCCTGGAAAGAGCTTTAAAAAGGGCCTGAAAAAGGCATTAAAAGAGCTTGGAAAGAGCAGTAAAGAGTCCAAAAAGAGTCTGAAAAGAGCCTGAAAAGGGCCAGAAAAGAGCCTGAAAAGAACCTAGAAAGAGGCTGAAAAGGGCATAAAAATAGCCTGGAAAGAGCATTAAAAGAGCCTAAAAAGGGCCATAAAAAGAGCCTAAAAAGACCTTTAAAAGAGCTGCAAAATTGCCTAAAAAGAGCCTAAAAATATCTTAAAAAGAGCTTAAAAAGAGCCTGAAAAGAGGCTGAAAAGGGCTTGAAAAGTGTCTAAAAAGAGCCTAAACTGGGCATAAAAAGAGCTTGAAAAGAGCCTGGAAAGAGCTTGAAAAGAGCCTGGAAAGAGCTTTAAAAAGGGCCTGAAAAAGGCATTAAAAGAGCTTGGAAAGAGCAGTAAAGAGTCCAAAAAGAGTCTGAAAAGAGCCTGAAAAGGGCCAGAAAAGAGCCTGAAAAGAACCTAGAAAGAGGCTGAAAAGGGCATAAAAATAGCCTGGAAAGAGCATTAAAAGAGCCTAAAAAGGGCCATAAAAAGAGCCTAAAAAGACCTTTAAAAGAGCTGCAAAATTGCCTAAAAAGAGCCTAAAAATATCTTAAAAAGAGCTTAAAAAGAGCCTGAAAAGAGGCTGAAAAGGGCATAAAAATAGCCTGGAAAGAGCATTAAAAGAGCCTAAAAAGGGCCATAAAAAGAGCCTAAAAATATCTTAAAAAGAGCTTAAAAAGAGCCTGAAAAGTGCTCTACAAGGGTCTAAAAAGGACCTAAAAAGAGCTCAAAAACAACCCAAAAAGAACCTGCAAGGATTTCTGTTTCAAAAACGCACCCAGCCTCACCCCAACGAAATAAAAAAAGCTCAAAAAATTGGAATAATCAATGAAAAGGTGGGAATGAGGTGCAGAAATGAAGGGAACGAAGCCAAGGAAAGTTCTGGAGCCTTCACATGGGGAGGGAAGAGGGATGAGGCACCCAAATGCACCTAAAAATGCCTGGAATGGTTCTTAGGCTCTGTTTCAGCAGCAATTTGGATATTTATGGAAATTTTTATTTTTTTAATCCATCAGAATATCCTTTTATCCAAACCACTGATACCCTTCTCCAAAGAGGTAATTCCCAATTTTTTTTATTTATTTTTTAACAGTAAAATAACAAAAAAAAACCCCAAACCCAATGAAATCCACCCACTTTTACTGTCTCCAAAATCACCTGGCAGTGCTGGATTGAGATTTACAGGCAGCCAGGGCTGGGGGTCACATCAGGGAGCTCGAAAATTCCTCGCCTTAGGACAGAAAATTCCACAGCAGCTGCAGGGAGGCTCGGGGATAATGAGAGCTTGGGATGGGGCTGCTGAGAGATGGGAAATTGTCCTGCCCTGAGCAGGGCCAGCATCCTCCTGAGGAGCTGAAATTCCTCCTGGGGAGATGAAATTCTTCCTGAGGAGCTGAAATTCCTCCAGGAGAGATGAAATTCCTCCTGGGGAGATGAAATTCCCCCTGGAGAGCTGCAATTCCTCCAGGAGAGATGAAATTCCTCCTGGAGAGATGAAATTTCTCCTGGAGAGCTGAAATTCCTCCTGGGGAGCTGCAATTCCTCCTGGGGAGCTGCAATTCCTCCAGGAGAGATGAAATTCCTCCTGGAGAGCTGAAATTCCTCCTGGGGAGCTGCAATTCCTCCTGGGGAGCTGCAATTCCTCCTGGAGAACTGCAATTCCCCCTGGGGAGCTGCAATTCCTCCAGGAGAGATGAAATTCCTCCTGGAGAGCTGCAATTCCTCCTGGAGAGCTGCAATTCCTCCAGGAGAGATGAAATTACTCCTGGAGAACTGCAATTCCCCCTGGGGAGCTGCAATTCCTCC
>VWYI01003920.1:0-17661 GCA_013399455.1 Anthoscopus minutus
TGGAGCTTGCTTATCCACTACATTAGTGGCGTGAAAGTCTTCCTTCCCGGCGGAAAATAGCAACAGTAAGGTGCTGTCCAGTTAAGGACAGATTTATTCTGTTTTTACCTAAATTCATCAACAATCTTCATAATCTGTCCAAAGTATCTGAAATTGACAATTCAAAGACAAGTGGCAATGTCCAAAAGCCAAAAAAGACATTGTGTTACTTCTTGCACAGTGCAAATCAATGCTGTGACTTCAGCAGCAGCAATGGAAAACAGAGAGTCTATCAGCCTGCCTCTAGCTTGAGAAGTACACTGCCAATCTGGGAACTGAACTCCTCTGCTAAAGGTGACAACTTGCTTCTCTTCCCCTGGGTTTCATTAATCTATGAGTTAAAAAAAAAATCTCACTTAGATAAGACTAAAGAGGAACGGTTATTGGCCTTATCTAACAGGTGAAATTTCACTTGCCACTCATAAGTAACTCACAGGACAGAAATTCTGATCTAAGATAGTCCAATATTTTGCTGGACCTTTATAATCCTGCAGCCACAAGAAGGGGACCGCCCAAAAGAAATAATTTTTAACCCAAAGACATTAATAATAACACACTGACTTCTATTTGCTCAATATGTAAGAAATACCAGGGAATTCACCCATAACCATAAAGCTGCCATATCATTATTTAGATTGGGTTTAGAGAGAAATAATAAGGTTTTCGGAATTTTTTGTTTGGCTTTTTTTTTCCTCCCCCAGAAACAAATGCAGACATTTATCAAATTAACTTCTTGGGATAATTTCTCATGGTATGTAAATAGAGTCCATTTATTCACTCTTATGGAAGATGTTATTTACAGTTCAAAGTATACTTCTCGTGAAACATATTTTGCATTCATGAAGAATGGCAAAGACCTTGATGAATTTTTATCAAGAAGTTTGTATAATCTTCATACAAATTACTTCAATTACAGAGTTTTCAGACATGGGCTGATTAATTTGGCTGCTTCAAGCACATCACTGGTACTGGAAGTAATTAGATTCTATGTGTGATACTTGCATCAATAAATATTTAGAAAGTATTCTGCACCTCCTGTGATATGCTAAGTTGCTTCATCCCCAAAATCCTTCTGTCACAACAGCAACAAATATACTGTTATATTTGGCTTATTCTGTTAATCCTCCTCAAACTTTTCTCTGAAAAGACTTTTTTTAGGTAGCTTGCATTTGGCTTGATCATAATGGAGAAACACTCCTTGCTTCATAGGGAAGAAGGATTTGCCAAAGAGTTTTCATAAATGCAACTTTTAAGGGGCTATTTGAAGTAGATTTGATGCAGTGTCACATACAGATGCAAAGAAGTTCCAATTAAAAGGCTTTTGCAATTGTAAGCTGTAAAAGAAATAAGACTGCTACCCTCTATTAAATTCTTAATGATGATTCATGACTGACATATTAAACAAAAATATCTGAAAGACCAGAACAACATATATTTTACATTCAGAGAGCTATCTATATAGTACTCAGTACCTATTCAGATAGTACAGACTTTTCATGACATGAATAAATAGCATCTTAACCTCCCATATTATATAGAAGAAGCACAAGTAATTTTGTACTCAAAAGATACTATTCAGATTTCAGAGGTAGATTTCACAGTAACAAAAGTCTACTATAGTCACTAGAAATGTTTTGTTGCATTAATTAACAAAGAAAATGAAATCAGATGAGATGTCAAGAGCAAGGGGGTACTTTATGTCTAATGCATTAATAGTCATTTGCTCATATGTTCTGTTAGTAAAAGAAACTCTTTGAAATGTATATTCCACTGAGAAGCTCATGGTTTAGATCACATTTCAACAGAAACATTTACTAGTAGAATTGTGAAAATAAGAGCAGCTCCTCAGTTTGGTACTTTTCAAGAAAAAAAACACGCCTTAAGAAATCATTTTGAAATAAATATTTTAAGATTTAATAGACTGAAAAGGGAAGCTTCATTAGTGCTTTCTGGTTTTAGGCATCTATTTTTAACCACCTCAGTCTCTCAAAGTTTATATCAATGTAAAACAAACAAAAAAAAATTAAAAACCAAACCAGCATTTTAGTTGCAATTACAAGCCAAGTATTTCTAGCACTCAGGACTCATGCATTTTCTTCAGCATATTTTCTATTTCCTCAAAATGCTAGACCCAAAGCCACAAGAACAGGACCATATCAGTATTCTTACCTGTGTGCTTTCGGAGGTGCTCTTTAAAATGTCCAAAGTGATCAAACTGCTTATCACAGTATTGGCATATATGTATTTTCTTGCCAGATCTTTGCTTCTTGCTAGCACCACCTTCATCAAGGTGGTGACAGGTGAGGTGTTGTTTCAAAGCACTCTCTCGTAGGTAGCTTTTATTGCATGTTTCACACTTGTAACTCTCAGCAGAGTGTGTTTTCATGTGTTCCTTAAAATGGTAAAACAATTTAAATGAACGGTTACATTTTTCACAGTGGAATAAATTCTTCACATGCGACAGCTGAAGTTCCACAATTTCAATATCTTCTACCTGTTTGCATGAGGGATCAGTTGCATTACTATCTTCTTCTTGAATCTGGCATTTTGTCTCTCCTTGACGATACTTACTGGTGATATCTGCCAAAAGAGCCAAAGCAGATTCATCTGATGTACCTGTTGCATGTATGTACTTTATAGATTGCTCTGCAGAAGCTACTTCAAGTGTTTCAATGCTGTCATCTTCCACTTCAATTGTCCCTTCAGCAATCTCAACCTCAATTTCAACAGGCTCTGATTCTGCAGATGGCAGTGTTTCTGTAATAACATTAGACGTTTCAGCAATCTTCCTCTTTTTTGCTTTATTTGTACCTTGCCTTTGATTTGATTCTAAGGGTGATGAATTTTCTTTGTTCCTGCAAAACATTTACATAAACATAGTTAAGATCCATAAGCACTTACATAACAATTCCTGCCTGATGCTGAGCTTCTGCATTAAACACTAGCTAGATGTTTCTTAAAGAAGCTGAATGATGAGTGAGCACATAACCTGCCCCAGTTTCAGATGTTAATTTGTCCTTAATCTATACTCCTTATAGCTGTAGAACAGCACAGTTAAAGCTGTGGAGCCTTTAACATAAGGTTATTAAAGTGTTTTAAATGGCTCCACTTGAATGATACAAAGCACCTATAAAGAAGAAAGGCCAGTTAGCCTAATGACATAGGTCTATATAAGAAATGCAAAATTCTGGTCTTTGGCCTGCCTACTCAGAAATAAGATTCAAGTTCTTCCTGTTATAAGTATATATTATATTATTGGCTTTTCACAAATATGAAATTGAATGCTATATGTATAATGTTGACAAACTTTGCTGTACTAATATTTCTTTTATTTTCTGCTAATAATGAAACTTAGAAATAGTACAGCGATGCATATATATTTTTTAGGCTATAGTAAAGTATTGAAATAAGGACTGGTTTTGTACATATAACCCAGAGAATGAAAAGATAAGCAGAAAACCTCTCCTGCATTCCTAGATGATCTTATCCAGATGAAGATGACAGTCACCAGGCTCCAAGAGAAGAATTTATTGAACCTCTGTTATCAGGAAGTGTGAGACCAAATGGTGCCATAAGATGATTGATCTGCTGGAGAAGGGGGAGTTGAAACTAAGCAAAAGAATATCTAAACTTAAAAGGAATGCATAAGGACCATGAATATGCAACATGATGGTGCTTTTAAAGACCGATCCTTGGTTAGTAAGGTGTGCTCTTGGCTGAATGCTGTTTTAACCCTTTGCTTTATTTCTGTCTCCTAATTGTCCTTTTTTTAATTGAGCTTTTTTTAATTATACCAAAAAGGTGAAAGTCGTTTTTCACATTCCTACACTATTCACCTTTCAAGCTCTGGAGTGCATGAAATTGCCTGCAGCACTTACAACTTCTTACAAAACACTACAGTTGTGACTTCACACAATGATTATTATAACATCTGGTACTCCAGGAAAATACACAGCTAACAGTCGTAGTAAAAAAGAAAAACGGCACTGGAATGGGAAAAGAGTATTTTAATTTAATTTATCTGGGCTTAAGCACAGCTCCCAGCTCTGGTCTTCTTTTCCTTGGAACCATAAATACAAAACCCCCTTCCTCCAAGATGTCAGAGATAGCATCCCATCTCAAACATGGACAGAGCTGACTGGGTGTCTGGGTTTGGAGACAAATTCTAGGAGGAAACCACTCCAAAATGAGTGATTTTTCTCTAAGGAGAGGGGGCTTTAATAACTCCCTTTTCTTCTGCCAATGAGAGAAATGGATACCAGGGGATGAGAATGAAAATGAAAAAGAAGTAAAATTGTTTATTAACAAAGCAAGATACCCACAAAGCACAGGAAAAAAAAGAAAATTGAACTTTACACCTCACCCCCACCTTGCCGCGTGGCTGAGAGGCAAAGATGGCAACTGCCCTTTGTCAGGGGAGAAATGAGTTCACAAAGCAGCTGGGAACCTGCTGGATTTCTGGTGTGGGTCTTCTCGCAGCCGGCGAAGTTGGTGGAGTTTAATGTAGCTTCTTTTTGCTGGCTCAGTCTTTCCAGGGTTCGGACCGGCCGAGGCCGCCCCGCAGTCTCCCCAGGCAGGACAGAAAAAAAACCCCACAAACCCAAAAAAAACTTGCCGAAAAGATTTGCCAGTGAAAAGCCTCCAGGCCAGGGGAAGGGAAAAAACCCAGGAAAAAAACCCTAGAAGCTTCTTGCCTAAATTGGCGAAAATTAATCCAGCAAACAAGTCAACGAAGAAACAATCCGTGTAGCCGCCAACCACGCCAGAGAGAGAGAGAGCTTGAATCGAGTCCAAGCAGGAGCTTCAGACTCCCCGCCCCCATCTTAAAGCTACAGCAGTTGTTTTCTGGGCATAAAGCAGACAGGGAATAAAGCATCATGATAAAATAACCTCAAGACACTGGGCCAATGCTTTCAAATCACACACTCATGATTATCTACAGCATTTACATGCTGGAGGTTTAAATATTGATTATCAGTTTTGAAAATGAGTGACTATCTTACCCTCAAATCAGACTATAATCAGAGTAATTTGTACCTTTACCTTCCTTTGCAGACTGATAAATCCTTTTATGTAACCTACTCCCTATCACTTTCAGGTTTTCTAGTAATAGGGGTGATAAGGTTTTTCTCCAGTATCAGTATGTCATACAGTAGAGATGTGTAGCTAATGACCTAATGCAGGATACAGCTTATTAAACTGCACCGTATTATATTCAGACACAGGAAGACATAGCAGCTAAACTTAAGAGTTTCATCTAGGCCATATTTCTGATGCCTAGAAGATGACAGTTACTTTGCACATTACTGCAAGGAGCTCTAGGACCACGTACAAAAATAATAATCTGCTCAGCAAAGAGGAGACTATTGTTCTTGAGTACATTGTGTGGCTCAGGTGTGAAACTGAATGAGGATACACACATACAATACACTGTACCTCAAGGAATAACAGCTAGTTTTCTTTTAAGTCTAGATAATGTGTGTGCAACTCTTTGATGCATTACACAAATGGTTAATTCTGTAATAACCTCTACGTTAGGCGAAGTTTCTGATACTTGCCCCTTTTAGTCAAAGCTCAGCTAGAGGCACTGTATTGCAATTTGTCCCCTTCCTACTGTGAAGGAGAAAAATGAGACTGACAGTGGTACTCAAGTTTGTTTTTCTAACCAAAAACACCCACCCAAAAATCTGTGAACAATGGAAATAATTCTAAGAATAGACTGGCTAGCACATGTGTATGTTAAGCCTAAAATTTATTTCCTTGTAACATAAGAATTACAGCATTTACTAGTGCTGCATAACCAACAAACATTATACATTAGTGGGAATTAATTGCAGACTAGATAGTTTAGCTTGATGGACTGATCTGAACCATGGTTCAACAGCTCTACCAGTGTACAGAGACTCAAAGTGATAACAATTAGAATATAGATTTTCAATTTCAAGTGTCTTAAATTTCTCAGACAGCAAAGGTCTGTGTTTCCCTAAATGAAAAAAAAAAGTTATTTTGGTGATACTGTGTTTAATCTCAATAATGTCAAAAAAGGGTATTGTTTGGGTTAGAGAGTAGAACTAGAAATGCACAATCCTATCTTTTCTATTAAAAAACCCCAACATAGTTATTCAGCTCTACTACCAATCAACAGAATAATTTGATTCAAAAGAAAAAAAAGCACTGATGTTGAAAACCAAGTTTCCAGGGTACCATGTCATGGAGGTTTTGTTTGTTTGGCTACTAGAGGAACTCAGTGTCAGAGCCACTCTCCTTAGCTTAGTGTGTCTATGGGGAGATAAAGAAGAAACAACAGCCTTTCCTTAGCCTGAACACAAAGACCTTTCAGAATGTCTAGAAGAGAAAGCAAGGATAACTGTAGTGCTGGGAGTTATTTACTGCCCCTCCTCCTGCTTCATGACAGAACAGTATAGCATACAGAAGACATGAGAACATGACAGCACTTTGTGAAAGAGAAGGAAGGGAAAGAAAAATAGAATGATGGGAATGGCTTACAGATGCTTGTACTGGATAAAAGGTGCTACAGCAACATTTGATTAAGTACTTATCCCATATAAAACCAATTACAACAACTACATTTGTTCAAGAAGTTTGAGAGACTAAATTTGCAACAAGAAGATTTAAAATCACTGCCTAGTCTCTTGAAAGCAGAAAGCTACATGAAATCAAAAGAGCAGTGCAAACTTGTTAACGTAGTCTAATTACCTGAGAGATATCATCATTGTATAGCCAGCTGTCAATCAGGTGCGGGCAGTCAGTATAGAGGCCTGGTATTAGTTATCACAAAGTCACAGCTCTACAACATCTGCAACATTTACCAGCCATGTCACTTGTCATCAAGTTCTAGCCCAAAGAATGTGACATTCATTTTTTTAGCTTGCATAATTCTGACCCATATCTTATAGTAGAAGAGTATATGATACCATATGAGTTTAGGAAGTTTCAGGATAAAGAAGAGCACTGCAAAATACTGGCAGCTCTCATACAAGGATTCTTAAGACTCTACATTTCAGTGCTGGGAAGAAAAAGAGGCTTATATGTTTACCTGATTTCAAGTGCTTTGATAGCTTCTAACATCTGTAGATACTCAGCTGCTTTCCAAACATCATTTGCTTCTTCCTCACCTTGGATCATTAGTTTTGCTGTATAAGTGAACTCAATTAGGTGACGAAATGCCATGTTACTTACACCTGTTTACAAGCAAGAAAAACAGCCTCTTTTAACAATTCCTCAGTCTTTAACACCTGCCTGTTCACAGTACTCCAATAGCCAGTTTCAAGAAGATGCCACCCTTGAAAGGCTCACATTGGAATAAAAAGTCTACTATAGAAACAAGTGAATCTGGAACAACTAGAGTCATTCCATGACAAAGACAAAAAGAAGGATAAAATGGACAAAAAGCTACTTATATAAAATAAAATAGTTCAAATTTAAACATAAAAATATGATCTCTCTCTCTCTCTCTCAAGAGATCTCTGAACAGCAAATTATTAGAAGCTGCATTGCTCCAGGAAATTTCTTCTTACCTACCAGGAAGATATTGTTCCACATCTATACTGTTCTTGCACACCAGCAAAAGTATCTTTTTATTTTAAATTTTTCTTTAGGGGAAGTTTTTTCCACTGGCAATAGGTACCTGTACTGGTTTTGGTTGGAACAAGTTTAAATGTCTCCATAGTAGCTAGCATAGGGCTATGTTTTCAATCTGTGCTCAATCATAGAATGGTTTGGGTTGGAAGGGACCTTAAAAATCATGTAGTTTCAACCCTCTGCCATGGGCAGGGACACCTTATACTAGACCAGGTTGTTCCAAGCCCCATCCAACCTGGGCTTGAACATTTCCAGGGATGAAAAATCCACAACTTCTCTGGGCAACCTGTGCAGAGCCTCATTATCCTCACAGTACAGAATTTTTTCCTAATATCTAATCTAAATCTGTCAGTGTGAAGCCATTCCTCCTTGTCTTGTCACTCCAGACCTTTGTAAATAGTCTCTCTCCATCTTTCCTGTAGACTCCCTTCAGGTACTGGAAGGCCCCAATTAGGTCACCCTGAAGCTTCTCTTCTCCAGACTGAACAATGCCAATTCTCCTAGCCTTTCCTCATAGCAGAGGTGCTCCAGCCCTCTGATCATCTTAGTGGCCTCCTCTGGACTTGCTCCAAGAGGTCGATGTCCTTCCTGTGCTGAAACAGTGTTGATAACACACTGATGTTTCAGTTACTACTGAGCAGCACTTACACAGAACCAAGGCCTTTTCTGCTTCTCATACTGCCCTGACAGCGAGCAGGCTGGGAGTGTGTGGGCAGTTGGTAGGAGACACAGCGAGGACAGGTGACTACAACTGACCAAAGGAATATTCCAGACCATATGACATCATGCTCAGTATATAAAGTGTGTGTGGGAAGCAGGTGAAGGGGTGACTGCAAGAGCATTGGCTGGGCATTGATCAGTTGGTGGCAAGCAACTGTTTTAATTTACATCACCTGTCTTCTTTGGTTTTTTCCTCTTTCTTTTCTCTTTTACTTATAATTTTTTAAAAAATACTATTTCTTTTTAATTATTAAACTGGTTTTATATCAATTCACAACTTTCTTTCTCACTTTTACACTTCTGATTCTCCCCCCATCCCACTGGTGGAAAATGAGCCAGCCTGGCTCTGTGGTGCTTAGTTGCCAGTCAGGGTTAAACCAAAACATTACCTCACAACTCAAGAGCTGATATCTAGAAAGCTAATCAATATGATCAAGCATGCATTTAAGCCCATACCAGGGATACTACATTCATTTTGAGCATGGACATATAACTCTGAAGGTTTTAATTTGCATGAATCAGACTACCTTCAATCTCCACCAAGGGCTCCTGAGTGAAATCTTGGAAGAATTTGTAGAAGAACTGGCTACAAGCAGCAAGAACAGCCTTATGAGCTTTGAAATGGTGACCTACAAAGAGAGACAAAAAAATTGGTTTAGGATAATTTCTTTACTCATGGTGCAGAATAAGTGCAGGTGCAGAGAAGAGAACAGCTGCAGAATCACTCAGTCTACAAATCTATTCCAGCAGCACATAGTCACTTAGCATGTCTCCTTGTAACATGGGATACCACTACAGCTAGCCTGTCCCATCTTATGCAGATCCTTGCTGACATCAGTGACCTTGTTGAAGCTCTGCAACTCAATCAGCTGAAGGACTCACACAAGAGTGTTTATCTTTTCAAATATTTAAGTTGTGGGAAATTCCTGTTCAAACTTTTTCCTGTGTGTCTTGGGCTCAGCTCTCAGATTTTATCCAAGCCTGTCATGGTTTGACACTGGCCAAACACCAGGCACCCATGAAAGCTGTTCACTCATCTTCTCTTGCTCTCAGATGGACAGAGGAGAGGGAGAAAAATTAACAAAGGGCTCATGAATTGAGATGATGTATTGGTTTTGCAGGGCCTGGTTTTTGGTAGCAGGGGGGCCACAGAGATGGCTCCTGTGGGAAGCTGCTGGAAGCTTTCACCATGTCCAGCAGAGCCAATTCCTGATAGCTCTGAAGATGGACATGCTGCTGGCCAAAACTGGGCCAATGAGAGATGTTGGTAACGCCTCTGTGATGACATATTTAAGAAGAAAATCAAAGTCACACAATTTTTCTTCTAGTCAGAGAAGAGGAAGACTGAGGGAAAACAACATGGCAACATCAAGGTCAGTAGAAAAGGAGGGAGAGGAGGTGCTCCAGACTCTGGAGCTGAGATTCCTCTGCAGGCTGTGGTGAAGATCATGGTGAAGCAGGTTGTTCCCCTGTGGCCCATGGGTCCACAGGGGATGCAGAGATACACCCGCAACCCATGGGGGAGATGCCCACGCCGGAGTGGGTGGATGCCTGAAGGAGGCTGTGATCCAGTAGAAGACCCGGTGGAGAGAGAGAGCCCTTGCTTCCAGGTTGGAGCAGCCTGTCCTTGGAGGACTACACTATGTGGAAAGAATGATCTATGTCACAGCAGTTTTGGGAGGACTGTTTGCCCATGGAGGGAATTCACATTGCAGCAGGTGCGGTAAGACTGCTGCCCGTGAGAGTGGACCCATGCTGAAAAAGTTCGTGGAGAACTGTCTCCTATGGGAGGGACCCCATGGTCTCACAGGGGAAGGACTCCTCTCCTGGAGCAGCGGGAGAAAGTCTCTGTGATGAACTGACCCAAAAACCCCTATGTCCTGTCTCCATAAGCTGTCAGTGGGAAAGAGGAAGGGGCTGGGGGGTAAAAAGGTGTTTGAAGGGCTTATTTTACTTCTCATTATCCTCCTTTGATTCTCTTAGTAATAAATTCACTTTGTACTTCTAAGCTGAGCCTGTTTTGCCCTTGAAGTCTTTTTCTCCCGGTCCTTATCTCAACTCATCAACCCTTCATTAATTTTTTTCTCTCCTCTGCTCAACTGTAGCAGGGGAGGGTGAGCAAGGAACTCTTGTGGGTGCCTGGCATTGGGCCAGTGTCAAACCACGACAGATGAGGATTGGAAGAAAACATTCCAAGGGTAGAACGGGTTCAAATTTAAAGGTATAAGGTAAATTTATTATTAACAGAGTCAGGGGAGGATAATGAGAAGTAAAATAAGACTTTGAAACACCTTTTTTCCCTCCCAGCCCCTCCCTCTTTCCCACCAATAGTGCATGGGGCATGGGGGTTTTGGTCAGTTCGTCACCTGAGATCTTTTTCTGTTCCTTCAGGGAGAGGAGTCTTTCCTCTGCTATGCCGTGAGGTCCCTCCCATGGGAGACAGTTGTCCATTAACTTCTCCAGCACGGCTCTAATCTCACAAGCAGCAGTCCTGCTAAAATTGCTGTAACGTGAGTCTCTGCCATGGGCAAACAATCTTTCTGAAATTGCTGTGGCATGAGTCACTCATCCACAGGGTTCAGTCCTCTAAGGATAGGCTGCTCTAGTTTGGAAGCAAGGGCCCTCTCACTAGATCACAGCTTTGTCCAGCATCCACCCACTCTGGCATGAGTGCTTCTTCCACAGGCTGTGAGTGGATCTCTGCATCCCCCATGGACTTCATGGGCTGAAGGGGGACAGCTTACTTTACCATAGTCCTCACCATGGCCTGCAGAGGAATCTCGGCTCCAGTGCTTGGAGCACCTCCTCCCTCTCTTTTTCCACTGACCTTGGTGCTGCCATGTTGTTTTCCCTCACATGTCCTCACTTCCTCCTCTTCTCTGACTAGAAGAAAAACTGCTGCCTGTAAGTACCATTGCCAACAAGTTCCACCAATTCAAAGATTCCTACAGGATCCCGCAGTGCCAAAAGGTCAATCTAATTTAGGTTCCACATTGGGGAATCACTTGCCATGTTTGCGGCCAGGCAGCCTCACTGCCACTGCATGGGCAGTGACAGCTGCCATGGCACTGGAGCTATTTAACGCCTCACTTCATGCGGGGCTCCAGGAAGGAGAAGCCACCGCCACCACACTTGCCCTTCTGCCTGCGGCGCAGCTAGCAAGGGACGGCCAGGCAGGCCAAGCTCACTGTGGGCTGTACCAAGATGGCAGTGGCCGCGGCATCTCACCACCCCTGGAAAAACTGCGCGTGCACTATTTTGATTTTCTTCGCAAATATGTCATCACAGAGGGATTACCAACCTCTCTAATTGGGCCAGCAGCATGTCCATCTTCAGAGCCATCAGAGATTGGCTCTGTCAGACATGGTAGAAGCTTCTAGCCACTTCTCACAGAAGCTACTTTTGTGGCCCTCGTCCGCTACCAAAAACTAGGCTGTGCCAAATCAACACAATACTCTCCTTGGATTTTGTTGCTCTTACATATGGATGTATTTAATCATCTTTTCTGCCAGCATAAAGATCCCTGCAGAACAAAACTGCTTTAGCTCTGTTCATCCTGTTTTTCAGACTGTGTATTCCCATCATGGTGTTGCCTTCTCCCTGGTGCAGGCATGAACATCCAGAAGGCTTCGTGGAAAAGAGGTAAGAGAATCAACATGTATTAGAACTACACAGCTGCACAAGAAAACAGTTTTGAGCTCAACATGTGGATTTGGTAATACTAGAGCAGAAGCAAACATTCAGGATAAGTTTTCTGCAAGTGTTGACAGTGAAACTACGGTGATTCCAAAGAATAATTTTTTCCTTCATTTGCTTACTTCTTTCTAATCCAGGCTCTGTAGGTCCCTTTTATTTCAAGTGAATTCTTGCTATCCTTTTAAGGATCAGGTGGTATTCCTTTAGCTAGGTCTGTCCTAGTGGACACTGCCTATCTTCACTGAAGTGCTCATCCATTCTAAGACATATTCGGGATAAGAAGCAATCTTAGGTGGCCTATCAGACACCACCTTTGCTAATGAAATAATAAGCGTTTGCATCTCCATCGTCCTTTTAAACTAATAGTTATGTCTTTAGAACACATAGAAAAAGATAAATGAGTTGTTCTACCCTATTTTTAACTATAGATTAAAATGGTAGGCAGATACCAAAGAAGCAAGAAGGCAATCTCATTTAAAGCTGACTTTTCTTTTTTCCTTTTTAAATAATCGACCAATATTTGTACAAATTCAGCCCCTTGTTCCGAAGGGGCTCCCTGCTCTCCCCCTCTGCTCTCATGAAACTCCACCTGGAGCACTGCATCCAGGTCTGGAATCCTCAGTACAAGAATAATGTGGACTTGTTATAGCAGGTCCAGAGGAGGCCACAAAGATGCTCACAGGGCTGAAACACCTCTCTTATGAAGACAGGCAGAGAGAGTTGGAGCTGTTCAGCCTGGAGAAGAAAATGCTCTGAGGAGACCTTAAAGCACCTTCCAGTGCCTAAAGTGGGCTTAAAAAAAAGAGAGACTTTTAACATGGGCAGATAGTGATAGAAGTGGGAAGGCTCTGGCACAGGTTGACCAGAGAAGCTGTGGCTGCCCCATCCCTGAAGTGTTCAAGGCCAGGTTGAATGGGGCTTGAAGCAACCTGGTCTAATGGAAGGTGTCCCTGCCTATGGCATGGGGTTAGAACCAGATAAGCTTTAAGGTCCCTTTCAACCCAGGCCATTCTGGGATTCTATAAAAAGCAGAAAAAAATTATTAATCTCTGCTGGAGACTCTGTTCAGGCCAAGATTAATAACTGAAACTCTGCAATCAACTTACACACCAATACAGAGACAAGAATGTTAGCAGCCCAGTTTGACAGCTGACCTGTGAAAAACCCAACAGCTTCCCAGCACAGCTTTCAGAATTCTCTGGGTACCAACTGGTTCTCAGGTGTATACATACCATCAACAATCAGCGTGATATCTGTAAACTGGTCCTGCTCACGTTGTTCATTCAGTCTATCCAAAATGACTTTATAGTGTTCAGGGAATTCCTGGATACATTCCATAATTTCTTTGGCTTCCATGGCAAAAGGATTCGTCTGCAAAAGATGTAGTAGGACAGTAAGAATACTGTGCCACTTAAAAAGTACTATGCACAGTCAGCTTATTATACAGATATGAACTAACTAGCACTTTTCAGAGACTACAAAACCAATTGAAACATCAAACTGTCTTGGTAACAGGTTTACCTGATTTTAGCTGTCATGTAGGAAACATCAGGGTTAATGGCCTTATTTATATGCAGTTTATAAATAGTTTCTTTCACTTTCCTCCAAGAAATTCCTTTTGGTGAGGGGAGGGAGTGCCAAGACCTGCCTTCTTCAGAGGAGACAATTTCAGAATGTTTCCTCCTAACTTGTCCCAAACCAAGACAGCACAAAGAAATAGTCAAAGTTGGTAAACGCATTTCTTTATTCTACAAATTCAGCAAGAACCCACCTCCCTCAAAGCAAATACTGAAGGGGTGTAACATCTCCACAGCTAACTTTTCTCCATCTTGGCAACATAATGTCAGAATCTTTATAGTTACTTCTTGCAATTCTACCAATCCTCTGTGAAAGAACAGTTCTAAAATTTTTCATACTTAAGTCACATTTTGTATCTAGTAAATGCAAGATGTTTACTTCCTTTAAATAAGGATATAATAAAACCGCACTTTTCAGCTTCTGGATACACAGGAGTTGCCAGGGATTTAATGTGTTGTCACACCCAGGAGCAAAGAGCTTCTTATTCACCCAGGCTTCTTACACTTCTCCCCCTACAAAGTGAAATATTCATTGTAAACTTTTAAAAGAGACATAGGCTTGTAATTTCGTGGCTCTTCCTCCCTTACTTATACAACAAACATAGCTGGAGATGGGAGTTGCAAAGATCCTCAAACTTGAAAAAGTTTAGCAGAAGTCTGTGCCTGTGGATGAGACACAGAGGGTGTGCTGCTGATGCAAAAGAATCTCTGGAGAGAGTTCAAATGCTTCGATGAAAGCATTTTACAAATTAACTCTGGGCAAAATTACTTCAGATCTGTGCAGCAGCACTCATCTTCAACTTCCACATTCACATGGCTCACACTGAGAATGCCACAGAAAAAGCAAAGACATTTCAAAGTCACATTAATGCAGAAACTTTGTTTCTTGTCATAGTCTCACTTTGAAGAACATAGGGTTTCTGAGAGAAGATGGTCATTAGGCTTAAATGACTTTTATAGTGAAGGGTATGTCTCAAATTCCTTTATTTTTGTACTTAGTATGGACAAAAGGAAGTATCAAACCAAACACTGAATATAGAGATGGAAAATTAAGGTGCGGCTAAGAAGCAGTTTTCTTTAGAGTGCTAGAAGAAACTAGATAGCAAGTGTTCCCTAACTTGTGCAGATTTTTTGTATGTGATTGGAATTGAAAAGTCCTGAGCTGTTGCCACCATGCTTGCTAACACCCCTGTGCAGATATGTAAATTCTACCTTGCTTCCAACAAACACATACTGAAGAATTACCTGGTTATGATAAAAGCAAAGTTATTATCTTATAGCTAACAGACATCAGGTAAAGGAAATTGTGAAATTCCTATTTTTTACCACATAACACACTCTTTCTTGCATCTCAGAAAAACTGTCCCATGGAGAAATCATTTTGCCAAGAGATGGAAAAGAGCAAAAGCAACTGCTTATGGAAGTCTAGTTCTATCTGCTATCACTGCTTTGTCAAGCAGATGCTGAAATACATATCAGGATCTTGTGAAGGCAAGAGATAAAGTGAGGTTGAAGAATGCTGCTGCCTTCACCTCATTTGTAATGATGAGTCTAAGACAGATGATCAGCATCTTTCTTCCATCCATCATTCCATAAAGTTTCATGTAGAAAGTTGTCAGCCATTTACTTCACAGTTAAATTTTTCTTGCCCACTTTTGACATATTGTACATTGATAGAGGACTTGCAGTTAAAAGTGTAATTACCTAAAAGTTAAAGCAAATTTCAACCTCAAATCTCATCATTTCCACCTATCTAAAATTTACTTCCAAATTGTGTTTATAGGGAGATCTCACACTCTCAAAATAACAGAACAAGCTCCTCAATCTAAGAAATTTTTGTTTCAGTCTCTCAGAACACTAAAAATCACAAATAAAAAACCAACTTAGGATAATTTATTGTCCTGAATTAACACAAGACTAGTAAAAAACCGTAAATTTATCACTCATCTAAATACAGTTGCAGTATTCATTGAATCTTCTCATTTCAAACTAAGTGGTATTGCAGAAGAAAGCCTAACAGAACAGCATATGTTCAATGAGAGCATGACTACTTTGGAGCAAGAAGTGAAATGCAGTCCTCAGAGAAAAACCAAGATGCCAAGGAAGGCAGAGAGAAGTGATCCAAGTTGACACTTACATGCAGGCTAATTTATGAGTGATGAAAACTGGATTAATTCAGTTATTTACATGGATTTTTCAGTAGACCCAGTTGACTACTGACTTAACCTTATTAACTTCTGACACTAGATGCATCTCACAATATGCACACAATTAGCAAATTTTTCTTATACATCTACATCAATTAAGACATCTTATTACTACCACACTCCTGGACTTCAACAGGAACTCCTCTTATTTCAGGCAAAAGACATTTTGTTTTCTTTGTCTATATGTATTTTACGCAAATGCAGGCAGGCAAAGAAGACAACACAGAACAGCAGACTGAGCACTGGCCAAAACCCTGCCATCTCATTGTAGCCACATCGGGAAAGGAGAATGAGGGGTGTTTGGTGTGTAACAGCAGTAGTTGCTTCAAAATAACACAGACATGAAAATTTCTTGTGCACTTTTCTATTTATTTTTCTTCAAAGATAGCAATCACAGAGCAAGGACACAAGCCAGCCCCTCAGTTCCCTCTCAATCATATAAAAGGCCTCGATATCGCTAAGACAGAGGCGACCAAGGCACCTGTGCCCTAACAAGCAAGGTAGTGCATACATTGGGGTGTCGCACTTCCAAGGGACAGGAGAGGCCTCGCGTAGTCCATAGCAGCTGAGAGGCGGAACTGCGACCCGCAGCCAAAACCCCCTGTAGTTCCCTCCGGCTCGAGTCTGCACAGAGCTCTCGAAAGGGAGGCCGAGGCCCAGCCCTATCAAAACCCCTCACAGCCCAGCGGACAGCCGCAGCCCCACTGGCGGGTGCTGACAGTGGTCTGTGCGAACCCCGCCAATCGTAAGGCGGCAGCAGAGCCCGCCTCAGGCAGAGAAGCAAATGTGCATCCGCCGAGTCTCAGAAGCGGCAGAAGGCCTAATCAGCGCTAAATGCCTACCGAACATGGACATTCCGAGAGAGGTGTGCGCAACCGTCGGCAGGTGCAAGTATCCCACAAGGGCGCCCCTGAGAAAGGGACCCAACCAGTGCCGGGCCGAACCATGCGTTTAGCACACTGCCACATCATTAGTCATTATTACGTCATCAAAGGGCGCATTAAATCGATTCCTTTTCAATTCCCGGCCGGGTCGCACTCTGGAGTCAGTTCTGCTGGGTAACTCACCGTAAGGAGCCCCTCACCCTGCCACGTTCGCTCTGCCGTTACCGCTTCCTGCGCCCCTGCACGTTGAAAAGCGAGGCAGGCGCCGGCCAATCGCTACTCGCATTCCCGGCCTGCACAGCGTGAGGAAGTGACGGTAGGGTCACCTTTCACACGACAGGGTACGCAGGTAGTGAGGGGCGTGGTTTGACTACTCGGAGCATTGTGAGAGTTGTAGTCTGGGATGTGTGCGTGTGTCAGCACCGTAGGGTTGCGGGTGAGGAGAGGCCGTTGGAGATGAGTGACGCCGCCGTGAGGCGCCGCAGACGGCCAGTTGGGCCTGGGAACGGCGGGGGGAGGGGACAGCGGGGCTACTTCCCCTAGGATTGGCCCGCCTCCGTGTCGCTAGCTCTCTCCGCAGGGGAGCAGGTAGTGCCCACGGGGGGTGGGGTAGCCGCGGGAACTAGCGGCTCGGACGGTTATTTCACGCAGTCCTGGTCCTGAGCTGTGGTGGGAGTCCTAGCGCCGGCAGGTGGCCATTGCGCTTGGCAAGACGGTTGGCTGTGGGAGGGGCTTTGACTGTTCAGCCCCTGGGAGGAACACGGATGTTTTCTGAACATTAAAGAAAAATGCAATTAAATTCATCATTAGGATAAGATCAAACACCGTTGTTTTTTCCTCAGACTTAAAGTCTCTACTGAAACATGAGGTTAGAATTAGAATATATTAATCATAGAAATTAGAAGGTATTGAATAGTAATAGGCATATAAAATAAT
>VWYI01003921.1:0-37098 GCA_013399455.1 Anthoscopus minutus
AAAAAAGAAAAAAAAGAAAAAAGAAGAGGAAAGTCAGTGTGCTAAACACAGAGACTCCAAAAAGTTCTGGCAGTCATTCTATGCCTTGAATCACAGATTCCTTTCAATGACTTAAGCTGCAGAACAAAATGTAACCCAGTTTGTTCTTAATTGTGGTTTCACTAATATGGGTGTCTACTTTTCTGTTTGGTGTTATTTACTCACTAACTTTTATTTGGTGAGCTTTATTTTCTCACTATTAATATTAATGTGAATTAAACACCAGAGCTGTCACTATAATTAGAAGAGTTAGCTATAACAGTAAATTGAATTTTATAAAAATACAAAATTGTAGATTTGCTTGTGTGATAGATAACTTAAGGTTTAATACAGTGACTGCAATTTGCAGTTCTTCCAGTTTTTATCCTTTGCAGCATACTTAAAGGTTTTTTTTTAAGTTTCTTATAGTCCAAAATAAACTGGAAATTGAAATTCATGACATATCTTTTTGGCAATGTACTTCCATTTCAGAGATTCTTGCAGCAGCTTGTAGCAGGCTGGTACAGCAGTATCGCAGGAAACTTCAGCTGTGACACAAGTGAAAATAGGGTCATGTCCCTGTTTTTAGTCAAACAAGGGGCTGGACTTGCAGGATGAATTTTGGTAGGAGACTAACTATTTTCAGTCTCTGCAGAGCAGCACAGCTTTATTTTTTTATATCTAGCCTGTAGCTCTGATGTCTGGGAAACAAATGTCACACCTAACCTTCCTAGTAAATCTACACCTAGGCTATATCTGGGAAGCCTCAAGCAAAGGTACATTAAGTATGTCTCTTAGGCAGGTATGTTCCTATAATTGTAGACAAAGATAGGAATGTTTGCACTGTGCTATATCACTGCAAATGTGTTATTTCTGCTGCCTGAGAATTTTCTCCTAATTTCATTGATCTTTCCTAACCTGTCACTGAAAGAAATGAAAAATAAGAATTTTGAAAAACAGTAAATGACTTGAAGATTCTGTCTTTGAAATAGCCTAATCAGATCTGATTTTCAGAGGCAACACACCTTTAGTTAAGAACTTAGAAGGTCAAAGCCTTTTCTCAGAAGCAGTCCTGTCGCTGAAAATTGAGTATGCCCTCATATGTAAGGTTCTTTTTTCTCATGTTTGTCCTATTTTTAAATTTTTTTAATAATTGGTAATTTAGTTCATATTTTTAATCTCCTTACTGTAAACAAGTAAAATAATCTGAATTATAGTCCTCCTTATACTGTTTCTGACAAAAGGAGGCTTTGGTGAAATATTGAAAGAGTCCTCATGAAATCTTAATTTCATTTATTCTACTAGTACAAGTACACTTAGAAACAGAAACAGAATTCGCTTTATCAGTCCCAGTTCAGGGAAAATAAACTCTGAGGACACTGAAACTGTCTGCAAGATCATAGAATAGGAAGAGGATATGAGAAGTATGTGAACAATGCCTTGCAAGTACAGACTTAAGGAAAATCTTCAACATAATGCCTATTTTTAACTTGGCACTGAGCGGTGCAATTGAGTAACAAAATTTATTTTCAGTAGAGGAGCAGAACACTCCAGATCTTAGCATATTTTCATTTGAATGAAGAAATGAGATATGAGTAAGAATGACATTAACTCCCTGTTTTGAGAAATTAATTCTGAAGAACTTAAAAAATAGTTTTTACTCTATTTTGTCTGTTTTATCTTAATACGTCCTTACAATTCCTTTCCTATTTATTTATCTTACAATTTTCATTTCTATTGATTTACCTTACACAACTTCTGTTAGCTGTGCACTATTTAGTGAAAATTCTTTTATCAAGCTGCGAGAGATTGTTAATTAACCTACTGAAAAAAGAACATAAGAAAATAGTGAGAGAGGAGTAAAGCTGGCTTGGCTTTTAGTATTTTAATACTATATTATTGTAGTTATTATATTTTACATATGTGTATATATACATATATGTATCATTCTATACAAATATATATAGTATATATGTATATTATTTTAATATCAATATTTACATATGGTATATTCCTATTCATTATTTTAATATTAATATTTACATATTTTAAATTAAATTAAACTGTAGAACACTAGAATGACAAGTTTGAGTTTGACTCCATGTCTTATCTTTGGATGAAATAAAATATATTCAAAATATTTTAGCACTAGTAAAGTGTATTTAGCGCTAGTAAAGTATCTTCAGCACTAGTCAGACACTAGTAAAGTGTCTGAACTATTTTACTAAGGATTTAATGAAGTGACTTGCCCATTTTAAGTCCATTAATATCTGCAATATGAAAATGCTGAGTTTACAAAAAGCAAAATCAAGACAAATACTTGTGTTTAAGAAGAGATACATTAATATCATAAGGGAACCTATGACTACAGTTTCTATACTTCAGCAATCTCTGCAGAGAACCAACATTTATGACCATGACCGCATTAGAAATAATGCAACACTACATATATGTGGCATAATCTTATGCCACAATGTATTACATAATAGAAATCATTACTTGCTTTTTAAACACTTTTCTTGTCATAATACTTTATATCCATATTAGGGATCCTTCTGATTTCATACAGAAGTTTATATCATCTAGATGGAAAAAAATACTAAAAGAAATTACAGCTTCTTTTTTTCTATTTTTTTTCTTGTAATCAGAGGATGTGATTACATTTTCCAATTACATGCGATAACATTTTCTTTTAGAAGGAATGGTTTGTTTTCATTTCAATGGAATTGCTTAGAAAACAAAATTACTCTAGCTTTGTTTAGAAATTGATATCCTATTCATTCTTTTGCCTGTAGTTTTAGGGAAGACTTATTGTTTCAGAAAATGATACTTATCCTTAATGAAAATTACAATTAAGTCAGAGAGGTAGCTATCATGAATTTTGCAACAAAAAAAACATGGAGTTTTTATCTAAGTTAAATTTTGTGGAATATAGGGTAGAAATTGATATTCTAAAATAATTGATACAGGAGAACGTTTTCCTTGTTAGAGCAGAGTTTTCATTTTGTTTGGTTTTTGCAGAAAACCATATTTAATTGATGAATTGCCTTCTAGAGAATAATTGTACCCATTCTTTACATTTAGGCTTAACTAATTCAAGTGAGTGTTCTCTGTAGAGATTAGTGCACTTTTCCTATGTGTAAAAGAAGATACACATGCATTTAGAGACAGCAGGCTAACGTAGCATTTAAATTTATGTTTTAAAAATTTGATCTTTAAATACGTACTCCAGATCAGAGCTTGTGTGAGTAAATGCAGTCTGCTTTATGGCATACTTATAGCCAGCTGGAGTCCCAGCTGGGAAAGTTGTCACACAGCATAAGTCCCTGGTGGAAGGATTATTATTTTCTATTCTCTTGCATAGACTTTTAGCCTCTTTTATTAAATCTAAAGTAATAGGAGAATATTTTTCTGAAGTAGACATCTTTGGTGTGTATGAAAACAAAGCATAAACCTGTTCAAAACTTGAAAAAACTATTAATTTTGATTCTGTTTAAAGGTTGACAACTTCTTTTATTAGTCTGAGTGTTTTAAAATTTCTATTAAAAACTTTATGTTGTGTCTGGTAATTTTAATGCTGTCCTGGTTACTCCTTCTCCAGGTATGTCTTCATTTTACTGAGTAGAAATGGATCAAACAAATAGTATAATACATAAATGATTGAAAAAAACCAATTATATGTCACCTTATAATATTTTCCCTCCTTAAATTTCAATATTACAAAAGTTTAATAGGAATTAAAACTAGTTGATTGCTGTAGGCATACATTTTTAAAAGACAACAGCTCAATGTTATTTCTAAAAATCACATCATTCTAACAAAGGATTCCATTCCTTTTGCTAATGCTGTGGAATGACAGCCAATTTTAACCTCTCTGTAGAATTGTCTCTGAAAAATCCATTAGAATCACTGCTATGATGCTTTTAAAGGTGTATTTCTAGCCAACCAATTACTCTGTATCTTCAGATGGAAATTATCAGAATGATTTGATTTAGACATGGACTCTACCCAGCTGATGCCTACCCATCAGACCTGATGGAAAAGCAAGTACTTTCAACTTAATGACTGCAGCTGTGGTCCACCTTAACAGCTGGCTTCTGGCAGCACCTGCTTCACTTGAGACAGTGTCTGCATTGAACCTACTAAGGGAATGCACACTGAGTAACTAAAAAAAATCTGAAACCAGCTAGAAACATTTTTATTCTTGTATCCAGCTTATGCTGTTTCACTTCTTTGATATAGAAATGAAAATAAAATTTTCTATATAATAAAGCATTATAGTGACTTAGAAAATGTCCTGAGATCTGAAAAAAAAAAGCACTCTAATCTTCAAGGGCAAGAAGGAAGATGCAGCGAACTACATCCTGGCCAATTTCATTGTCATTCCTGAGAAGGTGGTAGAGTGGAGCTTCAGATAGGATCGAGGGTTCTGCTTCCTGGGCACATCCATAGTGGAAGCAACTCCAGATCACCTGGTAACAAGCTTCAAGCCTTGGCAGGGTCCTGCTTCCACAGCCTCAATGTGTGGCCATTGCCCTGTGGGCCCAGATGATGACTCTCCTGCCTCAGAGTTGTTCTTTCCCATTTTCCTTCCTCAGACCAATCTCCACCTGCCTCTGTGGGGACAGGTTTGCCAACCTTATCTTCCACTTCACCTTTTCCATCCTGCTGCCAAGGGAAGCAGTTGGAGTGTGGGCTCAGAAGAGCCTCTCTCCTATTCCCTGAAGGGCATGCCAGGAAACTGAGTCCTGTGCTGAGCACACACAGAGCAGCATAAGCTCCAAGCAGAAACCTCAGCTCTAAAAAGGCCATGTTTGATGTGTTATCCAAAAGAAAGGGTGAGGTCCTTGGAAAGGTCTCAAAACTTAGCACCTAAAAAGGCCCCACTGGGAAGTTTGATCTGGTCCTCTGATCACAAAATGGTCAGTGAGGGCTAGCCCTTGCCTCCTCTCCAGTTCCTTATGGCACCTGGTACTTCTGCAGCATCCAGACAGTACCAGCCCCACCCTCATAGTCTCCAGACAACAGAAGGCATAGGAGCAAGGGTGGTTCTTAACCCCACTGATTTTAAACTGTTTTTAGATTTTTATCTCAGATCATTGGATTGATTTTGGTTTGTAGATACTTCCAACCAATCAAAGAAAATCTTGTACCTCAACAGTGTATTAAAAACTTCTTTTCTGTGGCCTGTTTTAAGAATTACAGGGTTCTTTTAGAGGTACTAACACACAAATAATAGGGGCAAATTAGTTTCAAGTTAATATCTTAAAATCCAATAAAAACTGAAGGGAAATACCTGAGGAGTGTACTGTGGTAAATATATACCAAGTAGCCTTGGATCGTTTTAATAATGGCTTTAATGATGCACCTATCTATAAGTAAGTTTAGTCAAAAGTCACACAAATATTTTATTTACAATGAGAGAGGCATTTAGGTTAAAAGAAATGAAACTTCAAGAATCCTTAAGAGACAACAGCATCACTTTCAACTTCCCATAAAATTATTTTTAAATCCTGCTTCCCTAGCTGATCATCTCTGTTTCTGTGAGCATAGATTCAATGACAAAATGGTCACAATGGTTAGTAACTTTTCATCTTCACAGAGGTAGGTTAAAATACCAAAAATGTGTAGCAAATGTAGCAGCTCAAGGGTGTCACTCTGCTCTTGTACATTCACACAATTTGTGTTCCATATTGTTTTGAAAGGACACATGGCACTACAAGTCAGCTGCATTCTTGGGTTTATAAGCTTCAGTGTCAGTGTCTTAGTTCAGAAGAAGACTTCTGTGATGTATAACATTCAGTTGTGTCAGCTTCTAAGTAGCACTCATGAACAAGCTGTCATGAACTATTTAGTATTGGGGTGGGTGAGAAAATGACTTAGTGGGAGGGTTAGTTCCAGACACTTTGCTAAAGGAGATTGCTACAGTCCATTAGCGGCAGGCGGCTGAGCAGATGAAGAAAGCCCTGCATAGTCACATATTAACTCTGTGTAGCTATATATATTATCTAGCGTGTTTATAGTTATATTACTGATAAGGGATGATAGGCTAAGTGGAAATGAAATAGCAAATCTTTTTTAGATGCACAGATGATTTTACATGCTTTATATTTATGAAGCTTTATATTTATAGTATTTGATGTGCTTCGGTATTAAGATGATGAAGGATGCATTTTAAAAGTAATTTTGCATCTGAAGTTAGGTGAAATTTCAGCATCACCAGAATTTCACAAAATTCTACTTCCCGTTCTAAGCAGTCTGAATGATCCAGGTACAGCATGAGAAATGTAAACTTCAGTGAGCATACCCAGCATGTGTAACATTTAGACAAAAGCCATAACAAAGTAATTGCAAACAACCTACAGGTCACAGTTAACTTGTCAAAAGGGTTAGCATTTATTTAAAAGTAGGAAAAAAAGGTTTTGATGAATTAGGATTGATTTGCAAAAAGTCAGATGAATTAGTTGGTTTATTTCATAGTGAACCATGGGACTACTTGAAAGTCTGCAAAAGGCTTTTTCCTTCTTCTCTTGTAAAGGGTATGCCTCCTACCTTTTCCTTTGCTTTATAACTAACAGAAGTGAGTGGATAAGTAAGCCTGACTCTATGTAATAATAGGATGTCCTTTTATTTTAACCAATTACATAGGTAATTATTTGAGGTAAAATCCTTTAAAGATATTAATCCCTTATGTTACACAACAGTTAAAGTCTGTTAGGTGAAAACAAGATATATTTTGATTTTCTGTCTTTTCTGGTAACTACATATCACAGGCAGAAATGGGAGTTTCCTTCTTGTTAATCGAATGAACACAAAAGCACATTTCAACTCATTTTATACATGTATATTTAAACAACTTTGGATTAAAGGGATTTTTGACTTGTTTTACTTTTAACTCTGCCTTCTACAGGTTTGATGTTAATCTGCTGTAACGCCTTGACTAAGTATTTGTCCTTCTAGCAGTCTTTCAAGATCACATAGTTTTTAATATATACAGTGAAGAATGAAATTCTGAAAACTTGAAGAATTATAGATCATTATATATTTCCAATCAGAATGTTTACTTGTTAAATTTGAAACATTATTAAACTATATATGAAGGGTAAAAATGGCTAGATGCCTAATTAACATGATTCTAAAAATACCTATAAGGGGTGGGTTTTCATCCCAAGCCTCTGAACTCAAGTCACTTTTATATTATTTTCTTTATAACAAACATCTCTAATTTTTTCACTTGTTTAATCAGTTCTAAATATGCACTAATACTAATTCCAATCACAAGTGCTTAGTACTGAATAGATATGAATACATATTTATAATGTCAGTGATAGGACAAAGGGACACAAAAAAATGCAGCAGTCACACATGTATGATATATTATGGCTTCCTTGGCACAAAGTGAACATGTATTTTAGAAATAATTTTTCTACTTCATGTTATTAACTACTGATTTAAAAGGATTAGGGTAAGCACCCTGGAAATAAAGTCAATTTTCCATGGACTTATTTCAGTCAAAGCTAGTATAGATGTATCCTCTCTATTCTTGTGGAATTCAATACTAAATCTCTTCTTCAGATATGGATCTACAAAAACTGGAAGTCAGTTACCAGTCCTCAAAATTCCTGAGTTGTTTGTTGCTGTGAGAAGGGGAAAGGATGAACAGGACAGTAAATCCTGGCTTAGTGAACCTAAGGTAAAACGGTAATATATTTTTTCTCTTAAGTGTTGCTCAAATTACTGTAATAATATAAATATGAGAAAAATTTTGTCCTTCATTCTTTGGGAATATGTGCCTTGCAGCATAATACCTATATTTTTAACTTCCAAGTTTTTCCTTTTACAGGCAAGAATGTAATTGGTGGTTTCCAAACAATAAATATATTGTCTGATAAAACTTGTGCTATCTTTAATTATCCTATGTTTACACTTTAAAATGTGATAATTATTCCATGTGACCAGCTCTACTGCCAGTTTGTTCCAGTTACTTCTTCTACATTATAAAACTAATACATGAACTCTTTTAAAAGTAAGATTAAATACTGTTAAACAATTCTTCACAAACTCCATGAAACAGAAAAGTTCAATAAATTATATTGCACTCTTATTTCATTCTTATTCTAAGAATCTTATAGCATTTTATGCCATTTAATTGTATTTTACATGGAATTTCTACAGTGAAATTGCTTGCTTAAAATCACACAGGATGTGTGTGACTGTTCTTGTGTGCTGAAAAACAAGTTGATGAGGCAAACATCCAGCCTGGATGGGCAACAAGGTTTTGAAGCAGCTTTGGGAATAAAAAGAAAATGTATCATCTTTGGAAGGACTGCCGGGTCTCTCAGGAAGTGTTTAAGGGGGCTTCTAGGGCTTGTAGGACAAAGATTAGAGAGGCCAAATCTCAGTTTGAACTTAAATTGGCAGCATTTGTAAAGGATAATAAAACATGTTTTTACAAATATATTAATGGTAAAAGGAAGGGTAAGACCAACCTTTGCTCCTTATTGGATGAGGGAGGGAACTTACGAAGTTCTAAGTGCAGATAAGAAGGAGATGGAAGTGCCAAATGCCTTCTTTGCCTCAGTCTTTATTAGGAAGATGGCTTGTCCTCAGGACAGCTGTCCCTCCTGGGTTGGTAGATGGTGTCAGAACAGAATGCCCCCCCTGTTATCCAGGAGGAGGCAGTCAGAGAACTGCTGAACTGCTTGGATGTTCATAAATCTATGGGATCAGATGGGATCCATCCCAGGGTGATGAGGGAGCTGGCAGATGAGCTTGCAAAACAGCTCTCCATCATTTACCAGCAATCCTGGCTTCCTGGTGAAGTTCCAGATGACTGGAAGCTGGCCAATGTGACACCCGTTCACAAAAGGGTAGGAAGGAGGATCCTGGTAATCATAGGCCAGTCAGCCTGACCTCAGTACCAAGTAAGGTAATGGAACAGTTTATACTGAATGTCCTCATGCAGCACTTACAGGATGGCNATTTTTATTGATGACATGGATGAAGGTACTGAGTTTTTCACTAGTAAATTTGTAGATGACATGAAGCTGGGAACGTGTGTCAACCTGTTGGAAGGGAGGGGGGCTCTGCAGAGAGACCTGGAATTCTTTGTTGGATGGGCAGAATCCAGTGGGATGAAGTATAATAAATCCGAGTGCCAAGTCCTGCATTTTAGTCACAATAACCCTCTGCAACACTATAAGCTGGGGATGGTGTGGCTGGACAATGGGTGCTGGTCTCTGGCAGCTGGCTGAACATGAGCCATCAGTGTGCCCTGGTGGCCAAGAAGGCCGATGGCTTCTTGGCCTGTATCAGGAATGGTGTGGCCAGCAGGAATAGGCAGGTCATTCTTCCCCTGTACTTGGCACTGGTGAGGCTGCACCTTGAGTGCTGTGCCCAGTTCTGGCCCCTCAGTTTAGGAAGGACATTGAGATGTTTGAGTGTATCCAGAAGAGGGCAACAAAGCTGGTGAGTGGTTTGGAACACAAGCCCTGTGAGGAACGACTGAGGGAGCTGGAGTTGTTTAACCTGGAGAAAAGGAGATTCAGAGGTGGCCTCATCACTCTCTACAACTTCCTGAAAGGTGGCTGCAGTCAGGTGGGGTCTCTTTCTCCAGGCAGCAACTGACAGAACGAGAGAACAGAGTCTCAAGCTGCATGATGGGAAATATAGGTTAGATAACAGGAAAAAGTTTTTTTATAAAAAGAATGATAAAGTACTGGGTGGTCTGTCTGGGGAGGTTGTGGAGTGTTTAAAAAAAGATTGGATGTGGTACTCGGTGCCATAGTCTAGTTGTGTTGTTAGGGCTGTGTTGGACTCGATGACCTTGAAGGTCTCTTCCAACTTAGTGATTCTGTGATCCTGTGATTCAATGAATTTCCATCTGACTGCAAGTCTCATGCTTTTGAATGTCCCCCAAGCTGCAGCACTTTGAAAAGTTCCACTTTTTGAAACATGAAAAAGTTATAAGAAAGCCTTAATGCAAACAGAGCAATTGTTGCTCTGCTTTATAAGGTCTTATTTTTCACTTTCATTGACCAGTTAGTGAAGTTCCTTCATCTCATTGTATTTGCTTGAATTTATTTCACTTTCTTCCCCACTTCTTGTAAAATGTTCTATATTTCTATTTTCCTCCTTCAGTCAACTGTTTTATGTTGACTCTTTACATTCTCATGCATTTTCTTTTTCTGTAATCAGCCTGGTATTTGATCAGTTTACCTTCTCTGTTGTAGAATCATTAATTGTGCACTTCCAAGCTCTAATTTCAGCTTACCTATACTCCAGCTGATATGTGCTCTGGACCTCATCTTCCTTAAACACTGCTTGTTCCTTCTTCCTACATCAAGACAAATTATTTCCACATTATACACTGAGTTATCTTTTGAATCACTTTTTTGCTGTTGTTTTTGTTTTCCCAGTGATATTTTTTAAAAGCTTTTGTTAAAGAAAGCAAAAATCAGATTGTCATACGATATTTCCATTCAAGCTTAAAAAGTTATAGAATTTAATTTGTAACCTTTCCTATTACTAAAAGCTGACAATGTGGCACTTGTGAAAATGGAAACACTACCCTGAAATCCAGACACCTACACATTTAAGAGGTAGTTTTACACACACTTCCATTGCATTTGATTTCTCATATATTTTTGATTTAATACAGCAGTAGTGGTGACTTCTTTTCATAGAATCATAGACTCATTAAGGCTGGAAAAGACCTTTAAAATAATTGAATGCAACCTTTGACCCAATACCACTGTGCCAACTGAACCACAGCACTATGTACCACATCTAGTCATATCTTGGACAGGTCCAGGGATGGTGACTCCACCCCTTCACTGGGCAGCCTGTTCCAACATTCAATTGCCCTTTCAGTGAAGAAATTCTTCCTGATGTCCAACCTGAACCTCTCTTGGCACAGCTTGAGTACATTTCCTCTTGTCCCATCACTAGTTGATGGGAGAAGAGGTTAACCCTGATATGGCCTTACCTTCCTTTAGGGAATTGTAGAGAGCAATGAGATATCCTTTGAGTCTTCTCTTTTCCAGGCTAAACAACTTCAGCTCCCTCAGCTACTCCTCACAGAACTTATTCTCTAGACCCTTCACCAGCATTTTTGCCATTTTTGGGTTTTTATTTCAATTCACTCCTACCTTTGGCTGATTCTCTTTATAATTCACTATTTTTTATGTCCTGACTTTTTATGCTTTTATTTTTTCCTTTTAAAAACTTGTAATTTTCAATATTCCATTTCCTTGCACTTACAGAACTACTTCACATCAAAGACCAGAAAACAGAGGCAACCCCACTTTACGTAATGTTCATATCTTCAGTTTTTCTGCTTCAACGTGTGCTCTGATAACTTAATTGAACTTCATATTCATAACCTTGTTGTTTTTCCTTATCCTTTACCCCCTTCTTATTCCCTCATATTTCTGTCTCTGCACATATTTTTTTTCCATGATAGAGTACAGTTACCTTTATTCCCCTTTTTTTTCTTCCTCCTTGCTCTTTTTTCATCACTGAAAGCCTGATCCACTTTCTCCATTTTCTGCTCCTACTATCCAAACCCCTTCTACCAGAACAGCCTGACCTCATAAATATTTCATCAAAATATTCTCCATGTAGAAACAACACTGTGTACCAACAGATTAACCCATACCAAGACTATATTGTCTTGTTATTTAGCTGAAAAATCATGCAATTTCACCTTTTATGCAAAGAGGCAGCATAATTTTCCTGTTCCTCACAAGACAGACCTCTGAAGAATCTATTTTCTTTTTTTTGGTTTGAGACTTGTTAAACTCTTTAAGACATTTCATCTCTCCTAAAGGAAAATGTCATTAAAAATAGACAGTGCTCTAAGTAACAGTTTTTAAAGAGCCACGAAATAACTACAGAAGTAGAATAAAACAGCTATGCATATCTCAGTGATTAAAAAAAAAAAGTGAAATTTCCATTTTAGCTCTTTAGTTGAAGAGAAAGATATCATCTAATGGAAACATTCAGAAATAAAGAACCTATCACCAAATTCTGAAAAAACCCCTGATCCATTTATATTTATTGATTAAATTGTGTCATATATTATAAGCAATTTGTGATAATGCACAACGAGGAAATTTTCAAAGGTTTGGGAATATAATGTAAAGCCAGAAAATCATGTTTTGTTGCCCTTTTTGGTTTTTACCTTGCTTGCACCATTTCAGCTTTTAGAATTTTCACTCATGAGTGATTGGTTTTGAGTGACTGTATGAATGAGAGAACTACAAGCACAGATATAACCATACACCTAAAAGAATACTACCTCCTCAACAGTGTGATTGTAATATCCTGAACCATGAAGAATCTGAATGAGAAAGAAATTATAGCTCAGGTTTTGATCTTCTGCCTAACCCCATTCATGGTTATGATGGTTCAATCTGTGTGTGACTATGTGTTTGTTGAATTAGTTGTTGATATCAGTCATTGCCTTGGGTGCATATCTCCCATTATTAATTTCATTTTTCTTACCTTTAATTATCAGCCATGCCATCATAAATCAGATAAGATTTTAGACAACATTCATTGTCTGAATACAAAGTGAATATGTTTTAGACTCTTCTAATTTACATTTTAGTTCTCACCAGGTAAAATTTGTTAAGAACTGAGCTATTCTCATTCCATAAGAATCAAAATATTTTACTGTTTTCAATCAGACCATATACTCAGGTTAACTGTTTGTTATATGTTGATCATTCATTCATAATTAATGGAATTCACTGGTAAGCAGCCTAAAGTTAAAATATGCATTGGAATAACTAGGGTAAGATAAAATTCAGAAGGCTTAGGAACAAGTAAAATTAGATAGTCTAAGATTGTCTAAACCCCAAATTTATTCTCTAATATAATATGTGAATGTTAAAATGCTTTCAGTACAAGCACTTCAGAATCTTAATATTTTTACTTGCTTATAGGAATGAAGGCAAAGGACATGGGTGAAAATGTACCTTTTAATGTGTACTTAGCTGCTGGTAAATGGAGTTGCTAACAATTAGATGCATCTCCTGAGCAACATTGCTTTAATCTGAGAGGTTCTATGCTTTGTCTTAAGAAAATGAAGTTAGAAATTATCACTTGCCTGTTCATACCTCAGTGATGAATATCTGCTGGAAAGAAATATATCTGTTTTATAAATCCTCTGTCAGAGTAACAGGGCAAGAGAACAGGAGCAATAAGTAAGCTAAGAATGAAAGACATGACTCAAATGATGATGTCCTCAGAATACTCCCTCTACACAATTTTAGAGTTTACATTTCAGACTTGCTATGAAGAAGCTAAGTTACTTTAGAAACAAGGTAAATTTTCCTGGGCAATGATCAGTGCTTTACAGCTAGGCTGCTTCTAGTCTCGAGCAGGTTAATTAAGAGTTAACATACACACACAAGCCCACCCTCCATCTTTGAAGTGTTTGTTGTGGAAACACTGTGTTTGTTGTTAATGTACTTATCACCGTGAAACATTTGTGACTGAATTAAATTTGTCTGAAAGCTTTATGGGTTTAAAAGAAAAATCACAAATGATGCTCTTACCTTCTGTTCCTGTCTTTTGTGCCTTAGTTTGGCTGATAGGCAGGACATTTAGAGGCTGTCATTAATGCATCATTGAGCTTTTCTGTTCCTTTCCTTCCTGCAAACCATGACAATGTAAGATCAAGCCCTCCATTTTTAAAATTTTTTTTTGGTTCTTGTACATTTCCTAGTTATCTACTGAAAGCCTCAAGAACTGGAGTTATTTTGCTTAAAAATAAAAGAATAAAATTCCCTGAGCTGCCATAATTGTGACAAGTCAGGATTTTAGCTACTTAAGTAAGCTACATACTCACTGAGTTGTAGCTAAATGCAGGAAATGCGATTTTTAAAGCAGCAAACACATATCAAGTGAGAGTTATATACTGTTTTTCAGATGGCGTTTTTGCCATGCTGATGCACAGTATCTTTAGTATTAGATGCCATAATTCCTCCAAGACAGATGACATTCATAATACAAATAGTGTAACAGGAGCAGGAATGGTACGATTGAAACTGAGCTTTAAAGCAACATAGAAAAAACCAGGGGTTTCTGTTCTGTAGCTTTTTCAAAGCCTAGGGCAAGCTGGCAAAGGGTCTTTTAAAATAGGTTGGTAAGGAGTCTCTCAAAATATGTTACCATTTTTCCAATCCCATTAAAGAGGAGAGAACAATCTAGTAAGGTGGAGAAGCAGTTAAGGCATGATGAGTTGTAGTGAAAGGTGAAACACTGAGGTAAGTGATTGAGATACTCAAGAATTCCTTTGGATTCACAACGTACCATTTTCTCATTCTGCACTTTCAGGTCTCAACAGTAATAAAATAAAACAACTAATTCCTCAGTTTGCATCACTGGTTTTGTTTTGTTTGTCTGATTTGGTTTTTTGGGTTTTTTTTTTGTTTGTTTGGGGTTTTTGTTGTTTTGTTTGGTTGGTTTTTTTCCTGATTTAGTACAGACCTGAATTCATCTCTCTTAACTCCTCGAAGTTTCCATAAGTTGGTAATGGATTCTTAGTTGTAGTCATTTATTGCAAATAGGCCAGCTTCTGGGATGACCTGGGACAGGCTTGGATGACCAGCTTCAGAATCTTTTCATTGTAAGGGCTCTTGCCCTGGGGAATACAGGGCAAAACAGTAAATTGGCAATGACTTTTCTGTACAAAAGCCAGTCAGCAGCAGTGACAGCTGCACAAAAGCTAGTAATGGCTTATTACAGAATTTGGAGAAAATGGTATTTCTTGAGAACTGTGTTGCTGTACAACAATAAGGGCAGATAGAAAACATTTAATAGGATTATTTTTTTTTCTTCAGTAGCAGGCTTGAAGAGCTTGGAAACATTTTGTCAGATAATGTTTTATATATTTATGAATGTGTTTTGGGGGATGTTATCACAAAATATAGCCAGGCAGCTTGGCACAAATCTGGGAAATGAGTCTGAATGCTTTGCCAGAAACCAAAGAGCTCTCCAAGCAGCCCATTCTCTAACCAGCTAGATAGTGGAAATATGACCACTTCAACACTGAAGGTAAAAAGATATTACCAGTAGTATTGCTCCATTACATGACTCAGTTACAGAAATGTCATGTCTGAATCGTGATATTCTTATTCTTTAACTTTCTGTACCATGTGAAGCTGAACTACTAATGTGTATGATGCAGCATTCCTGTATGACAACAGGAATAGTGCTTTAGTAACATTCAGGGAAACCCTTCCAACCACTTTTTCTACCTTTCTTCCACTTGTTCCCATCATATTACATTCATTCCTAATTCTCACTGCCTCAGACTGCATGCTCATCTTTCAGTCATCATTTTTTTCCTTGGCCTACTAAGAAGTCTCTCACACTCAGTGGCTAACCAGTACCCCCCAAAAAAATCCATTTTATGCATCCTCAGAACTGATATAGACAATACTTCAATGAAGTGGAAATCATCACCAGGGTATAGAAATTACAGCTGATTTCTAGTAATAAGGTTAGACGTTTTTTGTTTTGTTTTGTGGTTTTTTTTGTTTGTTTGTTTTTCTTTTTTGTTTATTTGTTTGTTTGGGTTATTGGGAGGGGAGCATTGTTGTTTTTCATTTTGTTTTTGTTTTGTTTTGGGTTTTTTTTAATGTACTTATCACCGTCTTTCAACCTTTCCATGAATCCTGATATTTGCTAGTCTTGGATGTTCCAACATTGTTTCAGTGGCTGAAAGGCTTGGCTGAAAGGAGTTTGAAGCAGCATTCTGTGGTGTTCACAGGCCATATATGCACAGTCTGGCAGCTATACATAGTCTGGGCTGAATATTGACGTGGATATTTCTGTTGATATGGATATTCTGATATGGATATTTCAGAAGACTCACTTCTAAAGTGGGTAAGGTTTATGAATGTGGCCGTCCATTGAAGAGATTTTTTTCTTATTTAGTTATTTTCTTAGAAGTACTTACATATCTGTTTAGGTTCTGCAGCAACATTTCTGTGTGCATAGGACAAGGAAAGGACTCATATTATTGAGATATCCCACTTCACAAATACAAGTGAAGACTATCATTTTTACTCCCCCTCCACTAGGAACTCACCTGTCAGAAACAACTTCCTTTGACTCCTTACTATGAGAAGCTATTTTTTCTCTTTCAAGTAATCATCAGATGATAGTTTCATTTCAGAATTTTCTCTCAAGTGCATGCGGCTGTGTTGCAAATAAATGATATTTACTATATTAATGATACTGTTAGATATTTCTGCTTTAAGGGACACATCAGCAGTAGTAATTGCAAGTCAGCTCCTTTCAAGTATAGATCACTCCTAAATTATTCTGTGAAGAAAGGAAAATGCTTGAAATATCCCCCTCCTGTTTAGCAGGTACGGGGAAAAGTGGTTGGATTTACTCCCGGTGGTGAATGGAAGAAACAGCAGAGTTTTGAGGTGGTTTAGTAAAAACAAATTTTACTTGCAAACTTTAGAACATCCAGAAAGAATGAGGCACTTGGCAAGGCTTTGACTGGATTTTTTGATCAGGCTTAAAATATATGTTGAGAAGGTAAGAGGGAAGTGGAGNCCAGATGTACCATAAGGGTAAAGGAAGGGTAAACATAGAAAGGATCATTCTGTCTCATTTTCCTGACCTTTGATTTCTGAGCCTTCAAGCAAATGTCACTGGAATGATGATGAGAATAGGATGATATGAGGCATGTAAAGGGGTAAAAATGTCTTGGGTGTCTTTCCTCCGTGATGAGATGAAAAGTGAGTGGATCTTTCTTTCCCTTGTTCTTTGCTTTGTGCACTGGTGAGGGCTCAACTGAACTTATTCCCACAGCCTAAAATGATAGCACAAGGATGGCCCTTGGATTGACCTTGTAAGAATATTTTTGCATTGTCTCCTAATTATGTCTCTTATTTATTTATTTATGGAGCTCTATTTGCATTGATGAACATGGGGGAAGTTTTATGGCACCGTCTTTTTCAGGATTTTCATTTACTAAGTTACCAAGATCCACAATTAATCTGTTAAATTCTACTGAACTTTTCTGATTCAATTTCTGAGATTATGATGTTGTCTTGAATGTAATTTTCAAAAGAATAGTGAATTTAGGGGAGATTTATACCACTGTTTTGAACAAAGTTTTAAATTAAATAATTAAGCAATAGTGGCAAATGGAATCAAATGAGATAATTTTACAATTCTCAAAAATTTATTTAATCAATTCACAATATTTTTGTTATTTTTTATCACTTAGATTCTGAGGCTTTGGGTAAAATTTGATGCTTGAAAAAGTTTTTAGTGTATTCATGAATAACAAAAAATTACGCACTGTATATTTTTGTTATAACTGGATTGCGATACATAATTGTTCTGCAATATATTTCTTATAGTCTACATTCACTAGTCATTAAAACACAATACAAACTCAGTTTGACTCAGAATTTATTGAGAATCAGTTTTTTTGTTTATCATCTATATAATTGCTTATCAGTTTTCAGGTTTTGTGGAAACTGCATGCCCATATGAATGACATACTCATCAGCTATAATAAGATTAATAAAATTAGTAAATCCCCTTTTAAACACAGAATGGTGGCAACATAAATAAAATAACAGAGATAGCTGTGATTCACAATTCTAGAAGTTCTGTTAAGTATTTTGGATAAAGCTGGGATTTCAGATTTTATTTTTCCCTTGCTGGATATATTTTGAAAAAAGGGGATGCACAATATTGGAATTTCATATTCCTCATAACAAACTCTCATGTCCTGCTCCTCTTAGAGCAATCAAATTCTCAATTACTCTTTAAATTCTTGCTTTAGAGCTGAGCACTTGAGAATTTTTGTTAGTACAAAGAAAGTTGAGTAGTGTTAGTACCCCTTAATTTTATTGTTCTCGGCCAACTCCAAGTGTGAAGATAATAAATGGTAAATTGATATTACTGTATGAACACTTTAATTGTGAATTGCGAATCATACCTGAAAGAATTTGTCTCATAATATTCCCTCAACTACCAGAGACATTCCTTAAAGGAAAATTTGGATTTCAAATAGAGACACACATACACATTTTTCTTAACTATAGTTACACTGTGACATTCAGGTTAAGCTTCTGTGGTGCAGAAATAGTTTAGAAATCAGTGTGCTTCAAAGCTAACTGTCTGTCATTATTTGATTTGGAAGGACAGAATAAAGTCAGAAAGGATTAAGGCATGAAGGACGTTAATATAAAACTGAGGTGGGGTAGAAAGACTCAGTCTAATATACATGCTGTGAAAACCTGACGGCCAGAAGGAGAGATTCAGGTCAACAGCATCCTTACCAAGCTTTCATTCTGATCCTAGTAGACAGTAATCAACATCAAAACACATCTGCCAATAACTAAAAGTACAGTAATACTGTTTACAGTCTTTCCTTTCTGCATTCTCTACAAAAGAAAATTGATATTTTTCACTCAATTTACCTGTACAGTATTTCATAGGATTTTTGGTGAGAAGTGGTCTTGGAGGACATCTTGTCTGATCTTCATTTAATATGAGTCTATGTCTTGCATTAGGTCAGGTCTAGGCAAATCCTGGAAAACTTCAAGGACAATGATCCTGCAGCTTCTATGCATAGCCTGTGCAGCTTTGCACTACTTTCCCAGTCATCATGGGATGACTTTCTCCTTTTCTCCTAATGTCCAAGACAAAGCTCCCAAGCCAGAATAGACTTTGTAACACTGCGCAAGATTACTGTGTAATACAGTAGTATTTACTGACAGTTGTCTTGTTATGTCTTTTTTCCAACCCTCCTTCAACTGGCTAATTATTAAATTGTCTTCTTTGTCAGAAATAAAGAAAAAAAATCTATAAAGAGGCCCATCTCTTCCAAGTGAGATGCATGAAGACCACTTGGGCAAAGGAGTGGTAGATAATGCATGTAAACAGAGATATGTGATACTTATTTAAATGGCTGTTTTCATCTATTTCTGATTTTGATAGATTTTTGCAATGCTGAATATTCTATCCCTTTTTGCTTCCCCAGCTCAATCTGATGTATGATCATTGCATTTCCTCTTCAAGTCACTCTGTGCAGGAGACATTTAAAATGAGTTAAGTACCTCTGAAAGGTACACAGCTTAAATTGCAAGATTATTATTTAATGGTTAAATCACTGAATAGGTAGTTAGAGTTAATGAACCAAGATAGTAACCATTAATACGAAAGGTAAGTCTTTGCTGTCAAAGCAGCCATCAGAGTGTTGGAAAGGGTCAGATTCCATTCCTCCTTTGAAAGGGCTCATCCTCAGTATTTCTGAGTTGCCATCTTATGGTTTTAAACCCTGCTTTGACTTATGATTTTATACCTTTTCATGTCTGTGATTTTCCTCTCGAATCCTTGTGTAGCTAACTACTGCTGTCTCAACAGTCTTACCTCTTTCTGCCATCTTATCTCTCTTATGTGGGAGTTTCTGACCTCTGGACTTCAGAGCTCCTTCTCACAATGTAGCCTTTCCTCAGATCGTTGAACCAAAGTTACCTAGCTATCCTGTATCAAAACCAAAACTTAGCTCAAATGCAGTTGAACCTCTGGAAGTAGTTAAATCTCTGCTTCCCAAAGAACCTGTTAACTAACAGTCCCATTTTTACTTCCCTAGAAAGGAGAAATGTTTCATATGTGTAAATGTCTTTTAACTTGTGGTCTCAAGCACCCATTCTCTGATGTTACACAGAAAATGGCACCAAAATTCCTGCAGATTTTCAATCACAGAGATTTCTCTATTCTGCCATCCATATATCCATATATCCATATATCCATATATCCACCTATCCATCCCTCAGGCTTTTGCTTCTACCCCCTTTCCCTAAGAGGTGAGCAAACAATATGATTTAATACAGCTCAAAGCATCAGTGAAGAAAACACCAGAATAGTCTCATATAACAGCAAAAATAATTTCACTTGCCTTAGGTCATACTCAGGTCTTCCTTTCAGGCCCTGCTCTCCCCAAACATAAGTGCTCAATGAAACAGAGGGGTTAATGGGGGCTATGCTGTGGCAGGGGAGTTTTTTGCACTCTTTACTATGTTCAAAAAAAGTTACACTCTTTACTGAGTGCAAAAAATGTATCTGGCTTTTAAAACCATAAAGGAATAGATACAGTTTGTCCCAGGGAGTCACTTTTTTCCTTGATAGCATTGCATAGTTCTGCATGAATTCTACTTATCTTTCTCTCTCTGTAGAGAGCAAGGAAGAGCAAATGACCCAGAGAAACTCAGCCAGTCTGAGGAATTTTAAAAATTCTTTTTGAGATAAAGATTTCAATGCCCACAGTTTCATGTGTGCTAAGAAGCTTTACTAAAAACGAGTGCTGAAGCATGACCTGCATGTGCCTTTTAGGTCATCAGAGCCAGAATGATCTCAACCCATTAGCTTTCAGGTTATGCCTTGGCCAAGTGAATACTTTGAAGTCATTTCAGCTGAAAGGTTAAAGGTTGACATTTTCAGTTATGACTTGTGTGTGCCAGCTTTACACTCCTATCAGTATCATAAAGTCAGTTTCCAAGTTTTCACTGTAAGAAATTGAACACACTTCTAAAACTCTGGAAATAATTATTTGTAATGTATTTTTACTCTTTCATTTCCCTCACACACTTCCTTTGCTTTTGTGCTTTTGAATCAATTATGAATGATTTCTTTGAAGAGATTATTAATTATATTTTAATTTCACCTATTTTAGGGTTATATATCTAATTTCAGATAAAAGATGCATATTATTTTCATCATTTTATGATCTATGCCTAGAGATCCTATTCTAATGAGATCTTACAGTATATAATATGCAATAGTTAGAAAACCACTTAACAAATTTTAAAAAATCTTTCTTAAAATCCCCTTTATCAATTATCTGTTCACACAAAGACTTTTTAGACTTCTTGGGACCAGCCTAGTGATAAATGATAAATGAAATTACATTGCAGCTTTTACTGGTGTGTGTTAAACAGAGTAACACAGAAGCTGTACTATTCTATGTTATATTGCACTGACAACTTTTTCAGTAAACGTTTTGCTCTTTTTTTTAAATTCAGACAAGACTCAAGACTCTTTATTGAAGGAATAACAATCATTAAAAGAACGACAAATTATAATACTCTTTTATGAAAGTTCCTTCCTTTCTAAGTCATAATCATGTTATTTAATTTACTTTTCAAATTAAGAAAGTATATTTTTAGGGATGACATATGGGTAATTCTGTAGTATCAGACCCATGAAACATTTTCATTCCTAAATATGTTTATTTCAGGACATTTATACCTGCTCTAAATCAAGCACTAACAAAGCTCTCTATTCATGTACACCAAAATACATATTAAGAACTGATTAGAAAAGGTAGTAGAAATATAGTAGGTTTTGTGTGGCAAGGAATAGAAAATACTTAAATCTAATGAAAACTATTTAGCAGGATTCCATATATCACTTGTCACTCAAGAAAAAGCCAAGGCTGGAGAAGTCTTCTACCTTCTCCCATCTGTGTTTTAAGTTGGTTAACATAAAAGAAGACAAAGAAAGAAAGACCCTGTGTGCTGTCTGAAGTCCTCAGCCTGCTCACTGAGTTGTATCAGTGTATTTGTATATATTTGCTTCTGTGTGTGTGTATAAACTATGTATGAACACTTTGAGTGGACTGACTTTTTGGAATACTGGAAAGGGTATTTAGTGGAAAAACCCTCTAGCCATTTATTATTGCTATAAATTTCACAGTTGTCTTACAAATTCTGCCAGTCAAAAGAGGAAAGCCAGGAAGCCAGTTTGCCAGATTTCTCTCTGCTGCTGAAGACTCTGATGAGAGATTACCACTAGGTCAGGAAGTTTGACCATGCATCATACTGAAGGTGACGCATGCCATGCTGCTGATGCTTTTCACTAGCCAGCCTGAAAGTAGTTTCTTTTGATCCAGAAACTACACAGGTGAGTATTTTCTTAAAGCTAAAATGGATATGACTGCAGCAATTCTTTAATTTTAAAACCTTATCCTTCTAAGTTAGGTTTTGAGGTACATTGACATTGTGGACATTTTTTTACACTATGCTTGTGTTTGATTTTTTTTATTAGTTTTTGTTCCAAATTAAAAGGAAAGAGAAAAAATAGAACAAAAAAGTTAAATTATTGAATTATTACTTTTCCCCTGTCATCTTCTTTACTTTCTTTTTGTGTCTCCTCAGTATAGCAGCAAAACTCCATAAATACATGATGAGTGTGTTTAAACATAATGACCGGTTTATCTACACACAAAAATTTGCATTCTTACTTAAATTGTTACCTCGGGCTTGTTCAGTGGAGTTGTTTTTAAAGAAATTGGCTTGATTGTCTGTGCTTTCAATCATATCTTAGCTAACGACCATTAACAGAGAAGTATAAGAAGTCTGTACTTTGAATAATTACAGTGTTTATGTTTTGCTACCTTTACAGAAACCAAGAAGCAATCAAGTAAAACAATTTTCTCTGGACTTCCAAAAAAGTTTAAAATCCATGGGGTTTATGTTTCCAGGCTGATTTCAGTCAATCTTCATGTAACCTTTGTTGCATTCTCTCAAATATTTCTTTGATTTAGAATTGAAATACAAATTGATTATGCCTCCTCCTTTAAAATGAACTAAAAAAAAAATTCAGGAATTTGAGCTAGATGGTACTACTACATAAGCTTTGTCTGATACATGCAAATAATAATTCAACAGGTCACATGTCATTCCAAAACAAGATGTATGACTGTATTCAGAACTCAAAAAACTCCATGCCTTACAGGTACAATTTAAAAAAAAAAAGGCAAATAAATATCTGGAAAAAAATTTGGTTGTATACCAATGCTTTCTGCAGCATAACATGAACCTTGATTAATCTGGTGTACCTATGCTCCTGATTAAGACTTTTGTGAAGATCAGTAGCCCAAATGACTTTCTGTAGCAGAGCGTGATTAATTCTTAGCAGACAGTATCAGGTCGCATATAGTAAATGTGATGGTGATAAGGCATTGTAAGAGAACAGAAGTATCATCTTTATCATCAGTGTTGATTGCCCATCTATGTGCATTTTTACCTCATCTCAAGTTAGAATCACCAGATAGGTGACAGAAGATTTTGCCTCAATGATGTTTTTGTATTCTGAAATAGTAATAATGCCTCTCTTACTCTGTTGGTTTTGGTTTTTGCTGCATCTTCATTCCATATTAATGAATTCATATTAGCACTGGCCTTTATCTTATTCAGGGCTGAGCAATGTTAGCTTCAGGAAACCGGCCACTTAAAACTGGAGTTGAAAGCATTTTTTTGATCTAAGATGTGTAATTCATGTAGGGCTCAATTTTGAAATACTTCACTGAGAAAGCAAGCAAAAAAATTTCAAACCTCTAGGAGCCCTGCACAAAAGTCAGCAATGATTTATTTTAAAGTCTGCTGTTACAGCTAGAATTACTTATTATAATATTGACGACGGCTACCTTATCCTGGAAAACTACTTACAGAAAAATGGTACTAAAAATACGATGGATGCCATCTGTGTCAAGAACAGTATTTCTAATTTAGAATTACTGAAAACAAGCCTTTCTTAAGAAAACCTTAAAATGTAGAATTCCTGTGCCTTATAGCTCAAAGTCTGGGGGTGTATTTTCCAAAATTTTAGATATGCAGTGTACTAGACTCTGTCTATCATTAATTTGTTCAATGTGTATTAGAACTTGTTTTAGTTGTTAATGTGTATTAGCATTTGTCTACCTATTTAATTAAGTTGTATCAGAATTAGCCTGTTCAGAAGATCATGAAACCATTTCTGCAATACAGAAAATACAAGGTCATCTGAGAGAGAACATAAACTCCTTCCCAAAATATTGCCTAAGCAAAGAAACCAAGAAATTGCAAAAGTTGCGAGAAATGTAAACTAAGCCCTGGTTAAAAGACAAAAAGATAAAACCCAGACTGCGAACAATTAGCATTGGAATGNAAACATGCAGCATGGGGCAAGTATCTTGTGTGCATTTTGTCACCAATATTTGATTTTCCCTGACACCTTTTAAGATGTGGCTTTGGAAACTTTAAAAATGTTAGATATTTTTTTCCTAACCTCAGTAAAAGAGGGCAGAACAAGGGAGCCTGCCACCAGCCAGTAGTCTTGCACCTGGGGGCCACCTGGGGGCTTAAATACAGCAACTTTAGATTCTTACATATCTTGAATATATTTGCTTTAACGTTACTTGCAGATGTACTCATAGAAGCCCACTTTTAATTTTTTTACTGTTTAAAACTAGGTCAGGTCTGTAAAACAGAGATTGAAGTAGGTGTTGGCAAAATTGTAGTAGTCTAAGCTTCTAAGGGAGAAATAATATTTCAAGGAAATTCAAGTTCAAGGAAACTAAAGCTTCAACAGCAGACATTTTTACCTCAGCAGTCACCTCTTAAGAAATTCTCAGGGGTATGATGTTTATTTGTGTGCTCCACAGGGAGAATACCTTCAATCAGATAATTTATTCTTCCATTCTCAGCTCTATGACTTTCAGACCTCTTGCAGAGCAATGTGACTGTTCAGAAGACATTCTTGATTTCCAGGTACATTTCACAGAAAATGGTCTCTGAGGCTATGGAGAAATGCAAATCTCTATCTAAAATACCCTAAAATATTTTTTCTCCCTGCCTGATTTCCAGCACAACAGAACTCAAACACTGCAGTGGTAAATATCAAAACAATCGCCTCCTGGATAAAAAACAGAAACAAAATTCCATTCTACAGTTTACTAAATTCTCAGATGTCACCATGAAAACACAGACACAAAAAATATAATTTACATTTTATTGCGGGAAAATTAAGTGTCACATTTATGAGGAAGTCACTGTGATGCAACATTTTGCTGTTCATAAAATCTTACAAGCTAAATTCCAGTATCAGATACTAGTAATTTCAATGCATCAACGTTTCTGATAAGCAACATGCAAATTACCTTTCAAAGACTCGGAGCAAAACTGTGGAAGTGTTATATAAACAAATGAACTGACCCAAGACACACTTACATCAATGAGTGCCTTTTGATTAACTTAATAGAGTTTTTTGATCAGGCCTGTACTGTTTGAGGCATAAATAACTTTTACTTCCATGTTAGTGCACACAGTTGTGTTGTTAATGCACAGAAACTGTGCGCTATGACAACTGCAATTTCCCTAAGACTGAGGATTTTTATTCTACTTTTTTATATTTTTTGTCCTAGCAGATGGTTATGTCTCTGTATATAAAGAAGCTAAATTTTAAAATTTTTTTTGTATAGATTAAACCAAATAAAAACGTCAAAGAACTTCCAAGTAGAAAATATTAATAACTTGCATCACTGTGAGTCTCGGATTTGAGATACATTTATGTTCTTATTTACATTAAAAAGGTTATTTGGCCTGTTATAGGTCAGGCTAAATGAAAAAAAAAGGTGGTTTAGTGATCAAATTCTACGTTGGAGATTATGCTCCTGTTACCTCTCTAACCTTGATTGCCATAGAGAAGATACATGGGCAATATTCAGAACATGATGTCCAGCCAAAACATTGGATACACGCCATCATAACAGCGCACAATTTTAGTGTATCTACTACATCACTGAAATTGGCACAGACCAAAATTATGTACACAACATATATGTGGGGGTTTTGCCAGAAAAGTTAATAAATAAAAGTCCAAATCCAGGTTCCTTTTTCTTGTCTTTCTTCCAGTAAGGGCTAGGTTTCTGTTCACAGCAGAGGCTGAATGACATTGTTGTGCTGTTCAGTTCCAGAGATAGCTTAGGCCTCCCCACTTTGCTCACAGAATGACACTTTTTTTGACACAGAATGACACCACAAATCAGATACCATGATAGGAAAATATCCAGGCAATCTGGCAAAAAAAATTATATTAATAAATTTCTCTTTTGGCTTTAAACTGAAGAAATATATTTGAGCTTTTACCTATATCTATTATACATGTAATGTAGGAAAATATATGTGGAAGGCAGAAGATATGAAAGTTGCCTAAAGGAGTCTTTAAGCAGGAATTTCTAACCCAACTGAGGAAAACACAACTGAGAAATCTCAGACAAAGAGCTGATTGCCTTAAGAAATTTTTCACTCCTAGAAAATGGCATGGACTGCTTAGAAAAAGGTCACATAGTTTCCTAACTTGAAAGTGTTTCTCTAAACCCTTTACAGTCTTTGTTGTTGTTTCTTCAAACTGAAAAAGATTTCATGACTTCATGACAGAAGACAGTCTACAGAACAGCCCAACAGAGAATGTTAATACTTTTAAAAAATAGTAATGTTGTCAATAAAATCTGAGTTAACATGGTTAGGTAATTGATAGGTAGCCTAATTCAAAAACAGCTGCAAGTAAGGAAGAAAAGTGAATGCAAATCTGGTTTATTTTAAAGAGTAAATGTATTAATATTTTATATAGACAAAAAGCCATACAGTAGTTAATAGTACACAAGAAATATTCTACAGTTTCCAAGAAAAAAATTGAAAAGAGCTGGGTGCGGTGTGTAAAAATTAAGAAATTTTTTAATAGATTGTAAGATATTCTGAAGACTTGTGAAACACTGATGGCATTCTAGGTTGTGGTTATAACAAAAATGAGATCCTACTCAGTCTTAGGAACACTGAACATCCCATGAATAAATACTTTAGCGATTTACCTAGAGAATGCATTGTGCGGAGAGATAATGATGGAAATTTCCCTTGCACTTTTTCTAGTTTTGAACTGAATTCCACTTGGGATATGTTATGGTTTAACCCCAGCTTGGTAACTAAGCACCATGCAGCCACTTGCTCACTCCCATCTGATGAGACAGGGAAGAGAATCCTAAGAATAAAATTAGAAAACTCAAGGGTTGGGATAAAGACAAGCAAACAACAACTAGAAGAATGAAATTAAATGTGTCTGTATTCAGTATATTTTGCTTATTCTTAACTGAAAAAATAATTTACTAATAACTTTGAAAAAAATTACTTTAGCTCTGTTTACTTTTGTATATTTTTCTGTTTTCTATTGCAGTCACCCTCACATACTGTAAGAAAACTTCTCTGTATAATGCATTTTGCAGTTAAATACACGTGCCTATTTGCTTTATTTCTTAAAGATAATTCATAATCTTTGCCAGAGGTATCAGCCTATAGAATAGACATTGACTCCTTCAGTGTTCCTGAGATCTATCTAAAATACTTCTTGCTGAGCTCAGAATCTGGTGTGTGAAATATCACCTCCTTTTATCTATGATCCCTATTCTTTTGTAATTTTGTATTTTGTTCTTTTTTGTGGAAATATTGCTTTATTATACAGCGATGTGGAGAAACATATGTGTATGATACTAATAAAATAGAACCATGAATAGATCTTTTATACTGTTAAGCCTCTTAGTCTAGAAGGCCCTCTTGAATGTCATTATAATAAGAATATAAACAATTTTAGGGTCCAGATAACCTATTCCATTATATGTTTTTCTAAAATAAATGCTGAAATTCTTCAGGTGAAATACTATTCTAACAGAAAATGGAAACTGTCATTTCAGGTCATGACTTCTAATACATAAACCTCAGTAAACAGTCAGAAACAAGACATTATCCTTCACCCTTTAGACAAAAGCTTTCCAACACTATGGTTTTGCTTAAGTCTCTAAAAAACATTAAATGAAATAAATAAAAAGACTTGTCATCTACCAGTATGCATAGAATTCAAAATACCAAACACAGGACAAACTCAATTTGACATTAAAAAAAATTGAGTGGGACAGCTGCAGCAGTTACATCTTGTGGAAGGATGTGTGTGCTTGCAAAGACTTTACATCAGGTCCTGGTTGGGAGCTGGCATTTTCAAAGGTCATGAAGCTCCTTAGCACCATTCAATTACTGCACAAAGGGTACCACTGACAGTTTTAGCACTGCGGTTAAATTAGCTGAGTATTATCTGAGGCAATCAAACTTTTGACAGGATTGGTAGGATAATATCTGTATATTGAAAAAATACCTCAGATATAGTGCCCATCTTACCCACCTTTCTTTTATTTTGGAATGACAAGAAAAACATGTGAGAATTGTTAGTTGTCCTGTAGCTTGTGAAGATATCAACACTCTCAGCTTGACAATTGTACAAATAAAGATAAGGCATAAAACCTTTGATTCTAGCCACTTTTTATTTTGTTCTTTATCTTGAATTCTAAATGAACAGTCTGAATCACTAACCTACTGTACAAACTGTATTGACATGGTCATACTGCTTAAAACAGAAAAGGACCAACATTGTTCTGTTGTTTACACACCTGCTTTGCTGTGCCCTGCAAACAGTTTAGATGAAACTAGAATAATAGAATCATGTAGGCTGGAAAAGTTATTTGGGATCAAGTCTAGCTGTAAGCCCACTGCCAAGCCACCCACTAAATCATGTCTTTAAGTGCCATATCTACAATTATTTTAAATACCTCCAGGGATGGTCACTCAATCACTTCTCTCAGTGTCAAGGCCTGACATCCCTTTGGGTGAAGAAATTTTTTTCTAATATCCAATCTAAACCTCCCCTGGTGCAACTTAAGGCCATTTTCCCTTGTCCTATTGCTTTTTGCTTAGGAAAAAGAGACTGACACCCACCTCACTACAGCTTCTTCTCAGGTAGTTGTACATAGAAATAAGTTTCCCCCAATCTCCTTTTCTCCAGGCTTAATAACATCAACTCCCTCAGTTGCTTCCCATAGGATTTGTGCCAGTGATATTTTTCCAGTCTTAATGATTCTTGGCATCCTGTCTACCTGTGAGGCTTTTCCCAGGTAAGGTAGGGTGTGATTCCAGTAGTCTATGACTCTTTCAGACTCCCTGATACTCCTGAACCTACTCACCTCCTGGAGTTCTAACCAGAGGAGTTCCTGCACCTGGGCACGCCTCCTACAGGGGTGCTCATGACTGCCAGCTGGTCCTGGTATAAGAGCAGGGCTCAAGATGCAGCTGGCATAGGGGTGTGTTCTGCATGCTTCTGTGGGAGCAGTCTGCAAATCTGCATCTGTTGCAGAATTGTAGACCTCAGAGTGGCCGTGGCTTCTGCCAGATGGTTACCATTGCTCCTCAGCTGAGCTGGCAGGGCTTCAGCACCCTTTGCTTACACCCTTCTGAAGGAACTCCTACTCCTACGGAAACTGCCGCCCTACAGCCCTGGCTGACATACCATGCCCTGTCTGTCTGCTATGGTCCCTAACACTCCCGAGCGCCTTCTTTTACATGTGGTGATTGTGGAGTTTGCTGTCCACCACTGCTCCAAGCCTCGCCTACATCTTGTGAGCCAGTATTGCATGAAGCATTGGCTCATGATGAATCTCTCCTCTCGACTGAGGTTCCACTGGTTAGGAATTCCCCCTGTGCATCGCGTTACATCACTCCTCTGCAGATCACGCTGGCACGGGTGCTGCTCACCTCATAATTTTGGCCTTTATGATTGTTTACCTGTGTGTACGTTCTTGCACCATGAGCAAAATGACATAGGGAGGTCTAGATAAACCTCTTAAAGGTAAACATATCGCCATAATGAGGTTACAACTTCTGGGTATTTAGACAACCACACTTACTTCCTTTAATTAAGTACACACACATGTTTCTAAGATATATGCATGCACACTTACCAGTCTCTGTAATATACAAATTATAATAAACACCTTGAAATTGAGGAGAGCAATTTGTCAGCTCTTCTGCACAGTGCACTAGTATAGTGTTAATCTCCTATCTTGGCAAATTTTCTCTTTATTTCTGATATTTTCTACTTTCAGTAAAGATTTTTTTAATGGGTATTTAAAAATGTTTTTAATTTTTTAAAGCTTCTTTTTAAATTTCAATATAATAGTACACAACTCCAATTGTATGGGGGTTAAGTATAAGGTGGGATAGAGTACTTTCATAGGGTTTATAGAAATGAAACTAGCCATTACAAATACTTACCTAGATGTTTTACAATATTTTACAGTCTTGAAAGCAAAGAAACAGACCACTGAAGTTAAAATAAACAGAAATTATATTACAATAAAGCATCTCTGTCCATTATAAATTCATTCCATCCAAAGATTCTCTCCTACATTGACAGTAAGTGCTGATGACCCAAATATTCTCTTTTGTAGCAGTAGTTTCTATTCAGTTATGAATTCAGTGTCTTTTTATTTTTGCCTCCTTTCTACATTTTGTTCTTCCTATCCACATTTTAGATATCTGGAAGCCATGAAAAGATGTGTCTAATCTCACTGTTCACAGTTTAGGTTTTGCTGCACATAAAAATGAGTCCACATCATTCATGAACAATGATCTGGGGCTGATGAAAAGTCTGAGATGTTCATCAAGACTTTCATGAAGATAAAATGTAGTGGCTTAGCATCTGTGTGAATTCTACATTTTATTGTGTTTTAACAGATTAAGTTTCAAATTTTTTATGTGTCTCAGACATTACCTTTGGCTTTTTGGAAACTCCGCCTTAAATCTGAGTTCTTTTACCATAATTGATAAAGCAAACCTTGTTGATATGAGGCTATATTCTCTACAGAAATTCTGATGTTTCAGAATATCCTAGCTGAGGATAAAATTTGCATGTTTTGTTAAGGAATCAAGACACAAGTATGAAAAAAATTGTAACTATTAAAACCATTAAGCCATAAGAAGTTATATTGAAGTATGTGAACTAAGGCTTTGGTCTAAAAATAAAGACTATTGACATGATTTTTGCTAAAACTTGTAAACTCTTATTCACATACTACTGCTGTCTTAGTCACTAAAAGTATGAAATTTACATTTACCTAAAACATAAGTAATTAGTAGCAATACAGCACTTTTTGAGTTATGGACTCTTTCACTGCTGTCAGTATGCACCTTGACAGTGAAATAAATATATATTTTCCTTTTTTAAACTTTGTGCCAATTTGGTGTCATTCTGTGCCAAAGCAGCCAAATCTCAATAGCTCCTGACTGCTACAGATATATATTAATGTCCCAGGAGACAGGAAAAACGATTTCTCATTCAGTAATATTTCTAAGCATAATAAAGATCTACAGTATCTATGGCAGAGAAAATATTTGTGAAACTCCAGACAGTGATCATTCAGATATTAGTTTCTTGCTAGGTGTCTTGTAGTTATCCCCTGAAATTCATAACATCCAGAAACTGAACATTCAGAGTATTCATCAAGTATTTTTAAAGGGTTAGCTTGAATAATGCATTGAACATAGATAAACACTAAGAAATATATTTTGAAGGAAAAAGTAAGTCTGAAAAACTACCACATGTCTTACTGATCCCAGGGGGAGCAAGGCAGGTACAATTGCAGTAGAGATGTAAATACAATGTGTTTGGTGCAAAATGGCCTAGCTCTTGGAATTTGTGGTATTCTGATACACCCTTCTGACATGCATTCTGTTTTGGAAGACAAAAGATGTTCTTTGACTGACATACACTGTAGTAGCAGTGCATAAGCAAGAAATGCAGGAGATTAAAGGAAATGAACTATTCAGAAACAACAGCAATGCAGTGTGCCAGAGTAAGATGCTTGTTATGCTCAAATAATCAAATTTGATAGCCTTCTCCACCCACCTTTCTAATAAATGTTGAAAATTTTAATAAATTGAAAGATTGGAGGAACTGGGGTTTTGAACAGTAATGTTGATGATAAGGTCAGTTGGCAGTCAATCACAGTACATTAGGGTTCTAATGCACAAGTATTCAAAATATAGCACAAATTAATGTTCCATATACTTTAAGTGTGATCTCAAACTTCAGCATATATAAGTCTAGATAATTTGCTCACAGAAGATGTAAATAATCAGATAAATACCTGACATTTAATGAGAATCCTAGAGGCTCTGAGTTTGCAGAGATATGTCCATTCTCAATTGAATTGTCCATGACATATTTTTAGTACCAGGATGAATCATGTCTTAATTGTTGAAAACTAAGCAAATTTAGCTTAAGAATTTTGCTTGTCCTGGGCACAGTATTTCAACTTCTTATTACATGATTGATAAACTATATGTCATTTTCACTATATGTGAAAATTAAGAAAGTACAGCCAGTTTAACTGCAAGTTCTGCACATGCCCAGGACTGTTAGGAAAATATGCTCAGTGGCTGTTTTCAAGGAGGTCTGAGAACCTATTCTGTTAGATATTTGGAAAAATGCCCAGTTACAGGAAAAAGACAATCCCATAAGACTGTCTTAAGAGATATGGAATCTAGTGATATACAAGAAATCTCATTATGTGGGAAACATTGTAATGCTAAGTGGCCAAGGACTCATGAAGGACTTTTCAAGTGGTAAAAGTTTGGGTCTGGTTGCTTAAAAGTGAAATTATGGAGAGTACCTAAAGAATTAAGGATTTTGTACCGAGAATCAATCATTTTCATAATTATCAAAGCATGATTTTCTAATAAAATCTAGCTTACAGAAGAAAAAACATATGTAGGGACAAAAAAATCCCATTTTATCATATTTCATAGATACTTTATTTAATGTTGCCATAAACAATATCACAATTTTATTGGCTTTGCATTGCAGGATTTTGGTGGTGATGAGATCACAGGAGTGGCTTCAGTGACAAGCTTCTAAAAATTTCCATCATGTTTGATAGGGCAAATGTCAGCCAACTCCAAGACAGACCTGCTGACAAAGCTCAGCCCATCAGCTCTGTTGTGCAGAGGTGTGCTCAATATGCCTCTGTTAGTGCCTCTGGGAGAACATAAATAAGAAGAGGAGCAATTGCAGCCAGAGGAAAAAAATGTGAAGGATCATGTCCCTCAGGAGGAAGGAACACCAGATACAACATGTAATAAAATGACCACAATTCCTGTTCCTTGGCCCGTGCACCACTGAGGGGAAGAGGTAGAGAATTTGGAGCTAAGGTTATCTTGAGAAGAAGGGGGGTAGGGGGAAGGTGTTTTAAGATTTGGTTTTAGCTCTCATTGTCCTACCTTCATTTGACTTGCAATAAATTAAACAGATTTCCCTAAGTTGAATCTGTTTTGGCCATGACTATAATCAGGAATGATCTCTCCCTGTCCTTATCATGACTCATGAACCTTTTGTTGCATTTTCTGTCCTCTGTCCAACTGAAAAGGGCGGTGATAGAGCAGCTTTGGTGCACCTGGCATCTAGTCAGGGTTAACCCACCTGTTCTAGTTTCCACTGGCATAGAGTTAATTTTCTTCCTTGTAGCTGGTTACAATGCTGTCTTGCATTTAGTATGAGATAATGTTGATATCATACTGACATTTTTGTTGTTGCTAAGTAGTACTTACCCTAAGTAAAGGACTTTTCAGTTCACCATGGCCTGCCACTGCACAAGAAGGTTCAGGGAAGCATAAGTGGAACAGCTGACCTGAACTGGTCAAAGGGATATTCCATACAATAGGATGTCATGCCCAGTACATGAACTGGGGTAATTTGACTGGGAGAGCCAGATGCTGCCTGTGATGGCTGAGTATCAGTCAGCAGGTGATGCACAATTCGAAGTGTGAGTCTTTTGGATTATTTTTTGTTTCCCTTTATTTTTTTAATTACTGTTGGTAGTTCTTGCAGTAGTTGTTGCAGTTTTATCTGTGTTTGCTTGTTTGGGTTTTTTACCTTGTTTCAATCATTAAGCTCTTCTTATCTTGACCCATAAGTTTGTTGTTTTCTCATGATTCTCCTCGACATCTCACCAGCGGGTGGCTGTATGCGGTTAGACCAGGACATCACCACACCACTTAAATGATAAAAAAGTCATTAGCTTTAAGTACGGGTGGCTGTATGCGGTTAGACCAGGACATCACCACACCACTTAAATGATAAAAAAGTCATTAGCTTTAAGTACATCATGGCTCATCACATATCTTCAGAGAATCAGCTGGCCACAAAGGTATTGATAATAATTAAGAAAACAGCTATAACCTTGAATTCTCTGAAGAGACTGTTTGGTCTAAACAATATAAAAATTGAAAAGGTACACAGTATTTTCCTCCCCATCAGTTATGAAGAATAAAACAGGTTTCAGTTTGAAAAAAACCTGAGACATGCTTTCATTTTTGGTGATTTTTTTTCTCTATCACTTGAAATAGTTACTTTGCAAGCTTATTCAGTGTCAAAATAGTGGGTATGATGTTTTTCTAATCATAACCAGATAAATTACCAGACAGTTTTCTTCATAGAATAAACAGGCACTGCTAACAGTGGGTCTATCAATACAGAGACATTTCAGAAATACTTTTAAGGACTAAGCATGAAATCAGCAGTTCTGAGAAATTCTCATGTTGCATTCTGAAGTCCTAGAAATGGTACAGCTCCAACCTTGTTCCCAGGATGCGAAGAATTATTGCAGAGAATTCCATATATAATGGTTGGGGAACAAAATTATTAAAGAGACTCACAGCAGGGTGCCTCCTCCCTTGGGATAATGTTTTGGGGTTATGTTTGTTGCTTAAATCCTTTGAAGAAAATGTCATTAAATATAACATAACTTACTATCACTGTTAACAATATATTTTCTCCTTCCCTTTAAATGGGTAATCTGAAGGAAACACCCACAAAATTGTTACCATATGTAACAAAATAGAATTCCTATCCTCTTATTTTTGTTTATTTTTTTTCTCAGTGCTTTTATAATACATGCAGCCAGTAAAGGGGAAAAAAATTTACAGAAATGACTGACACCAAACATAACTCAATGTTCAGTCAGTGACATACCATTCATATTGTGTTAACATAGATTATAATTATTTTCTCACCAAATGGTATGCCAGATCTTTTCACTGAATAAATGTATGCAAGGGATGTGCCATCATTCTATCACTGCCAGTTTAGTAGGCGTCTCTTTGAAGAGAAGAAGAAAAGTGAAGGTATTCAACTAATTTCTTTGAACTTGCACATTCAGTATTGAACAGCTATGTTTACTAGGGAACACAGAGGTTTTTATTAAAAAGTTGTATAGAATTAACATCTAAAATGATGACAAACATGAAGGAAAAATAGGAGCTCTGAACCCTAAGGACCTCTGACATGAAATTCCATTCACTAGGGACACAGAAGAAAGAACAACACAGATGGGATGAGCTTATTAGGTTTGTACTCATCCTTTCTTTCGAAAAATAAAAACATAATTAACATTTTGTCTCAAATCAGTGTTGCAGATCCTTTTGGCCTGGAATCTCTCCTTAGAGGAGAATGTTATTTTCCTTATATAATATTTCTTGTGAAACAACCATCTGAAAGCTCTGAAGATAAAATAATACTCTAATACTCTTTTGTGTGATCCTAGAGCTGATGTAGCCCCAATGTGTACTACTGAACATAAAACATACTGTGTCCACTGCCTGCAGATCTGACACTGCAGCATGACAGGGCAGTAAGGGAGCAAGAAGGAACAGCAGATACAGACAAAATGCTGAGTTATAACAGGTTAAACCATGTTTGACATAGCACAGAACAAAATCAAGTGAGCTTGGAGACAAAGCAGCAGCAAGCTGTAAAAATTTCACTTTGACAGTATCTGAACAGCTACAAAACCACTCTCAGTGATGGTGCCTCTCTCTAGGTTTACAGGATGGATGTCAGTTTTCTGTAAATTTCTGGGCTGAGAGGAAGAATCTTGGATGGAAGGGAGTGTCCCAGCTTCACAATGACAGTAGGTTTCATTTTATATGAAACAGGGCATAGACATTTTGTTTCAGTCACTTTCAGTTGAAGGAAAGCTAATGGAAATAAAGAGTCTAGACTTCATTTGTACTAGATCAATTTTTGGCTTTTATACATTAGTCAAGTATTTTGGTAACTCAGCTTGTAGAAGACATCTTTTAACTCCATTCTCTGTCTGAATTCTACAAAGCATTAAATTAGAATGTTTTAGAGTATTTTGGAACAGAAAAGGCTCTCCTTTTAATCTTTCAAAACTGATGGAATGCTTATCACTCTGTCAGGACATACATAGTTAGGCCTGTTTTGAAACAGATTTTTTTTCTAAATCTTAGAAAGAAAGAGTCTTAATTCTTCACATCTAGATTGTAACCCCTATCTCCAACTAGTTCTGAGAGGATCCAATATCAAGTCTTCAACTACAGGAGATATGTGAGATAATTGACATTCAAAAAATACACCTCTTGGGTTTTTTAAGGAATTGTAAATGTTTTGTTTGAGCCTCTCTTTTTGAATGCTCAAGGAAAATATTTTTTAAAAATATCTGCTCTTTTCCTTTTTAGAGCATGGTGCTAATAATGGCAGGATTATGGGTTTGATCCCTGTATAGACCATTCACTTAAGAGTTAAACTCAATGACCTTTCTGCGTTCCTTCCAACTCAAAATATTCTGTGATTTTTGAATTTGTTTTCAAAGACAAGACCATCATACATTAAGGAAAATAAAAACGTGATTAGGAATGTTTTATGAAGTACAAAGTCAGGGGAGACTAGTTTCACTTCCTACAAGAGATCACAAGTTATTTCTAAGTAATATTTCCCAATCCAATTGTTTCATGTTGTTATTGTTTCTCATAAAAAAGTAAAAATTTTCAAGTAGGAAACCATACATTTTCCAGTTAAGTATTTCAAAGGTAGCTTTAGCATACTCAGGGTTTTGAAGCTTCATAGTTTCAACAATGTGATGCCTTGTCCTGGTTTAGGGCAAATTTTGGGAGGAAACTTCTGAAGAGGTCTTTTCTAGAAAGCAAATTCAAGAGGCCCCACCCCCAAATGGTTTGGGAGGTAAATCTCCTTTGAGAAAAGTGGAAAAAACGGTTTATTTAACAAAGTATGGAAAAAATAATAATATTAAACAATGGAACCTCTTTTTTGTTCTGAAGAGATGGCAGATTCAGAAAGTCCTTGCCATGGGGTGTAGCTCAGCTCACTCAGTCTCTTATCAGTCCCTCCAGTGCTGGAAAATGCCAAGTCCTGGGCCCCAGTGGGCCACAGGTATGAGCTCCTGGTGTTCTTCTGGGTTTTCAGTCCAGAACATGTTTAAACAGTTCCAAGAAAAAGATAAGCCATCATCTGGGGAACTTCTCTGCCTCAGCTAGTGAAAAAAACTAATAGCAAGGGAGAGCTCTCTCCTGCTGTCCA
>VWYI01003922.1:1153-83740 GCA_013399455.1 Anthoscopus minutus
CCAGCAAAAAAATCCATGGCAGCTATTGTTAGCTACGATTAAGCAGGACTACAGGTCTACAGATATATACAGAAGTGAAAAGCTCTTTTTTCTAGAACTAATGAAATATTTCTTTACCTAAATCACAATGAAATTTTAGGAGGGAGTTTCTGTGATTGAAATCCTCCATATATTGAAAATTCTTTACCTATACACTCGAAGGTTCTCTTTTTTGCTAAAGTACATGGAAACACATGCATACATATATGTATACACAATCAACAATGTTTGAAAAGTTCACATAGATCCAGACTCAAGAACTTAGTCTGCAAATCACCTTGCAGACTAAACTAAAAAATATCAGGAAACATGGCGCTGTCACTGCAGTTCATTTTTGGTTCATTTTTTTAGTTAAAAATATGAATTTTTAGTCCTTGCTTTGCAGCAAAAATGTAAAATACGTTCTAAACATCATCTACCTCAAACTAAGAAATAATTTTTACAAGGTTTTAAAAGGCATAATCTCATTTATTACCCAAATTATATGTTTTTAAAAATCCTCTTAAAAAGCTATGCGTGCCTCTCATTTAGGAACCTTTCAGTTACCCAGACAGCTAATTTCACACTTTTCAATTTTTTCAACCAAAGCTTAATGAAAGTTGCACGAGAAAATGCATTCACAAATCTTAATTATATTCCTACAAATATTTTATATGCTTATTTGTGGATTTGATGACACATCCAACATTTACTAATGTTGCAATTACATTTTATATAGACTGTAGAAAGAATTAGGAAGCTTTAAGTACTGTCCTTCCTTCCCAATCAGTCAATCTCGATTAGTGGGAGTGAACTGATTGGACCAGAGTGTGACATTTAGAGGTGGCCATGGTACTTTGCTCTAAAGATAATAGTGTGAGTTGGTATTGTAGTTAACCAACATTCATTCTTTTCAGCTTTGATGCTTGTTTAGTAGATGTATCTCAACAGCATCACTTAAGCAAAAGTAAAGCTTGGAACTGAATGCAGCAGAACAGTTATTCAGAACTGGTCATCTCTAGGCATACTCAGTTTTGTTAGAGGTCCCCTGAGAAATAATGTGTCTTTACTGAACATTCTCAGCTGTCTTTCAAGGACTTACTGCCTGACAGTTATATGGAAGTTCTCAGGCTCAGAAAGCTTCTGAGCAGCTATTGAAAATACTACAGACATTAGAAAATTTACTAAATTTGACTAACCCTGATAGAAATGCATTTTCAACCATCCTAATAATTGCTCAGATAATCGCTCCTAATAATTCATAAGAAGTTTAGCTTTTACATAAATGATAAACACAGCTTCTCATCTTCCTTCTATTTGCTATCACCAAAATTACACTTCTACTAGTACAGAATATATATTTTAGATTTTAATGAAAACAAAACCAAGTTTTTCAACTATGCAAATCTATTTAATGAGTTCTGAGAATTGTCTGAAACACCCAACTGAACAGAGTTATCATCTAGTACTCCAAGCCTCAGCCTTCAAGAGCTTTTTGATGACTTATAATGGTTCTGCTATTGTTTAACAAGATCACGATTACCACCTGTCTATCATATTGCCATTGCACTGATGTCTGAGCATCAACTGCATCTATCTTTCCAAGCAAGCAGTCACCAAACCCTGTCTTAAAAAGCTGGCTGAATACTGCAGTGATTCAAACACCAACAAGGACAGGGTGATCCACTGAGGAAAAGAAATATCAGCAGAAATCCAAGCTGCTGTTCATCCTACCTGCCATTCAGCATTTTCAAATTATTGCTAAGGATGATCACATTTACCAGTGACCATAATTGAAAATTGGGTATCAATAGTTCCATTTATGGATTCTGCTATGAAGTGTGTGTATATATATATACACACTTATGTACACATATGTACACACACACATTTAGACATACACCTGTCAAATACAATAAGATAGGATATGTGCCAAATTCCATTCACTAATTCCAAGCTGGACAAGAGATGTTCTTTCACATCAGTTATTTTCATACATGTGGAAATCATCTTTCTCTTCTACAACAATCATTATGAATTGTCACAGGCACAGAAAAAATAATTCACTGGCATTGGCGAGGCAAGTTGCCAAACTCCTTTTCAAAATGAACAGCAAAAATCATTAGAAAACAGCAGAATTTAATACAACTCAACACACTTTCTGCTTCCAAATCAAATGTAATTCTATTTGACACTACAAACACTAGAGGGAATAATGCCATCAGCTTGTTTGCACATAAACTGTCCTTCTATAAAATTAATCAGGCTCCTCTCACAAGTTGGAGTTTACAATGCAACTCTTCAGCCACCTGCATTTTTAGGAGTTAAAAGTCCTCTGAAAAGGAGTATGTGGATTAATATATATATACACATACACAAAAATTCATTTAAGGCATATACTAATAGAAGCACCATTCTAACTGAAGACCATGCAACATACCACTCCTCAATTATCTATTTTTTTAATAAATGTACAAATATAACTAAAATATACTAATTTTTTGCTACTTAGTTTATGTAACTTTCATTTGTTACCCCAGAGTATTTATAGAAACACAGTGATTTTACCTTGGTGGGAATCCGAGATGTTAAAAGAAATGCCCGACATGATGCCAACACCTATTGAAAAAATAAAAAAGAATTTGTAAGAAACATTTAATATTATAAAAGATTCTTTCCCAGGAAAATCCTGAAACCAGAGAGGAAAAGCCTCTAGCAGAGTGAGTGTAGATCCCCTCTGCTGTCATACACTGAAGTAAGCAAAACTGGGATCAGATCCAGTAGAACACACTGAAGAGACTGCTGCAATCTGATCAGCTATAAGCTAGTTAACACACCAGTGAACTGAAGAAATCTATTTAACCAGTTTCTCAAGATCATATAACAGAAATCTTAGTGGCATTTTAAAAAGAAGCAAGGATGAGAAGTCCTACCCGGAACATAGGATGTATTTAAATGTAAAAAAATTATGCAAGATTATGATGATATTATTAGCAATATAAGAGACTGTAAGCAAACGGGGGAGTTTTGGACACATTTGGGGCAATTCTAAAGTAAGAATGCAAAGATTTCTCATTCATAGCACCTGAATTTCTTTTCCAGCAAATGCAAAGGAAAAATGCAGTTAAACTAGTGAGACCAGTGATTCTGGGGAGAAAGCAAAACAAAACTAATATTTTGGAAGCTACTGCCAATCAAAATGTAATGATTCTATATCACATCACTCCAATCTCCGGTAGCACATCCCACTCGCAGATTTTACTCTTTGCAAAAGGAATTACTCATCTTGCATAACTATAGGGAGGGAGTGAGGGANGCGCATGCAGAGCTTTTCACATAGCTAGAATCCCCTGAACTCGGCCCTGCTCAGTATCCATGATCAGGTTGACACAAAATGTGTTCCTCACATGGAGAGGAAGAAGCAGGCTGAGAATGCAACCCAGCATCCAACTCTGAACACTGTTTGAACACTTCAGGGATACGATTTCTGCATCAGCTCCTCAGCTGAATAACATCTTGCTAAATCCTAAGAGCACCAGTGCTGTACCACTGTTGAATATTAGCAGATTTTTTCGGGGTTAGACACAGTGCTCTGGTTACCACTGGTGTAGAGCCAAACTGCTGCAGAACAACCCATGCCTCCTGTATGGCTCAACCCTCCACTGAAGCCCCCTTATGACAGGCTGTCTCTGCCACACAAAGCTGCTTCTTTTCCTTGCTCATGCACAGGAGAGAGACAGCCTCTCCTGCTCTCCTCTCAGCTGCACCTACCCCAAGTATCTCTTCCACAGTCCAGCACAAAGAGAAAGGGGAAGGGCCTGCCCAAGGGGTTTTTCCACTGCTCAGCCACAGTTTCCCCAGCCCAGCAGCAGCTTTCTGTCACAGTAATAAAACCTTGATCTTTTCCCTCCCCCACCTGCCTCCTCAGGGCAGCCACACACAGCAGGTGCACACCACTCTCCCGGGAGCCTCTGGGTGAGATCACACCCCATGCTCACAAAATACTTCACTATCAGTAGGAGTGGCACTCTTACTCGTGACCCCATCCACAAGCTGCCCATGTCTGAAGAAGTGTAGGTGATCAGGCATCCTCCCTGCACTGGCACCACTAAAAAAAACTCTCCAGTGTCACAGGCAGAGAGCAGCTTCTGGTCACTAAACTGCAGATGCCCAAGTGAGACAGTCAGGGGAAAGGAAACTTTCTGAAGAACTGCTTTCCATATTTACCTTGTAGGTAGTGGCCAGCATTAGAGATACGAGTGCTCTGTGTATGTCACCACTATGGGACAGCTCGTTACAGGAGAACCATGTCAGTCTTACTTTAAATTATTTGCTTGCATAAAAGGGTTCAAGCTACTTTATGAGCCTAGAAAGGGTCAATTTAACATGACTACAGTACACATGAGCAGTCCAAACAACAAAGTTAAATGTAAACCAGGTAACCAGAAAGCCCTAACAAAATTATATTGGAAAAGAATGTTCCAATAGAGCACATGGCTCTATTGGAGTGTATATTCTTGTGGCAGACATATTGATGATTCCAAAGTGATCTTTCTAAAACCAACAGAGCTGAAAAACCCACTTACCTTAGGATGCATTTATGTATAAATAAAAGGCCTGATGTAAGATGATACTCCCCACTCAGCAGGCAAAGAGGCTACTTTTGAGCAATAAGATGGCACGAAAAATTTAAAAAAAAGAAACCTGAAGTTTCTAACCCAGTAACACAAATTTCTACAATTTTCAAAGTTAAGGCTCTCACAAACAACTAAATTTGATTTTTACATAAAATCAATTGAAGAGAAGGTCAATTACTACTGAGAAGTTAATGGACCATCTTGACAACAGCAGGACTAGATTTATTATTTTTTAAATTTTTTTTTTACAGTGGCAGAATTGGCTGAAATGAGGCTTGCCATTTATCACAATTTTAGCTGTTAAAATCTGCGAGTACACATCATGACCCTTTGAAAGGATCCACTTCAGTTTACTGCCTTCTAATCATTATTTTCTAATATTTTCAAAATTTTACTGGGACATCTGCATTATAACATCCCCATTTTTGCTCACATTTAGCAACAGGGTACCCCAATTCAGCCCAAGACTTTCTGGATGAGCTGTGAAACATGAATAGTTTGTTTTCAATTACTTTCTTCTCCTCGACAAGGCTGCAGTGCATAAACAAATAATGGCTCTTAGGATACAGCTCATCCATGTCTCTGACAACAGGACTCTGCATGGTCGTTAGTACTTGCAACTGAATATGTATTGCAGTCTACTCGAAAACATGTACCACTCCAGTCCTTCCCTTAAGAAATGTAAAGCTGGCACTGAGAAGCTGGTGAAAGGCAGAGGCACTGGAGGTGTTTTCACACTGACAGATCAAGTCCCCTCTTAAGAAACAAGTTATTTTTGTGAAGGAAGATCCAGGCCTCTGTGCATTCCCCTGACAAGAATAGCGAATATGTGTGTGATTGCACAATTGTCTAGGGCTTTCAGAAGCATCCAGGAGCGCTGTTTTTCATAAATAGGCAAATTCTAGATTTCCTGGGGTGTTTGATTTCTTCATAGAAAGAAACCAAAAAGCAGAAGCAGCCACCCTTACTCTCAAGTGATCCTCAGGCATCTCACCAAGAAGGTTCTGCCACTGTGATATTAATTTTGCACCCAGGTAACCTTGAGCACAGACGAGTCATGGTCAAGGTCACTTGCAAGTCCAGAGGCTCAGAGCAGCAGACACCCTAACTCCAGGGATAACCTGGAACAAAGAGCTCCCTGGCTTACAACCCATCAGGAATGCCAGCTGGGCAGTGTATAATCCACCTCATCATTTGATAACAAAGTGATCTCACTTGTTCAGCTTAATGCATCACAACCCACTCCTCCATAATTGTTTTGTTTGGTCACCAGTAGCGCTCAGTCATTAATAAAGTTAAAAGATCCCATCAAAAGATAAATATATTCAGGGTAAAGAAAGCGTCTCAGGAGTTAATTCATGCTTTAACACATCTGTAAGCCAAAATATTTGCGAATGACTGATGTGAAGGCATCAAGAACATCCAGGTGAGTTTTATACAGGGTACACAACCTGGCTGTTGCTCCATGGAAAGGACAATAAAAGAGAATTACATTTAGTTAACAGCAGCTTTGGTCTGTCTTCCTTCTTTGCCTTTTTCAAAGCATAAAATAGGATTATGATTTGAATTTTAAATGACTCCTACTCACACACACATACCCAAGTTGAAGATTTCCTAATGTTTTTATCATTCCAAATTCTGTAACGCTCCCTATGCTGCTCAGAATGTACATGAAACAAGATTTGGAAACTTTCACCAAAAACATATCCTGCAAATTATTATCTCCAGAGACTCATGGCCTACAAGGTCATCTTCTGTTTACCAGAATACATATGTTTCAGAAAGTAACATAGATCATCCACGTGCATATCAATATAATAAATATAAAGATGCATTTTGCCATTTATTGTCAAATCCTAGCCTTATGATCCATTTTAGCACTGTAAGTTAAATTAACAGGGTTAACTCAGCCATCCTACCTAGCAGTCCCTCTTGGGAAGATCACGAAAGAAACAAGCTCTGTGCTAATTGCATCTATTTGGTCAGACTAACCACAGCAACTACAGTGACCTTATTTATACTTACAGCAGTTTCAAATCCATAAGGAAATTAAAATCTTCTGAAAAACACCACTACTCTTTTTAAAATGCTCAGGAATAAAGAGTTCTGGAAAACACAGTGAGCATACTTGGGCTAAGTGACTAGATATGAAAAAAATGAAACCACCTCAGCACTTTATGGGCCTGGGAAATTGCATGATGCTCCCACCACTCACTGCCACAGATGTTTTGAAAATTCCTTCTGCTGAAATCTCAAAATAAAGATGATTAACCAAATATTTTTCCCTTGCTGGGAACTGATTGACACAGAAACTTTAAAAGAACTAAAAATAAAAAACAACTAACTTTGTATTTTTTTTATCAACTGTTGCAATTTTACTGCTTAAAATGTCCTCTCTGTACCTTTCCTTCTATCACAGTTTCTTTAGCCCTTGGCATCTGCCATTTTGTCAGCCTCAAAACTGATTCAGTCTCTTCCATTATAATTTACTTGAGGAAAGAAGCATTTGTAATAAGTTTTCCTATTTCTTATCACATTCATATGATAGCCATCATCTTGAGAATGTCTTGAACATTCAGTGTCTTGAACATTCTTGACAGTTGCTCTTCTGTATACACCTTAGTTATACCATCACCATTTTTCTCATTATTCATTACCACTATTATCCAAAACATCATAATTTTAAAGTTTCCACCTCTATTATTACTTCCTTCCTTTATGATTTCCATCATAAGCTTTCCATTGCTCCTGCGGACTCAATATCTAATGTACACACAATAATGTGAGGCAAAGCAGCAGCACTAACACAGTTTTTGTTTTGTTAAAACACAGATAAATCAATACATGTTAGAGCATCCAACCTCCCTCAGTCCCTGTAGGATCGACCGTTCACCTCCCGGGTCGCATGCCTGATGTTGCAAGTGCTTCATCCTGAAGCAACTGGAGTTCGATTAGATAAAAGGCCCCTTTCAGCACCATGTCAGAGATATTAGAGCTGGGTTTGAGAGGCAGTTTCTGCTAAAAGCACTGAGCCTCCCTTCACAAAGAGGCTAGCTGACATCCTGGAGGGCTTTTTGGAGGGTTGATTAGCTTAGGCACAACAGGAACATGTATGCAGCACCATCTGAAATGGTGGAATCGCTCAGTATATGGCGCACATTTCTCTGCAGAGCGCTGACACCAGCGAAAAAACCCCCTGTTCAGCCCCAACCTGAGGGATTGCAGCACCACCACCTTCACCCACACAGCCCTCACCATTAAATTTGACTCTGATCATTTGGTCTCGACTGCTTTTGAAGTGCCATCTATGATAAAACCACTGACGGACCTTATTCACTCCTATTCCAAATGTCCCCTTATTTATACGCCACTACTAAAGCAGTCTTTTGCTGCTGGAGAAGTACTGTTAGGAAAGGGTTAGTGCATCTCAGTTCACACACAAAAACCAAGAGTTTCTCCCTCCCTGAGCTGCCCCTTAGCCAAGTTGAACACATTCCCAGGCTCGCCTAAGTCGCTGGTGCCTGTGTGGCCAGCCAAAGACCAAAACACAGTAAAGGGAGCTGCTGCTTACATTACTACAATTCTCTCCTGCCCAAGACAGGGGTAAGCTCTGCAGCACAAGTCATCCCCATGAAGGGCTGCTCTGCTGTATGTTTCTCTATTATCATTCCTCAAGTCAACCACTGCTTCCTCGACAAGGCCCCCTTATTGAAGCCATGGACAGAGGGTGAGCCTGCCTGCCATGGGAATGCTGTGCAGATCACAGCTTTCCACTGGGCCTTACTGCCACCAAACTGCTTCAAAAATTCAAGCCTGCTCTGTTATGACAGCAGGCTTGAATTCTTCTCTGTGTTTAGAGAAGAGACACACCTTTCACATTACTGTAGGGAACAAGACAGGGGACACCACAAGATGGCATAACGGAGTGCTTCACACACATTTCCCTTTCAGTCCAAGTCAGAGGACCCATTAACAGAAATGCTTGTTTAGCTCCTGGAAAGCTGTTCAAATCTGCAGAGCAATTTCTACTTCAGAGGCAGCAATGAACAAATCCTGCCTAGAAGACAGGTAGAAAAAAAAAAAGTATCCTTGTTTTAGAATTAGGAACAAGTAAGGCATGGACACTGAAAGTTTTGCCTGAAACAAAAAGACAGATGAAGTGGTAAAGCTTGAAAGAGAAGCTTGGAGTAAAAGGTTCCTAATTCTGATGTCTGAGAAGAAACAACATAGCTTGGAGGTTTATCAGCAAATTAAGACAAAATTTCCATACACAACTAAATTTGTTCCAACAGCTCTAGCAACACTACCACTACCACCCACAGGAAGTGTCGTAGCTCTGTGAACTGTTTCTAAAAGACACATGAATTGAATTGTGCTTCTTTAACACCTGTGAAGAGCAAAAAAACATGAACACTTGCTGCATATCCCCGTCTGCAACAAGCAAACCATCCAGCTATTTTAGTTAAGGTGGGATTTCAGAAGAAACTGAGACGCACTCACCTTTGGCAGCAGCAGGACCCATGGACACTCCAGCTGCCAAGACCTGTCTCTGAAATAGCTTGGGATGTGGTCACCAGTGGTACAGACTAGGACTCTCCTGATTTACAGATTTTATGTTCCAAAGTTTTGTATCTTAGGCTGTTAACCACAGAGCTGCTTGCCCCCACAGAGGGCCAGCCAGCCACTGCCTGTGTGTACAGGGCTCCCTTGCTCTAGTAACCAATCAGTGATGGAACAGAGTTTTATGGCATTGTGAGAGATGTCCAACACAGAGCACTGAAGCCAACATAATCCCCTGCAGACTGCAAAGTTCCCTTGCCATCCTGCTCACCACCACACAATTCCCAACAACAAAAAACCATAATGCTGTAAAACACTAAATACCAGAAGACCCACCTACCATGTTATTTAAGTCTGCTACGAGCCATAAAAAATGGGAATCAGCAGCTGCATTTCAACAATTCAATCCATGGCAATGGACACAGCCAGGGCTGATCCCAGCTGAGGTAAAAGAGGGGACCAGACTCCGCCACATACCTGCACTTGTAACTCATCGATGAGGGTAACACCCAAAAGGGGGCTTTCCTTCTCTGTTGCCGACATTACACAAAAACAGGTCACTAGCGCATTGGTGTTAACATAACTTTATTTCACTTTTTTCCTACCTTTTCTCTTATCTGTATACAGCCATTACACAGATTCAGTGCTGAAATTCAGGTTACAATGTGCCTCAGTAGGATACCTTCCCCAAGGATTCGCCTTTTACAATGGTCTAGGCCCCCAATACTTGGTTAAAAAGTGGGTTGACAATATTCTGCTGACTTGCAATTCAAAACACCCTGGGCTCCACCATTTTTTACACTCTTTTAACTAGTTATCTCCATCACAAAAAGTTCATATGGGCACCCTTGAGAAAAACCCTCCCATTACTTGTCATGGTGTTAATAATAAGGAATGTCCATACACCTTCCTTCTTCCTACACAGCTTCTTTCTGTGTTTACACACAGCAGTTAAAACTGGAAGCATTCTGGTGTGCTGCAAATTATGCTGTTTCTATGCAGAAGTAGCTGTAAATAGATTTTGCTATTACAGTGCTTTTATTCTTATCTTCTTTAATTTCATCGCTTAGAAATGCCAGATTAAACATTTTGCAGTGATCCTTAGTGATGGAATTGCTCTCTTTCTAAGTGTGCCACAGCAACCACAATTAAGAACTTTAAAAACCAGGAAGCAAAACAAATACTTCAGGTTCAGAGGAAATGCAATTTGAGCCATAACACAAGCATTTTATAAGAAACTCTTCTACAGACAGTCCTATTTGCTTCTAGCTACCAACAATCAAATAAAGATTCAATTATTCAAGTGCAATGCACTTAGCTACACTTAGTATTCAAATAAATTAAATAAACACAGTAGAACTATTTTCCTCAATAGCCACTGCCATAAACCACAGTTTCAAAAGAACTGACCTTGGAGAGCCCCAAGAGCTAAGGGCCAGAGAAAGAAATCAGCTTAATAAATCTGTAGAATTAAGTCTTTTGTGTACTCTCCATGGCATACACAAATTGAAACACAAACACAAACCAATGGTCAGAGGAATCATAAAAACCCCCAAGCCAAGGCAGTTCTTTCCCAAAGAAACCATTGCTGTAAGTGCAAAGCCCTCTGCACTGACTGCTAGGCCCAGAGGGGATGCAAGATCTTCTCCTCTACAGGAGCCTCAATGCTGTCCTCAGGTGCACTCTTGATTTCCTTTTCTTCCACTTGCTTCCCCACAGTACCCCCTTTTCACCTCTATCATCTGCAAAATATGCAGTACCCACTGGGACTAACAAAACTGTGACAGTCACTTCATTCCTAATCACCTGAGCTACACTCCAAGGTTTAATATTTATATCCCTTGGTATCTTAAGACTATCATTCTTCCAAGAGAGGGATGGTGCTTGAGTCCTGAAACCAACTACTTGACCATTTAAAATCCTTAAAAGCCACCACAATACATACTCACAGCCCCCAAACTCAGGTATTTTGTTATACTGTGTTACATTTCATCTGATCTCTTTTACATCTACTTTATTTCTAATGTATCACATTTCTCCTTTGCTAAAGAATCTTTTCTTTCAGAGTTCAAAACATCTTCCAGAAATGGCAAAATGGGAGCAAACCACACCCTGTCCCTGCTCAAGACAGCAGGGCTGAAAGGGACTTCCCCTTGCCTACTGCTATCCATACTGCATGAAATGGGCAGCAAAAGGAAGGCCCTTTCCAGTATGGAGCTTTCCCATATACTTGATTATTTAAGTGGTGGGAGCTGAAGATGGCTGGAGCATCCCCTGATAGCTTAACCCAAGGCCAACCATTCACTCATCCACTCAGCTGATGAGCAGCTACCATCTCCTGGAGAAAACTCACAATAGGTTCCCTGTCATGCGCTTCACTCTTACGGCCAGGGCACCCTAAATAACTGAGGTGTGAACACTGTTCCCACTTTTTTGTCATGCAGGTGATGCATGATGCTGGGTGCATTTCTTTCTTAGGAAATTCTGCACCAGACGAAGTCCCCTCCCTGCTCTCACTCTGTATCTAACAGGCATGAAACCCAGCAACCAGGCCAGCTTCATGCAGTGACACAGCTGACTGCATCTGGCTCCCCCTTAGACAGAAACTCAGGAATTGCCACATTCCAGAAAAGCAATTTTGCCTCCAACATGCTGCAAAAAAATACTTGGCAGTCTCCCTCACTCTCCAAATGCACAGTATCTTGTCTACCTAAGAAGTACAGGCTGCATGAGCTGGGCAAAATCCACTAAAGTAACCATTGATGGAGAGCTATTTTTCTTTCTGTTGATTTTTAAAAGTCTTATGATGTCAAATATTTAATGCTGTTATTTATTAAAAATTAATATGCTTCTATTCAATAAAAAAGCCATTTTCATAATTTTGGTTCTGTGAAGATTCGCGAGTGTATCACACTAATATTGCCTATGCGTAACTTATGCAACTTCTTATACAATATATTAAACTGGAAAAATGCATGTAATAACAAAACATCCCCATTTATCTGGGGACATCTATTTTTAACAGCCAAATGGAAAATAAACAAACAAAAAGAAGTCATAAACCACGCTTAAAAAGAAGGAAATTACAATTCACTGAATGCCAAAACCAATAAATGATTCTGCTCTTCAAACTTAAGAGTTAACCACTGCTGCAACTTGGTATCTAACACTCAGTATCAAGTTACTCCTTGACATAAAGAAGATTTCAGTAGTTTTTTAACTATCTGTGCTTCTGAAAATTTTGGGGAAAAAATCAGCTTGCTTCCCCAGGCTGCCTTCACAAGATTCAATGCAACAGTCTTCTACGTCAAACTTTCTCAGAACAATTCTGTGTGAATTTAGCTTTTATGAGCACTGATCCACGTGCTACTTAACCATTGCTCATTTCAGAACATAAGAGTCTTAGGGAGAGGAAGAGAGCTTTTAAAAGGTTACTTCACTACTTTACTACTTCTAAGTTGTGAGCTTACAACTCGCCCTGCTTGTCAGAGCAAGCTACAGAAGTGCAGAGTGAACTAGATCCTCCTGGGCTTTGTCATGTTATCTAGACTACTGATTTGCAAGCTCTTCAGTTTGTGGACTATCTTAATTTTCTCTATGGAGATATAGCACAATCTGCCAAAAAGGAAAGTAAACCTGAGAATGCTGGCGTTTTCTCTTTTTAGATAGTAGGTTTGCAGGCAACTCTCTCCTCATTCTCCAGGCAGCCAAGCCCTTGCTTCCTTCAGACAAGCTTTTCCCCAGTCCAGTCCAGAACAGGTTAAGCCCTTCTGCTGATCAAGCCAATCCACTCTCCAGAGCTCTTTGCTGGGGTACACAAGGCCCACCGAGCTCACAGAGCAGTGTGAGCAGCAGCAGCACTGGCCAGGCTGGTGGCACAACTCCCAACCTCAGAAGCTGACAGAATGCTTCCTGCAGCCATGCTCCAAGCTCAAGCAATCAGTCTTGTTGCACACCCTAAGAATCATCCTGTGCAGACAGAACACAGATTCAAAAACTGTAACTGAGACATCAATGTTTTGTTTTTAAAGGAATTTCCAACATGGAAAAGATGGTGTAGGGCCACAAATAGGAAAGGAAGGCAAGCAGTCACCTGGCTCCATGACAGTTTGCCCTGTGAGGAGACCACTCCTCCCACAGGCTAAACCACAAGTGCCACCAGCACTGAACCTCCAGCAGGGTCCAACACAACCAAAGACAACCTCTTCTGCAGCTGAATGTGCGGCTGACAGAGGTCAGCCTAGCAGCAATATGGCCCAGATACCTGCAGCATCAAGGACACATGACCATGGTGCTCCAGGTGAGCCAACTGCCTGACAGCCTGTCCTTCAGGATAGACCCAGCCCCACACTACTGTAAGTCACCCTGCTTTAAGGAAATGTAAAGCTCCCTTGAACAAGACAAGTCAGTACGTATCCTGGCTGCAGCAGGGATGCAGGTTATAGCATGCCTTTTCTAGGCTTCCATCTTCCCAAGTGCCATTCTGCTCTTGCCATCAGCACAGCCCGGCCGATGATCACAACAGAGAGAAAAATTAGTACACACAGAGCTTTAAGAAGACAGAACGCCTTCAAAGCATGGAACCCCTCCCTGAGTATTTTATCTCTACCTGTCAGCTTATACCCAACATGTAGGGTGGCCTAGACAGACCAATCCCCTGAGTTCTTCTTCAGTTTTATGAATGAAGCAGAGGAACTTCTTTTCGGTCTTCAGGGATTGTTTATTATATCTTATCATAAGTTCTGAGCCATGGATGGTACACACAAGGCGATTCTGCCCTCAAGAAGACAAAATGTCCCCTTATATACAAAACAATCCAATTATTTAACACTACGTATTCTAAGATTATATTGTTATTACCTTACTACCATTAACTAGTTACCTATCTATTCACATGACATGGCACTGCAGCAAACTCTACTCAATAAGATTGTGTTCTTAACACTACAGAAAATGGAGTAACTGAAGGAGAAGAAGGGAAACTGAGGCAATGCCCACAATCCTCCATCTTGAACCCTCACTTACACCCATAGTATATAAAACCTAAAGAATACATTTTCACTAAGCAATAACTACCAACTACACTACTATCTAATTCACACTTGAGTTTTTTCCAACCCCTCAGAACGCTCTGGAAGCTTTCTCCATGGGCAGAGGTTGACAGGAGCACTTTCCTAAGGGTCAGGAGTCCTCAGGGCTGGCAGAGAAATATTCCCTTCATCCTGGGTTCCCACATCTACCTATTCAATAGCATGGCTGAAAAACAACTTGTTCACCTATCACTGGAGATGCACAGGGAAGCCTTCAGCTGGAGTTCAATCTAACACCAAAAGTTTTCATGTTGTATCTTGTTATTTCTCTACCTTTATGACTGTCGACACTGAGTGTGTTTACACACACGTTTGTGTCTTTCTTTTTTAAAATCTTCTTAAGCTAGACAGTACCTAAGTAGAACAAAGATCCAAAGGCCTTTAGTAGTCTACTACAAAGAGACTTTAACCCCAACATGTTATAATCAGGGCTTCAAAGCCAATGAGATACAAAATCCATGCTACAATCACATTGAACCACCTCAAAAATTGCCTTTTTTTTTTCCTTTTTGTAAAAAGTTGTGGTTTCTTTGATTCTTTATGTTAGTTTTGGGGGTTTTTTAAACTGTAAAACCAAAACCAAACATTAGTTATTGTATTTGCAGTTGCTACTGTTGCTTTTTATTCTCACCTACTAACTTCAGAGGGATTTTTAATACTTAATTTAGGTAGCGCAAGATTTCCTAAGTGATGTTTTAGTCAGTGTCCTGCATACAGAGAAAAAAAGGGGGATGGAGTTTCTAGCACTGTTTAATTCCATAGCACGCACATCATTGCTGGGGCTGTGGTTTTGGCAGGAAGACACTGGTGCCAGAAAGTGGAAGCATGCAGTTTTTGCCCAGCTCTGGGGAAAAAGGTCTGGACCACACTGCCCTGTGCCAGGACTGTGCTGTCACCTCCACACCAGAGAGCTGCCCTGCACCAGGACTGTGTCAGCCCCAGAGCACTGGAGAGCCACAGAGGGGCTGAGCATCTGTCAGAGACCATGGCACGTGCTACCTGGGTTCAGCAGTGAACACTGTTCTGTGTGCAAAACACCCTCTCACTCTGCTATTAATATTGCTGCGGTTATTGCCATTTTTAGTTTCAGATTACAAATTGTTATTCCAACTCACAATCTCTCCTAGTGATCTGCCATCATCAGAAGGGCAGGGGAAATGGAGCAGCTTGAATGGGTTTAATTTTCCAGCTAGGTTTTAAACCACCATGGTCCATCTAAGCTTAGTTTGTTAAAGGCTTGCAAGTGCAATTTTAAGTTTATGCCAGTTATAAAGTATGGCATTAATAAACACATACCAGTTTAGCTAAATTTGCTTCTAATGTGATTATCATCCTTAGCCTAAATTCACAGTAACATTGATTACCTATCGCTGGAGTTATACATCAACCATCAACCACTTCAATTAACTCACCTGGATTCAGTCAATTTTGCTGGTATTCTCACAGAAGTCAGGAAGAAAAATGTCATTCAGTTGTGCTGCCTAAGTAGCTGATTAATGTGTGTCCTCAAGATTTTTCTACCAACTTCTTCTTCTCATCTCTTCTCAGGATCTTCTGTTGCTTGAAGTTCTAAACGTTTTCTCCTTTTGTTGGGCTTTGATACTTATATTAACACAGGAGTTTTGTACAATCAAAACCATATGTTTTGAAGAAATCACTGTAAAGATTTTTGACTACATGGCTAAGTTCCCAAACACGCCGTAAATAAATGATCGGTGTCCTATTAGCAGGTTTGCACAAAATTTTGCCTGACAGATTATCAGATATATAGAAGATCTGAACCCTGCCCACACACAAACACTTGTATTACTGGATAATTAACTTCATTGTTCAGATGAGAACATTAATGATGGCAGTAAAGCACAACCATCAAAACTCAAAACCTCCCAACCACAACTGCAATACTGAAAAAAAAACAACCCCAGCTTTATCTACCATGTCTTCTGTGTCAAGGTTCCATAATCACTCAATTTGTCTACATCATCATTTCTCATTTTCTTGCAGGCTAGATACAGATGTCTTCTCTTTCCCTTTCTCAAAACCTAGCATTACTGACACAAGTGCACCAAGAAATGAAGACAAGGAGCAGAAAGCATCTGCGTCAATGTGTCTGTGATGGAATGACTTTTCAAATTCAGTTGCATGGCAGAGCTCACACCAGTTCTGAAAAGGCCACTACCTCCCCCTTGCTCATAAATTAGATGGGAATTTAAGAGACTTTCTGGCTTCAGGTATAGATATCTCCTAAAGGAGAGGCCAAGGGAGGTGGAAACAATGGGACACCCTATTGGCATCTACTCCAGACTGAGTGAAGCTCCAGGAGATACTGCTTTGCTCAAGCTAAAAAAGCAAGAGTGCTTACTACCCAATATGTTTAAAAGAAAAAGTAAAATCTGGCTTTTTGCCTCAAACAATTGCATCATTGTGACAATAAAGTACATTTTTAATGAGGCCAGTCCTACCCTAGAAGCTGTTAACATACATAGACATGTAGTTAAGGCCCTAATTTAAAAATGCAGTTGACAGAAGCAAGTAGATATAACCCTTTCAAGAAAAGATGCCAAATACTAGTGTTTTAAAATAATGTATCTATGCCCACTCTTTGCATCATAAAGACCGCAGTGTTTCATCCAACAATATCAGCATCGAGCCTGTAACCTCAGCTCCTCTCAATCTGATGCCTCAGAGCAGTTTCAAGAAGCTAAGCACCTGTTGTTGTTGCTAATAAAAAGTCTGAGGAATTCTGCTTTCAAATGTGCAAAAGTAGGTGGGAGAGAGGGGGCAGTTTCACTTTCCTGCAGCCACATGAAGATACATAACAGCTTTCAAAGTACATCATTGACTCGCTCATGGTAAAAATCAATCAACTTTATGAAGTTTCTGGAGCCTGGTAAATTAGCTAGAAAAAAACACAGGCTTCTCTGGCTCCTCAGGGTTTACAATCTGACCCTGGCTGTAGCAATCATGTCACTATAAACAAATGATGAAGGAATCACAGCTGTCTGGAAACGCTGGTACTCAATAATGCTCCTTCCAAGGGGGTCAAAGCCTGTAGACCACAGGCTTCAAGAAGCCCTGCACACAGCCAGGGCAGCAACCGCCAGAAAAAAAAGTGAGGTCACCGAATGCAGATGTGAGATGTAAGACAACCACACAGGGAGAAGCATCAGCTCTCATAATAGGGTATCATTCCTGGGGAGGGGCATATGAACTGGGTATTTCCCTGCAATCAAACCAGAAAGAGGATTTAATACAAAGTAAAAACACTACAGAAGTGACAAATGGCAGGGTAATTCAGTTTAAGGATTAACATAATAACTTTTTCTTTTCAATCGATTTCTAGTCTTTGCTTTCTGCTTCCAGCAGGCTGCATAATCCATCCAAAGACTTAAATATCACAGAAAAATCTTCATTGTTAAGGACAGTGATTTTTATTTACACTGTCTCAAGTTGGTACTTGTTGGCAACATGCCAGCATTCTGGGGAAGAGCTGGTAAGAAGAAAAATTAGGCTGAGGCTGAGCAACCTCTTCAGCTGTGTTTCTGCAGGATTTGTTTTTTGTAGAAACAAGTGAGATTGCACTCACACACAGCAAGGTGAATGCATCTGGAAAGCCTGAGCTGCTCTACTGACAGCAGCTCTGCTCATGCTCAGTCAACATGCTTGAGACATGCTCTGCTTCCTGACATGCAGCTCATGCAAGATATGCTGGATTTTGGCTACAGAGTTCAGGTAAACGTAAAAGAGTGGCTGTGATCCCCAGATATCCAGCATCCATGGTTTCACCTGGATCACCAGAGGCTTAGAAATCCAGAAGAAACACACTATACCTACCTTCAATATTCTACCAAGTTCTGGTTTCCCCCTACCTCAAGTGCAATCAGATAACATGACCAGAGAAACTCAAATGCAAGATCGAGGATAGAGGTTCACAAAAGGGTTAATCTGCCAAGTCAAGCAGTCCTGATTTAAAGGCTGTGAACACCTGACACAAACTAGGGACAGAGCTCTTTCCCAAAGGCAAGTTTACCCTGGGCTAAATTTGTCACCTTTCATATGCCTGTATTGCAATTCTAGAACACTGAATTCTTACTTATCAAATGCACAGCCTGCCCTTTTGTCTGCAGATTCTTCAGTGCCATTTGTACCATGTTTCTGCCTGGAGGTTTGTCCCTCTGCTCCTGTGCCCATAGCTTGAGAAGCTCATAATTGGCAGATCTGGGACGCTAAATAATTCTCAGTGAAAGCCAAGAAGCTTCTGAAACCAACAAACAAGACAAAAAAGCATCTTAGTTGGGGATGTGTGTATGTGTAATGAATGAAAAACAGCAGTAACATAAAACTGTGTGAAAATATTTCTTTACAGGTCACTTTTACCATGGAATGTGTTTTGCGTCTCTAAATTCACTCTGTTGATGTTATAAACTCACCCCTTTTCACTAGGAAATGCATAGATGGCTGCAGAACCACACTTTAAAAGAGACAGTGCTGTATTCCATTCCAGATTATTAGTTTGAAATACCATCTCTTGCAGTGCATTTACTCCTGTGCACGTACAGCTAGTACTACTTTCATAATGAAGCAGTGATTCAAGTATTTTCTGATCCATTATAACAAACTAAGGCAGAGAGAATACAAATACAAGCTAACCAAGAGTTTAAGAGACGCAAAAATTCATACTGATTTGTGTCTAATTTGCTGATTCCTGGAGAAGAGAGGAACCTTTTGAACCTACAAACAAATAAGGCCATCTGGAACGTATGAAGGAAAGGATAAGACTTAAAAGCTAATGTATTTAAAAGACCACAAAAAAAATACCTACTAAAAATTATAATCAATGCTATCTCCAAAAGCCATAAAATGGGTATCTTTCTGGTAGTACTTCAGAAATCAATTTTGTTATCAAAATACAGTCAGCAAAACTATATAACACACACACACACAAAAGGAAGTCTAGAGTTCAACAATCATCTCTGTCTTACCCTTGTTATGAATTAAAAAAGATGGCAGTGGGGGTAGTAAAAGCTACACACAATTCAGGAACTAAAGAGGAACACATCAAGCTTTATAACAGTCACATAACAATATGGTGCCTTTTTTTTCTAACATCATATTCACAGAGAAATATTTGAGCATGATCCAGCATTAGAAACAGAATCTACGTCCTCTTTTATGCATATAAACTGCTCTCCTCCAAGACCCAACTACTATATCATTGGTAAGCAGAATAATCACCTAATTTTTAAAAAAAGGTAAATAAATTAATATCCTGGAATAATACATAAAACTGCTTGCACAGCAAGGAGCACTGCACTCCACATTCTAGGTCACACTCACATGAAGCAGGCCTGAAAGTGAGGGAAATCAATTAGAAGTGAAAAGCCTCCAGGCACGTGCCAAAATGCAGTCTTAGGATGCAGCTGTGTAACCCATCTAACGCAGCGTAACCCAGAGAGGCTGAGCCCGCTCCCCACCGGCTCCACCAGGCTGTGGGGCACTTCCAAAGCCACCCAGCTGCTCAGGTGGCTCAGCCAGGCTGAGGGGCTCCCACCATGTGCACAGACACCAAATCAGCTCTCCAGCACCTGACGTAGGCGTCTATTGCTGTGTTTGTGCCACCAACTCCGACCAGGGGCCGTAACCTCTGCCAAAGGGACAGGTGGCAAACAGAAATGGAAACTTTCCAGAAGGGGCACAGCTGGCTCAGCTAGAGCTTGCTAGCCAACCTGAACTATAAGGACGGCCTTCCTTGAGAGATGGACGAGTTCCATGACTTTAATTACCACTATTTTGCTTTTCCCTAAGACGACAAATCCCCGAAGAGAGAAGGCAAGGGAATCCTAGCCTAACTCTTCTTTAGAAAGGACCAGCCATGAGACAGGTATCATTATTGCAGGAAAGAGCATAAGAGGAACAGCAATGTAATTAAGCAGCACAGCTGCATGACTTTGAGCAATCCTGTGATCCAGGTATACAGACCCAGCCCTGGCAGCCCTTTGCTGGCAGTTCACCCCCAGCATCCTACCAGACACAGCATCCTACTAGACACAGTCAACTCATTTGGAGAAGCATCTGCTGATAAATCTGGCAAAGCTGCTCCCTGTTGAAAGGGCAGCACATGATGGATGTCCCTGAAGGAAAAACAAATGTTGAAGGCCAGTAAGATAGATCACTGGGCCACTTAAGCAGCAGAGTAACAAGCCCACACAAGGGTTTATGTATTTGTTTCACCCCTACGCTAGAACAATCAGCGTCATTTGGACTGATTAACCTTAAGAAAATAAAATGTCACTACAATGGATGAAAACCAAAAAAATGCTACATGAACTTGTACTCCACTTTTCAGAACAACCAGAACAAACTCCAGCTCTTCTGACATTGTGCTAGCACCCATGCTTTCTTAAATAGCTGTAACCTCTCATCTTTATTAATCAGGGACCTGTTCAAAGTATCCATAGCATGAGCTCCAAATTTCAGCTTAAGAGTTAATTTGTACAAAGAAGCCAATATTTTTTCTGTCAGTCCTTGCTCACTCTTGGGGAAAAAGGAAGCAGCTCAGACATGTTGCATAACTGCTCATAGGCACTGTCAAAGAGCTCCAGCAGTAATTGGAAAACTAATATCACTGCTTCAAATAGGTGCAAAAATGCACAATACAAGGCCCATTACAAGGATAGATGAGGAGACAGACATTCGACTCCTCTCACTGTCAGGGCCTCTTCAGAATAATTTAATGCAGGGTCCAAAGAAAATGTCCTCCCACGTGTATTGATGCTAATTCACAGAATTAAAAAGCAAATCTAAGAACGCTGAAGCAAAGAAATTAGTTCACTGTAAAATCGGCTTCCAGTTTGCGGAAATTAACTTGGTCACACACTCATATGCCGTAACATAAACAACGTATGTCATTTTGGCCAAGTGGACTGTAAATCTGGCACTCCTACTATCCACAGATACACAGGTGGTTTCCAAACAGCTCTTTCAGCTCCCCTTTAGCTATTGCATCAGCCAAGACAAGTATATTTATACTTAAGACAGTTTTCCAAAACGTTCAAGCTGCTTTTAAAAAAACCTAAATCATAATCAGAAAACAAATGTATGCTTGAATATGCTCACACAAAGATTGTTTTGCTAGCAAATTAAAAAGCAAAGGTCACTACATGGTCAACTTCACAGCATCATGGAAGAAGACATTGTGTCTCCTTGGAGCAGAAGAGTAAAAAGCCTCTATCTAATACATAGGAAAATATAGCTAAGCTATGCAGATGGCTAAATACAAAGGGAAAAACATGAAAACATAAGACCTGATAGTCCTCTTACTTTTAAAGCATTCAGCAATTAAATAGAGGAAAACAAAATAAACATGCTTTTCAGATTGGTTATTGTCTCCATTAGTCCCCCTCCCCATACAGGTATACAGTGGAGGGAGAAAATACACAAGAAGGATACACAGATTTATTTTCACAGAACTTCTTTGGTACTGAAGAAGCAGAAGACTTTGTCAAGAATTTCTTACCATTTTCTTCACATTACTGCAAGAAGCAATCCATTTGTCATGTATACTTAGCAACCCCTTGCAGATCACTAATATAAAATTGTTGTAAACATTCTTTCAGTGAAAGATGATACGTTTGGCTGCATAAAATCTTAAACAGTATGTAACAGAGTATGTTAGGTTACTCACAGCACTTAACATATATTTATGTTTGTAACTATATGTTTGCCTTCCAATGAGAACAACATGAAAACGTACAGCACCTGTCCCAGAACTGTACAAAGCAATGGTATTTTACTTTATAAAAGAATCTTCTCTTTCAAGGCACTAAATAAACAAAAGACACCTGAAAAAAAAATTGAGGCTCATCTTCACAAAAAAGCTCTAATAAATTAAATTTAGACATTTCAAATGACAACATTTGCCAGGGTCTCCTTTTTATACATTCACAAAGCATCACAATTTTATTAAAAATAGCAAAGGTGGCCACAGAGTCATTGTTTGGAGTGCACATTTGAGCTGCACTCCAGTCCTTGCCAGAGCACCTCTCTGAGATCCTAAGCTTATCAGTGGCTCCTTGCCTGCTCCTGCTCAGACCTGGTCCCAGCCCAGGGTGCCTGCAGCTCCCTGGCCCTCTCCCAGGACTATGCACCCCAAGTCTTCTCCCTCCTGAAAAGTTATAGCTATACTAAACTAGTAGCCAAGCCACCTTTTCCAACCACTAATGAATCTTATCAGTAGAAAAACAAAATAGAGGAGTATGAGTTTGAAACAACAGATACATATCCCAAACGACACTCACCTAAGTGACTCAAACGCCTGTGATGAAGACCTGGGAGAAACCCTACCCTCTTCATACTCTCTCAACAACTTTTCCAAAACAAGGCCCCAGACTCTGTCAGAAAGGATTTTTTTAACTGTTCATAACCCTTTGGCTCACTGATCCACACAACTGCCAGGCAAAACATGTTTTGTAACTTGGCTGCAGCTCTGAGCAGACTTTTAACAGCTAAAAGCTCAGGAACTGTCTATTTACCACCCTTGAGAGGCCCCCAGAAAGTATTTTATTTCAGGCTATTGTTTTGCTACCAGCATTTCCAACAGCCTGTTGTTACCACAGCACATTCACAGCTTAACATCTCAAAAGGTAACTGAGTGGCATAATGCAAGGTAAGCAGACCCCCCTGCCGAATGAAAAGGCCATTTTCTTATTTAATTACAGTGCAGTCGTCCATCAACACATGCATTTTAAAGACCTGACTCCAGAGACTGCAGTCATCAGAGAGCAGCCTCGTGTAAGTACACCAGAAATACACCAATACTCTACCCACTGCTGACCTGAACAGCCACAGATAAGTAATAGGAATGATAATCTACCTGATGAAGAGCAAAGATACAAAACTGCACAGTTTTCACGGTTGGTTAATGAGATAAACCACAGACCAAGGCAATATCCTCTACCAAAAAGAGTAAGACTGCATTTCCAGCTTATTTTAACTACCTACATTTTTTTCCTGAGAGAGATAAACAGCATGCTTGCTGTGTTATCTAGGATGCTAAGCATACATGAAGTAAACACGGCAGCTAATTCTATTACTAGTCATTCCTGTAAAGGAGTTAGACATTCATGATGTAGTGAACATCCACCCAAGTAAATGAAATAGTTAAGGAAGAAGTTCAGGAATTCATTCCACTCGGTTCTCTAGGCAGCTGTCAGACTGCAATGATGAGCAATTTATCTTCCATCTAAAACACTACCAGCAGACAAGCAGAGTCACTGGGGAAGCCAGCTGCAGTCCACACCCTTCATCACGATATAAAATCCATGCCGCTGAAGAAGGAGACGCCAGGGAATTTAGTCATTTGCCCAGCTGCCCCGTGAACTGTGAAATACTTGCACTTCTGTGCTTTTCCTTGTCAGGTGCCTGCTGCCTGAGCACAGAAGAGGTGCCCCTGAGGGAACAGTTCCAAAGACTTGCCAACCATCCACTACAGTCTTCCACCTTTGACTTGGAATCAGCTGTGCAAATCCCCACACCTTTGCATCTTGATGTAACCAGAACCCGAGAAATCCCACATGCGGAAGCTTAGGATGCTGAAATGCCCCACTCACCTCTGGTCCTGAGTGTGCCACAGAGAGGCAGTCACAAGTGTGGAGCCGAATGCTTATCCCAGAGCATAACATGCTGTCCCACACAGGAAGAAACAACCTCAGACCTGCAGGCAGGCAGCTTGGATCAATGGCTGCTGCTGCCAGCTATGTGGGGGAACAAGTGTTTCACCTGGAAGAACAGGTGAGAACTAGATTTCTATTCCAGATCCACAGCTACTGTACTACAGGAAATGCTGGCACCTCCTTCCTTCCTACCAGGGGTTTTGCAAACCACCTGTAATTTTATGAGACTGAGTTTTTATCAGGTAAGCTTGCAGTAATGGCAAGGCGCTTTTACTTTGCCTTAAATGCACCGAGAAGTCAGAAACCACACGGACACGAACTTGATGGCACAGATGCTGAACTAGTCTGATGGACAGGCTGGACACCCCACATGGGTGTAGGACACAGCACTGGCGACCTGGCTGACCAGGCAGGTGGAAGTAATATGGCCTGCACATTTTGCAAATCCTGGTAGGTGCATGAGGAACAGAAGAGCGTGCTAAACCAGGCCAGGCCTTGCCAGCCCACTGCACTTACCTGCACTACATTTACCCATGACTTACCTACAATGAGATCAAATCCATCAGTCTGATCTGCGTGTACCCAGTATCAAGATGTGGAAACTCAGCTCTTTGTCACCAATGCCTCCAGAGGAGGTGAACACCCACCAGCAAAATAAACCTTATGAACTGTTTAGTCATCTTTTATGAGTAAATCCATGACATCAAACCAGAGTCTACCCCCACAAACAGCTAAGGATGCATGAACTCCATTCTTTGTCCACAAAATCACTGTTACCCAATTTACCTTTGGAAGCACTACTGACTGCTGCTTAGAAGCACTTCTAAGGCATGCTTTTTAGCCATGACTCACTGCCCAAAACATAAAAGAAATTGCTTTGTACCCTTAGGAACAACAAAACACTTCTAGCTGGTGGCCACAAATCATGCATTTGAAGTCTTGTCTGACTTGAGGTATCTGCTAAAACTGAAAACTTCAGGAATGGGCTTGTTCAAAGTTGTTTGCTTTGGGTCGTTAACTTCCCAATTTTCATCGGCAACAATTAAATTTGCTAAGCAAAGATATTAAATAATGTGCTTCTGTGAACTATCAAATGTTATCAGAACAGTTCATCTCTGCTTTTTGCCACTGTGCATTACAAAACACAAAACTTATCTCAAAACCTTGAGAACATTCAGAGAAACGGGGTGGCAATAAAATCTCCTTTCTACAAAGACAAGTATTCCAGGCAGCAGCATCTCTCCTTTCTGGATGTGCTTCTGATGTTCTTACACCAAATACACATTTCAACATATTCATATATTGGTTTTTGCTAAACTGTCATGATTTCTCTCTCAGTTCTATGGGAAAACTTTTAAACAGCAGTTGAGATTTGCAATGTCAAACATGATCAGGGGTATCACAAAAATAACCAAAAACTAAACAGACCAAAAAATAAAATAATGAAGCAGTTATTTTCTACTTGACATATTTTCTGCCTTTGATTAGAGTCTATCCAACATTAGAGGTATTGCTGTCCATTCTTACTGTCTCTTAGCAAAGAAAAAAAGTCATACTTTTTTTGATAAACACATTACACTGCAAACTCATTAAACTCATTAATGATAGTAGGCATTTTCAGTGACACCACTTAAAAGTAACTCTGTGCTGATTACTACAGCCATTTCTCTCTCCACAAAGCTAACTTGTCATGAAGACAGAACCATTAATGAACATGTGTTGATTGATAAGAACTAGCTCGTGATTTTACACAGACCTCTTTTCTTCTGGGTCCAAAAGGGCTCTTGCCCACTCTGGGAAACCCCTTTTAGCAATGGAAAGGTCACACTGGTGCAGCATGAGACCTTGCTGACTTCTGAGTTTATAGATACCATCACTGATACCATACTGATTTCCCTTCCTTGCCATGCTCCAGAGAAGTGGCTTCAGTTACCAACACAGTGTGCAGATGGAGGAGCTGATCCCCTTCCCCATGGGGCTGAGCAGCAAGTAGGACAAGAAAGCCAACAGAAGGACTGCAGAGAACTAGCTGCACCACAACTGTAAGATGGAAGGAAGACAGGAAAAAGGGAAGAGCACAAATTAACCAACAAACATCAAAAAAAGAGCCACCAACCAAACCAAATGCAAGCGCTAATTGAAGTTTGCTCTGTAACTCATGGAAAGTGGCTGTGGATTATAAGCCAAAACCATTTTTCATACAGAGACCTGTCACTAGCTGATTTATGCACTCAGATTCTGCTCACAAAGCAGTTCTAGCCATGTTTAGCCAAGTAGCAGCATTTCCTATTCGTAGATTTACGTGTTCATGATTTCCAATTCTCATGTTCAGTCAAAGAACCCCACTGGCCTTCCTCCAGAAAATCTGTAGCCACCAGGAACCTGGCTTATCGAGGACTTTTTTTTAAATTGTGGAGCAGAATTTAAGAAGAAAAACATTTTGTTCCATCAGTGTTATAAAAACCTGAGCATGTGGAAAACCAACAGCTGCAGGTACGAAGCTGAACAAAACCAGCCTGCAATGCTCTTCAAAACAACTCCCTATCTCATGCTAAACAAGCAGGGCAGACATGACTGACGTGAATGGTTTGTGAAAACAAACCATTATTTTTGTGAGTGATCTACCTGCAATAGTTTAACCAGATTCAGTAACTGTTTAGCCAGAAACCTGGTCAGCTTTCTGCCCTTCCTTTCCTGAAGACAATGACTTGGGAACACGCACACATGCCTGCTTGCCCACACACAGTTCCCCTCACACGCTGTCCCTCCATAGCAGCTTGCAGAGCCTCCTTAATTGCACCCTCCATACAAATCACACTTGATTCTCCCTCTCTGGTCCCCACCAATGACTGCACTTAATTAGCCCTGTTTACCAAGGTGCAAGTTCAAGTGCAGACTGCATGAGCTTCCTAAACTGCAGGGAGAGTTGGAGAGTCAGTGTACAAAGGTCCTGTGTAACAACCTGCTCTGTCTCAGAGCACATGGAGAACAAAGCAACTCATTTCAAGCATACTCCAAATGCAGATATCCAAAATATACTCCTTTTTGTCAATTTGACTGGGATTAAGATGTACTTTTATGTCTTCTGGACATATAAATATGAATACAGTGCTTTGAATTTCAGCAAACAGGATCAAAAAGATACACTGTAAGACACCCTTTGTGCTGTCTTGTAAGTATGAAAGTGCAAAACTTAAGAAGCTTCATATTTTCATAACCGGGTAAAAACAAGCATTGAGCTCATATTGCAGAACAAACATGAAGTTAGCTCTTGTACAAAGCCTCATCTTCCATTGTTTGTGCTCTGTTCTCATCTTCCTAGTCTTTCACTTACTCAAAGCAATGAAAACCTCTGATGGCTGCATGTGCCTTAGTGCAGCTCTTGCTTTCCAAAAAGTGAGGTACACCCAAGAAGGGAAATGAAGTCTTCCCAGAGGCTTTCATGTGAGCCATGTCGTTTTCCACAGAACACCACCTCTCTCAGCAGGAAGGGCTCTCCAAGCAGCTTCTCTCTGTACTATACACACAGGGTCTGGCAAGGAGCTGTGGATGCTCTATGAAAGCATTCAGAAGCTGAACTCTCCTCACATTCACCTACGATCCAGATTTACCTGGAAGCTGCTGCCTGTAAGTAGCACTGGCATGATTTTTTTTTCAAAAGAGAGCTTGACACGTGGCTCCGCAAGACAGTAGTTTGGATATGTCATCACAAGAAATAGGACCCACTGTCAATATGCCAAAGGTCTCAGTTGACTAGAACTGGCTAATTAGCCAGTTCATTTTGAACAGGACAGCATGGTGCTGAACATCTCAACTCATTCACACTCTGAAGATGTAGCTTGGGCACACCACCACAAAAAAGCAGCACTTAATATCAGTGTTAAAAACCCTAACTATTTTGTAGGGAATACAGCACTATTTTGCAGGGCTTCTTAGCCATCCTTGGTGTGGAATGCCATCCAGGTGCGCCAGTGCTCAGGAGGAGGAAAATGCTACTGGAGGAAATCCAGTAGCATTTGCTTAACCTGAGTTCCCCCAGAACAGCTTAAGCTGTTATTCCCTCCCACAGATCACATTTGCAGAGGAGTTACGCTGGCAGGTTAGGTTGGGAAGCCAGCAGCTGAGGGAGAAAGAGAGGGAAGGCTGAGGAACAGAGCTTGTTTGCTGTGGCTTGTAGTCAGAATTGCAAGCTGGACTATGGCATGGGTCCTCTGAAGCACTTCACACTGCACACACAAGTATGCAGGCTTCTGTCTCCACAGAAAAATTCCTACAGCAGGAATATACTGTGAACAGATATGGCATTTCATTCTGTAACACATGTGCAGAAATGTATTTATTGAAGGTCTCCATCATTCTAAAAAAGAAAACATCTGAGAGCAAAGTTATATAGGAGAACAATCCAGTATAAACAACTATAATGAAAAATATATTAATTCTACAGCTAGGCTATAGGTCTTAAAGAAAGAAAGTCTGAATCATATTTTGCTTTTATACACTAAGAATACTTGGGTAGCTACAGTTCAGATAAGCAAGTTTCCAAAATAAATTTACACAGAAAACATGTGAAGAAAATGCAAGGCACAGAACATCATGGCCTCTCCTCTATGTCCTCTTTTTCCACCCATCCCATTTAACATCTTCTCCATATTATGCACAGCTAGCAAAGAAACCCACAAATTCACTGTCTCTCATCTCTGAGACTACTTCTGTGTAAAAAAAATTTGTCTCAAGTTCCTTAGTGTACCAGGCATACAGAAGTAAAACACCCAGAATCAATCATCATTTTTAATGCATATTTTAAGTTTGATTAGATCAGACCACATCACTCCACCCACAGCTATGTCTGCAATGTACACTTCAAATGACAAAGAAAGAAAATGTGTCTTTGCTTTCACAAGGTGAGCAGATTTGCCACTTGTGATATTCAGTGGAATAAAGGACAAGAGGGTTTCTGGTGTCCAGGAACCATCCTTTCAACTCAACCATGCTTGGTCACAATTCAGCTTCTTCAGGTCCCTTGAGTCTGAAAAGCTGGAAAGACCCCAGATACGCATCCTCACTTCTAACCACTCTAAATTTAGCACCTCAGTGAAGTTGCCATTCCCTCCTTCCCCACAATAAAGGCAGGACCAAAAAGGAACACACAAAAACTACCCAATCTGGCCCATGAAACATGAGCTACATTCACAAGACAAAAATAGAAAGCTTTCATCTTTCATTATCAGACACTCTACCGAACAGCACAGGAAGCTAAAGCTTGAGGCAACAGTAGGTTTCAAATACTCCTCAAAATGGGAGCGAGGCTTTCCTTTTCTGCTCGGTGAAAGGCTAAAAGAAGTTGGCTTGACAATGACAAAAAACATTAGAGTCCAACAAGCCTCTCCAACAGCAAACCAAGCAGGCAGTTGTTTAAGCAATAGCAGCATCGTCACTTCGTAAATTCTCCTGTTCAGGACAATCCTTGCCTCCTCAGTTCTGATTCTAAAACTCTACATTTTAAAATCTTAAAATAATTTTACATTTTTAAAAGTCTATTTTTTTTGGGGGGGGGGGGGGGGAAAAGTTTTTAAGTTTTAGTNTCTGTTTGGTGGGGGGGGGGGGGAGGTAAAGTTTTCAAGATTTAGTTCTACCTCCCAGAGGAATTCAGGAGAAAAAAAAGAACAGAAAAATGCAATTTCTAGGGAGTTGAAGCTTCACGAACTCCAAAAATTGTACTTGCTTACAGCCCTCCAGCTTCCCTCTGTTAACAGCAGCCTGAATTTAATGGGGTTTGTGTCTGCTCCCCAGGGTTTGGGAAGGCCAGATGGAAGGCAAGGAAGGAGCTAAGGAAAGCAGAAACACTGTTCTGCTCCTCTGTCACGGTGTGTCAGGTTCTTCCAGAAGTCCCCTCAGCCTCCATCTTTACAGTCTCAACAACAGATTATGTAGCCATCTGCTGAGCTTCAGTTTTTAAAAATGTTTTTATTTTAAGAGAACTTGTCACCACGCAAAGTCACAACTCTTCCTCAAATACACTTTTTTGTGCTGGCTTGACCTTTTTATCTTATCTATTCTTACCCACTCTGTAATTCCCCAAGGAAACCAGAAATGAGCAGGTTTCACTCACCTCACTAGCTGGGAAAATGGTGTTTATGAATCTGAATGGACTTAAACACACTGTGAACTAGAAATTACACAAGTAATTTAAATTTGTCTGAGTCAGCTTGGCTCTCTTAATCATTCACATTCTAATCCATTCTTAGCCTTACTATGAGAACATTATCTGGGGTTTATCATTTGTTGAGAAATACCACATTTCAATATCCAGATGTGTGGCTTTGCCTCTTTTGTCCTGGCAAAATCCTGAGACATAGCAGACAAATCGCTACCTGTTTTGGTTATTTTTATTGAAAGGGTTCAGCACAGCAACAGCACAAGCACAGCTTCCCTTCTGGGCAAAAGGACAAGGTGGCTGGCAGTGTTGCCTGGTGGATGGTACATCACTGAATGGTGGAGTGAGTCTTGGGAAAAGGAGTTATTTCCAGTCCTGCTTGAGCACACAGAGCCATGTAGAGGAGGAGCAGGAGAAATATTCCATTAGGGTGAAAAAGAAAATGAAGACACAGTTTTATATTTTCTACGGCACTTCTGTGCTTACTTTTAAACAATCAAATGAATATTTCACTCAGGCATCCCACAACTTGTGCAGAGCATCCGGTATCAAGATGCCTGACTGCTCACTTTCAATAGTTTCAAAATGGAATTAACTTTCTTATTTTACAGCCTGGGAAATTCAAGATGCCTGTAAGGCAAAAAGCATGAAACCAGCAAAAAACATCAACAAAACTCAAAGAACTGAATCCATTCAAAACTAGAAAAACCTCAGTAATCATCATCAGTGGATTCTTAAAGAACTGACAAATTAAATTGCAGGACTAGGTGCAAGGGCTTGAATAAAACTAATAAGTATAAGGTGGTATATGATCTGAAAATATTCAATAAATACAGTAATTAGATTTGAAAAAATATATTGCAGAGGAAGTGGCAAGCAAAGCCAAGACATCCAGGCAACTATTGCTCACAAAAAACATCTCAGTACAAACAGAGGGAGTTGGAACACATTATAAAGACAGGCATCATTAAAGAAAGTCTAAAGGAAAGTGGAATAAGACACAGCATCAGCTTGCCAACACCAATTACAAATATCACATCAGACCAACATGACTTTATTTCTCAATGTTGTAGCTCATTTTCTAGATGAGGAAAATATCAGCTTCAGGTGAAAGAAATGTTAGCTTTAACATAGCTGAGTACCCTAACACATGCACCAGTGTTGTTAAGGAGACTCGAGGTGGAAATCAGCAGTTTTAATGTAGGTAGGAAACTTGATAAGAGAGACAAAATGAGGGTTAGAGACCAGACTATCATGAGTCAATATTTTACTTAAGACACTGATACAAAAATCCTCAGCGTTAAATCTAAAGGCCTTGCTAGCAATGGTTGAGGGGAGAGGCAACTCCCCATGACAGGACATCAGGAAAAAAGGTCACTGTATTTGCAGTCTGAGGGGACTATAAATGTCTCTCTTACTGATTTGGAAAATCTTGACAAAGACAAGAACTACTTAAATTTTCCATTATTTTAACTGGGACTAGAACCAAGTATGGTTAAACTACTGACAACACAAGTGAGAAATTGGAACACTCCTTACCACCAGGAAAGAAAGCCACAGGATGGGTACAGTAGAGGCAAGAATGTCACAGACAGAGTTTGGTTAACATATGAGCACTGTATTATGACGTGATATGCCTGTAACAGCAGGAACCAGAGTCAATTAATCAGCCCTCTCTTGCAAAGGTTTTTTTTTCATTGATCAATATTTTAATAGATTTTGATGCAGGTGCCTCTTTCCTCTTCCACAAGAGCTTATTCAAACAGGTGATAATACAGTAAAATTTGTCAGAAGACTTTAAGCCTGCACTAACTTTTTAGTCAAATATGCCTACAGTGTGACCATACTAGAAGAGCTTCATTTTTGGGTGAGGGGAAGGAGAGTTGCTTTGTTTGTTTGTTTGTTTGAAATTATGTTATGCTTCCTTGCTCAAAGAAGTCTCCAAGGCACCAAGAATCTCTGCAGGAACAGAGTCTGTTCTGGGACTGGGTTCAGGCAGCAACATCCAGCACACCTTCTCCAAGTGCCAGAGAATAAAGGGGATGTAGCAGTAGTGTAGTTAATGGATTACACAGCTGAAATGCAGCAATGACCTCAACAAGCAAAAGAGAGGTCTAAATTCTACTTCAATGCCCAGATTTCTTATTCCCCACAGACTAGCCTTTCCTATTACTGTTCCTCTGTCTTTGGCAAAAGTCTGGTGGAATTTTTATTAAATTCTTGTGCAGTCCTACTAAACACCTGGGACTCTGATGCATCTCATTAGGAAGCTGGAGAATGGTAGATTTAATGATAGAAAAAAAGATTTAACATGAGACTTGAAAAAATGGCTAGCAAAAAACACCCACCCACATTCACGGATACAGAACAGCATGATATGTAAGGTGGGCAGAAATAGCTGCCAAGGATAATGTGAGCTGTAATAGAATATAATCAACAACAACAAAAACCCCAGAACACTTGCTCAACTTATAAAAAATAGAATCAAAAATATCCTTAAAATGAGTCAGTGAATCTGATCTTATTTATTCCAGTAAATTGCAGTAACAGGAACAATAATATTCCCAAACTGGAAGTTACTGTTTACTTTATATAAACACTAAGCCCAGAAATCTACATCAAAATAATATGCACTATAAAGTGAGCAATTGTTATTTATTTATTCATTGACAGTATTTAAAACAAAAACCCACTACACTTCTGGATTTCCCTGTTGCAGGAAAAAAATGCTGCCAGAAAGTGTAATATAATGAAATTAATACCTACAAATCCATAGTAGTTCACATTCCCTAAAAATAGTTCACGTTCACTAACAGAGGAAGTAAAATAGCAAGATAGTAAGGAAGCAGAAAATCAAGTTCATGTAGTTAGTGCAAGCAGATTTCTATTTCTTATCAGTCCATCTCTTATTAGTTCTGCTAAAGAAAGATTACCCTGGAGTTTCAAACAGCACACAGCTGCCAGATATAAATGCTTCAGCATTCATAGAAATATTACAAATTTAGCCATAAAGATACATACTGCACTTCCCTACAGCCTGCTGCAATAATTGTAATCTAGAGTTTAAACCATTTTTGGCTGCATTTAGGATCTCATAGAGAAATCTGTTCTTTCCAACATCTGTGACTCGCAGCACACCCCAAAAACCAAGAGAGCAAAGGAAACTTGCTTGCCATTCCCTGAATTTACTACACACACACACTACTCTGTCAAGAGGCTTATAGTTTTTGGCATTCTTTTACTTACTCCCATGTTCTGCATCTATTGAATGATTAGGGAACAGGCTACAAACAGGCTGTATCATCTAACAGAGCCTGATGGAGACATTCAAAACCTCAGTTTGTTCAGGCCCTTGCCAGTAAATCCAAACAAGTCCCTATACTTCAGAGAATGCTGATAGTCCTTCCTTGCTTTGTCTATTTTACAGCTTTGGGAAGGGAGAGTGCCTTGGGCAGTGTGTAGCTGTGCCTAGATGCCATAAACTGCAGCATACAGCAGAACATGAAACAGCAGATAAAGCAGCCCAGCTACACTACTATGAAGCTACTGTTCATAGCTTCACCTCCTCCTTTCTGTACTATACAGTTTCTAGAACCCAAGCTAGTGAGGTATAGGCTTACCCAAGAATCCCTAGCCATTACACTTCACACTGTGGAAAACTGCTTTTGGATTTCTAGACCCCATTATAATTAAAAATAATAGAAGATGAGATCACACTTAAAACTCCTGGCTTTTTCAGACCAGGACAGAACACAGGCAGATGACCTGCTCTTATCTACCCAGGAAACGCTCAGGCAGTGTCTTTTGCTGATTCCACTCAGCAATTCCAGCAGCTGCCTCAGTTTATGGCTCTGGCTCACCTGCTTTGAGGGACCAGCAGCTGGTCCTACTTGAGATCAAAGGACAATGCAGCACAAACCCATGGGGTGGTCTCCATTTTACCAGACACTTCCCACAGACAAGGCTCCTTCAATGTGTCAGCATTAACACACATTAGACACCATACACAATGGGAAGAACTGCTTTTATTGGTATGAGAGAAAGTTTAACAGGCAGTTTGGATGTGTTTAGAGTATTTGTTTGAAATTTCATTTCCTTAATTCAACTTTAGATTGTTAAAGGCAGTCCAAACATACATCTGTCTTGAAATCCTTATTCAGGGGATGTACAACTCATAGAAGAACATGAGTATACTGTGCATATGGAATCTGATTAAAAAGCAGAAACATTTGTTTTATAACCATATTACTTAATATCCCATGGTTTTGGCTGATATAATATTCAGCTGAAATATTGAGACAGTTTGGAGAAATGCTGATTCTGATGAAAGCCCAAAGCACCTCCCATATTCATAAAGGAGCCATTTCACAAACAGCATCATATTCCTTAACATGTTTATCCTGAAGAGCATTCAAGTCCTAATTAGGAACAGAGCCATACTCTGCTAAAACTGAGAAAAAGTATATTTAGATATCATCTATCCCCAGTGATCTTGCAAGAAGACACGTAGCATATGGCGCATAAGAAAATCAGAAAAGGGGAGGGGGCAGAAGAGAGAAAGAGACTGACTGTTAAAAATACTTGAAATGAATATTTTAGTGGAAAAAAAAAGTTTAAAAATGGGGAAAACCACAAACAAACAACACCAAAAATACTTTGTCAAGAGCTCAGCATTTCATAGAAAGACATAGAAATGTGTAGGCATTTTAAACCAAAATGACATTGACATTTCTATGTCAATTGCTTTGCCCTCTATCTTTGTATTCACAAGAGTAGACACATGTCTTAGTTCTATTAGTACCTTAATTTTCTTAAAATTTATCATTACTGAAATTCAACATTTCAACACACACTCCCCCACAATGGTATTTCAGAATTCTCATTTTGTGAATATTTCCCAAAAGAAATTTGGTTTGTTAGGTATATATTTTTTACTTCAGATAAGAAAACACTAATTTCCTGTCACAATGCTAGAAGTTTCAAAAACACAAAATATTAACAAATTGCAGTATTTATCACAAGCCAAGGATTCCTACTGCAAGCTAGTGACCTTTCAGACGTAACTGAGAGATTCCATGAGCTCACTTCAGGCAGAATCGTGAAGGGATGTATGTTAACCTACCTTTCACCATTTTACTGCCAAGTCTCATAATATCCAGTGGTTTTCATAAAGCCCATATCTTGATGTTAGTATCAGAGTTATATAAGAACCCATTTTATTCTCCAAAACCACCTGAACACAGACTTCAGTATTGCAAGAAAACCTTGGATATATTATCATAGCTCACTCTAAATGCTATAAAATCAGAACACAAACAAAACCAAGCCACTGCTTTAAGAACAATCACAAACTTTCCATCTCCTAACCCAGAAAAAGGTGTAGTAGGAAAATAGAATTCAGGAGGTGCTGCTGCACTAGTTTGAATCTTCTCTTTGGTGAGAGGAAGAAGGCTCCTAGCACAGCTTCCTGTACGCTGTCCAGGGACATGCCCAAAAAGCAGGTGAAATGCATTGATTTTGTAACATGCTGTCCTGTCACTTGATTGTAACAGCCCTTGGCAGGCTGTTTTAGAGCATGGCCCTGTACAGAAACACTCAAGCAATGCTGAGACTCCCAAGCAGCACACAAAAGCATTTAGTGCAGGTCATGGAAGTTGCCTCCTGGCCTGCCACAGACCCCATGCCAGGTGGCTAAGTCAGCTTCCCAATGAGTAAGTTGATCCAGACAGAATTCTTACATCCTGTGATTCATGTTGGAAACAAGTTGGCCAGGTTTTGAGATTGGGTTATCTCATTGCATCACCCCTCAGTCTTGGTGCATGCAAAGCAGGGAGAGGGTGGATGAGGAGTCCAGCAGTGGAGAAGCAGCAAGGAGGCTGCCTGGAACGAGACCTAGCACAGCTGCAGCAAGAATGGCTGTGGAGAGCCTTTGCTCCTATTTAGGACACCGGCCAGGATTAACACCTGGTCTGACTCCAGTTGCACAGCCCCATCTATGAATATGGACTGGTCACAAGCTCTCTGTGAGGCTAGAAACCAAAATCATCAGCCTTTGGCATCCAGTCACCACCCGTTGTCTGGTATCTGTAGTGAAGGAAGCTGTTAAAATGAACGTGGTAGTGGCCTCCAATAAATTTCTCCTCATAAACTGCAAACCATGTGCAGCTTCCAAGGATGTAAACACAGAACTGAAGCCAAGCATGTGCTCTGGGACACAGCCAGGCTGTAAAGGTGAGGGGCTGCTCTGCAACTGCAGAGAGCAGCAGCGAGCACCAGGCACATAGGCAACCCCCTCATCAAGTTCAACAACAGGATGAGCGAGGAGCCACCACCACATCCTGACAGCAGGTGACCCTTGAGGTGCTTATGCCTCCCACTCTGTCCCAGTGGGGCAGCCAGGACTTTATTTACATACTTCTTTTGGACAGAAATCATCTTAGATTTTCAGAGAGCTGGTTATAACCACATCTCAGTGAAAACAAGCCCGCAGTAGCCCTGGTGACAGGATAGCAGCCAGGTCTGCTCTCAGAATAATGCCACCATCCTTGGGGTTTCCATCCCAAAAATGGTGAGGCACATGACTTCAGGTAATGGATGTCCTCCCCACACAGCCCTGTGTATTCCAAGCAGCCATTGCCAGATGAGGAGCCACCACCACAAGGAAACACCAGCTGAGCACACACCTGGCCACAGTGGGGACATCTTCATCAACAGATGTCATTCACCTGCAAAGGAATCACTCCCATGAGGGAAAAAGAATGAAGATTCAGGTGGCCAAGCAGCAGAAGTTACTTCTGAATTTGCTCTCACTTTTTTGGCCTTCCCTTGCCTGTTTCACAGGTCTTTTATATACCTGCAATGACCACTTGGAACCTGCCAGCCTGGGTGCCCACCCTCCCCCTGTTGTTTATCTACATCTCACTACGGCAACTCATTCAGCAAGCTGTTACACTAAGCATAAAAACAAGCAAATTATACAGTAGATAAAATGCCAAGCTCATCTTGCACTGCCAGCTCCATTTGGGGGGAAAAAAAAAGTGATGAAGTCTGCAGGCATATAATCACAATAATTAGACACTTGTAACCAGCTGAACATCAGCATGCATTCTGAATTAAAATTGCCCAGTCTGAAAAACTAAGAGGGCAGGATCTGCGCAGTCCTATCTTGTAGAAGAGGGAGGAAGTATTTTTTTGGCTAATTCAGCTTCTTCTCAACGAAAACCCTACAGCATTTAGCATTTATCACTCAAAAGAGAAGGGCTGTTGAATTTGAATAATTTTTTAAGTTAAGGAATTTAAAAGTTGGCTGTGGGTGGCCAGACCTACATTTGAACAATTCAATACTGCTGTGAAGTTTTGGTTTGTGTTTTTTAACATTTGATTCTCCTGCTAGCATTAAAAAAACCTCATTTCTTATCCCACTGTCAGTGGCAGTCTTTTTAAAATACATATTGTGTAGCTACTGACTGAGAAAGCCACTTCACAAAAGTCTTTGTGAGTTTAAATGAAAGCCAATTCCTTAGTGTTTGTTTTAAGAGTTCTCAGAATTAGTAGGTCAACAAAAGTGTAAATCCAGCATAGAATCAATCTTCAATATTGGTACTTGTCACATAAGATAATCCCTTTAAAACCAGCCTGCTCATCCTGGAGACACTATTGCTAATTTCAAACATCAAAGTAACTCCCAATCAAAAGATTCAATAACGCTCAAAACTGTCAACCCACGCTTTTCAACTTTTCCATCTCTTATTGTGTTTTCAAACTGTATGTCCTAATCTTCCCACTAAAGCAATGACTTAATTTTAAGAATACTGCTTGCTTACTTACTGCAGAAACAAAATAGCAGACAAAAATTTGTTCTGTTTAGGACAAGTCACTAATTTTCTGTGGACATGTTAGCCAAGTTTTCCTGCAGTAGGAACTAGAAAAAAAGCTAACAGTAATCTCTACTCATGTTTTTTAATAAAAAAAGAAAGTCCTTTTTCACTTTTTGTTTTTGTACATTATTTTTTTCTATCTCACATTATCACAATGTCTTCAACCTACATATTTTTAAACCCACAGACTACAAATGTCATTAATTTTACGTAACCTATAGGGAGCCCACATCTCCATTCACTGAGATTTTGAAAAATATCTGTTAGAAATAATTTATTTTCTACTGAATTCTGTAATAGTGAATCAGCAAAAGGCAAAGAATAACAATAAGAGATTATAGGGTTATTATTTTATTTTGGAACTGTATATTTCACATTCTCATACTTTGCTGGGTAAACATAGAACAAATTAAGTCTTAATGAAGCAGAATGAAAAATGCAAGGATTCTGTTGTATGAGTGGTGCTGGGTTTAAAAGTAATAAGATATGACTGGAATTATTCTAGTTGTTCTTGCTCTACTGTAATGAACTCAAGTATATAATTGGTGTAACAAGTAACAAAAACCTACCATGAGAATAAGAGAATCACAACATTTTTAGAACGTCATTAGTGCCTTGTTTGCCGAAACAAAATAAAAATTATTACACATCATAGGTATTAATAATTTTATCCTCTGATGACTTTTCTCCATACTCCTATAAAGTTCAGCATTGGTAAGACAGAGATGGAACAAAAAGCTCTTCATGTGTTATTAGATCATTTTGAGATATGTTTAGGGTGTGACAATGTGGCTTCCTCCAAACATTTACCATTTAAATTTCTTTTAAAAAGGGAGGGATTTTCCTAAGGTATTTTAAAGAAACTTCTCCCACAGCCAAAATTTTATTCTCAAGAAGTTCTTGATACAAATCTTCATTCAGATACTGTTTGCACTGTAATAATTTTTTATCCTGTTTCTATGAGAAATTGCAAACAAGCAGTTTGTGAGACCAGATTCCCTCTTACTGTGTAAAAGGAGTACTTCTATGTACAGAGATGATAAGTCAAGCTGAAATACTCAAAATACAATCACAAACAATAATTATTAGGAATTGTTTAATAAATCCTGGAGGTCTTCCATTTGCTGAAAAGCAAGAAGTCAAGCAAAGAATTCCCTGGATAAGAGACTGGAGTACCTTGCATAGTTGCTAACAGACAGACCTGCAGCTGTTCTTGTTAGCATTCACGTAGCACTTCTACAGGCTTGGCCACCAAAAAAGACATATGCAAGAGATACATCTGTGCAAGAGATCCTAACCAACTCACTGAGGGTAAAGGCAACTGGTTTTGAAATTGAAGAGGTTAATATAAAAGAGCTGTTGGCAGTCTTCATCCTTGGCCAGCCAAGAAATGGGTGAATATGGGTGTGTATGTCATGAGCATCTGCTTTACTGAAGGGTGCAAGACCCAATGCTTCACAGCATGTGTCATGGCCAGGATAAAGCCATTAGGAGCCACAGTTGCCTTTCTCACCCTGCAGCACTTCCCCATCAGGCTGCTATTCCTGCTGCACCCATCCCTGAAAGACAGCAGCTCTCACCAAGGTTTGTGACAGTTTCCCTTCTTCACACAGCTTGGTTGACACAATGAGATGCTAACATGTGAGAAAAAAACAGTGCAAAGCAGCAACAAATGCAGCAAACAAAAACTTCATGCTAGTGAAGCAGCTATGTGACACACAGGCATTTAGGGTGCAACACAGCTGCATCAGACTCATGCTTGTAAGGAGAGACATCACGGATGCTTTAAGTTTGTCAACAGCTTGAGTGGCCCTGTGAAACTACTCCAGAGATGAATGTTAAAAAGAAACTATAAAATATTCATCAGTATAACCCAGGCTGGGACAGTTCTTTCTCCCCTGAGGGTTTCTTTTCCAGGTTTGTCAAAAGGCACCTCAAGCTGTGTGACCCCTGCCAGAGTGTAAAGCTAATAGACAAAGTCCTCTGGAGTTTGTCTCTTTAGAAGTCACCTGGGAAAATCCCAGGACACCAACTTTTCTCTGGGTTTATGTTATGCCTCAGAAACAGTTTTGCTGAGACAAAGCAGTTTTGTGCAAATTCACAGCTCTGAAAACCACCAAAATCCTCTGCAACAGTCTGGAAAAAATAAAAATAAAAACAATTTTAAAAAAATATATTTTTAAAACCCCTCTTCTTATATACTGCTTTTTATCGCCATCAATAGCCCCGAATAGAGGAAAACACACTTAAGCAAAATTTAGGCAATGTTTGATGCTTCCTAGCATCAAGTAATCCACAGAGGAACCCCACTGCCAGATCACCTGACACACCTTTATTAGCCATTCAAAAGTAACTAAACAGACATGTCTGGACGTTTCTATCACTTCAGAGAATAAATGGTCTCTTTCCAACCTTCTTCCTTGCCCTGGAAAAAGTTTGCCCAATGACAGATTATCAATTATTAACTAAGAAATAAGACTGATAATGTTCAGATAATAACTGCCTAGGAAGAAAAGAATTACCCCAAGCAAACATTACTTGCAAAGACATCAAGAACAAACCTCAAACAATTCATAAGGCACAACTAAGTCTCTAGCCATAGAGATTTCTTCAATTAAAAATAATCAAGCAAAAAGCCCTGTAAACCCTTTAACTCTTGCCTGAGAAGCCCCTTGAACACATAACCCTATGCTGAAATACAGATACTGCTTGAATAGCTGCATTTCAGCATGTGCTAACCTACTTTGCTGAAATAGTGCCCAGATAACTTATAAAAGTTTTATACTGTATTATATAAACTGTCTAACATAAAAGTTATGTACTTCACAAGACACTTAGGCTTCCTATGTTTAGACCTAAAGGAGATACCTGCATCTGTTTAAGAAATATTAGCATACATTGAACTTGCCAGTGATTTACAAAATCTGCAAGTTATTTGTACCCCATGTGGTCACATACTTTTAGTCTGAGATTTAAGAAAAAGAAACAAGGAGAGACATGCAGCACAATGTAAACTTGTTCAGGAACTTTCTCTTCTATCAGTAGAGAAAACAGTCAAAAACAAAATTCCAAGAAATGAAGGTCAACTAAAGGCCATTTTACCATGGGCAGGAATAACAGGCAGCAGGCTTGAAAACCAAAGAAATGTCTTAAAAGTCCTGTCCAATTTTCTTTTCAGCCAGTTCATCTGGTTTTCAAGCTCCCATAAATCATTCTTCAACACTCCTGCTTGCTTAAAAAGCCCAGAAATTAAAAGTTAACCTAGGCTATGTGGGAAAGTGTACCATCAGTCAGTGAAAAAACACTTTGATCCAATGCCACCATTCCCAAGAAAAAAAACTTGCAACACTTGGCAGAAATGCAATGTTAGACTTGTACTTTGAATGCCAAGTCTGAAAAAGCAGGAATCTGCCTCAAAAGTGCACTTAAAGAGCAGGAAAAAAAGTTTACGAATTACTTATTTAATGAATAATTTCTATTTCAATAAACCCCCAATGTACTTAGCAACATATTTCCTGATTATTTTTAACCTACCAGCATGGTTACTTCATGAGCTCAAACAGCTTGCCACCAAGTGTACAAAAACTGTAATATGGGAAGGCAAGCAAGGTGATTTCTACCCAGTCCTGTGCAACCAGGGAGATTATGCAGTTCTTGCTACTCACCACCTGCTTTAAAAAGAAGTATTCTTCTTGATTATCTGTTTTTCCACTGTGTTACCAAGGGCTTCCTCCTGGTTTAACTCCTCCCTGTAAGACCTCTCTAATAAAGGTCTAATCCAGAAGACTATGGCCTCCCCACCAAATATGTCCGCAAAAAGTCAGGCAGTTCACCCCAGGTCAGATGAGTGGCAGGGAAGAAGATAGACTATCCAAACCTGAACAAATAAAAGTCAATCATCATTTTTTCTTCAGGATTCAACATGAAGCCTTTATGGAGGTATGGCCATCATCAGCAAATGCAGCTGTCACTTGGATGTACCTAAAAGGGCTGATTTTATGCTGAGGGATTCAAACATAAGCCATTCGCTCTTATTACTACAGTGAGCAATTTGCTAGGAACTAGAAGCACAGGAGACATTTATAATAAGATCAACCTGACTGAAATTCTACTTGGTATGCTTCTTTTAGCACTCTGGCTACTTGGTTGTGCAAATTAAAGATTTAAACAATATGACACATATAAGAAAAACCTACTTTAGGAGTCTAAAATGGCTATACAGGAACACGTAAGAAACACACTTTCCAAAATAAACTGTAACAACTGTACACTGAAGCTCTTCACAGCAGCTCCCTACTTTACTTAGCTTTGCACTGTGCATTCTGTACAGGCACATGCAGTAGGATTTTGCTATTTGTTAGCCTACATTTGCACCCATTTCTTCCTTCAAAACAACATGAAAACAGAGGTCCACAGTAGAAAAATGCCTATGCCCAGTGCAAGATCTAGGAGCTGGAGAAATGAGAAGCCTGCTGTCCCAACAGCTGATCCTTCCCCTGCCACCTCTTCATCTCTCCCTGACACCCCAAAGCCTGCCAGGCTGAAAATGTTCTCAGCTCTACTTGTTTGACTCTGTTCTTGTAGCTTTCAGATAGCAGACACTGGGTGATACTGTAAAGAATATGAAAAATAACAATAACAGGAATCAGGATAGAAAGAAAAAAAGGACTTTTCCTCAGTATTGAAGTTTTTTGAATTTAATTCAGTTTTTTGCATTGAATTAAAACATATAAATCAGATCTTCACTAAAAGAGCCACCAGAAACTTCTCTCTAAATCAAATTCTGTTAGAAAAAGGGAAAAGTACTGTAAGGAACAAATTAATTCAGAAAACAATCATAATTACACAATACTTCCTCATATCAGTGCTTTTATTGCCACATATTCAGTAACCTAAACTTGAAAGAAATAACATTTTAAAAAATCTGCTGGACAGCCAACATATGACCCTTCCTCCTCCACAGAAAACACAAAGCTACTAACTCATTAATTCAACTCAGTCCACAAGTGCGGTAGCAGAACATCTAATTAATTCAAAAATCAGGCATTTCCTTGCTGACACATCAGCTTTAGGTGAAAGGTGAGGCTTCTGGAAGGCAGCACAAGCCTGGGATCTGCTGCAGATTAACACTTATAAGCTGTGTGGCTCTAAGAACTCTGGATAGAAACCTTTATTGCAGATTAAACATGTTTAGGGTAGTGACATCAGGAAGACAACACCTTAAAAGCAGAAAGAGCAAGAGGAAACATCCACAATTGCTGTGGATTCTTTCTTGTTTTTTTTAACTACCAACAGTAATGAAATTAATTTAAACTAGTATAATTTAACTATTAAGCATTATAATCATAGAATCATTTACATTAGAAAAAACCTTTAAGATCATCTAGTCAAACTGTCAACTCAGCATTGCCAAATCCACCACTAAACCAAGTCCTCAAGTACCATATCCACGCCTCTCTTAAAGAGCTCCAGGAATGGTGACTCCATCACTTCCCCGGGTAGCCTGTTCCAATACCTGACCAGTATTTCAGTGAAGAAATTTTTCCCAACATTCAATTTAAACCTCCCCTGACACAGCTTGTCCCATCTCTTGTTCCTTGGGACAAGAGACTAGCTCCCATCTTGACACAACCTCTGTTCAGGTAGTAGTACAGAGTGATGAGCTCCCCGCTAAGCCTTGTCTTCTCCAGGATAATCAGCCCCAGCTTCCTCAGCTGCTCCTCATCAGACTTGTGCTCCCTCCCCATCTCCGTTGCCCTTCTCTGGACATGCTCCAGCATCTCAATGTCCTTCTTGTGTTCAGTTTTGGGCCCCTCACCACAGCATTTGTGGCATGGCCTCACCTGTGCAAAGCACAGGGGAATGATCACAGTACTGCAAGCTGTGATAGAGACTATTTGCCAGGGAAGGCTGGATGATACCATAATCAACTCACTGGGTTTAAGAAGAGCCTTATTCTTTGATGTACAAGAAAAGTGACTGGTTTACAAAAAAGAATATTTACAAAATATTCTTTCCTCACAGGGAAGTAAAAACGATGCAATAATGTTTATGAGAAACTTTCTTCATAAACAGAAGTTAATAGAAAGGTTTATATCTTTATCCCAAAGGGTAGGAGAAAAATCACCAGCATAGCTAATTACAAAAGAAAAAAAGTACCATGGATTTGGAATGAATGCTATTTCAGAGCCAAGGAATAGGAATTATCAAACACAGATGGACGTCAACCACTGCACAAGCCTGACACTTCCAAGAAAACTTGTCTGTCAAAGAAAGCCTTGGATAGGCTCCGAAAACTTAAGCAACAAAATTATTTTCTCAGCAAAGGACACATATTTTCAGAAAGAATAAAAAACCCAAACCAAACACCCCCCCAACCACAACCTTGAACCAAAAAGCCACCAGTATTTAATACAGCATCACTTGTTGACCTCCTAAAATATCAATTAGCATCTTATAGAACAACTTTTAAAGCCGATGATTAGTTGATGAAATGTGAAACAATACTGAAAGGAGTAAGATGAATGTGTCTCTACAAACAACCCAGAAAATCTGCTTGTAGACAGAGCCAGGAACTTACAGATAGGGAAGTAACTTTAGAAATTATCAGTTCTAGAAAATGTTACTAATTGACACAGACTGCAGCTCAGCCAAGGCCATGTAAAATTCCGGAACTTAGAGAAAAAGACCAAAGACTTAATAGAATTATGAATAGGGTTTTTTCCTTCTCTTATATAACAAAAGGGGGACTACATATTAGAGGGGGGGAATAGAGTAGGTGATTCGGGGATTCTGTATCTTCTGAGTACCTCAGCCAATGGGGAAAGGAAGAGGAAACTTAGGATAGAAAGGGGGCGTGGCACCCCAATAATTCAAGAGATGCCAGGAGAATCACCCATGCCCTCTCCCTTTATTCAAATAAAGTTACTGGACTCCTCTGTCTCCTTTCTGGGCATAAATCTTTGGCCCTGTGGACTTTTTAACATAGTATCTTCACTTTTTATCTTACAAATAATTTGATCACATCATTCTCTCATCTTTTATTGCTGGCTGCCTATTTTATTTGAGTTTTGTCAAAATAATGTGAATCCTACTCTGAATTCCATGAAATTCTTTGTGACTTACAGAAACACTTTACTCCAATTAAAATTTTAAATTTTTATTATACTAACACTTAAAGTCACTAACATCATTGTGTCTTCTGTGTGGCACAAATTCATTGAAACTTTAAGAAAAGATTTCTATTATCAAAAAGATATTCATGTGATATTTAAAGGACCTAAAGTAATGGGTAATAATGTAGCAAAAACTATGAAAAGGACAGCAGAGCACATAACATAGATGCCTTTCCCATATAGCTCAGAAATACTCTACTGAATTTAAATTTGGCTTTTTAAGGAATGCTAAGTGTCACCGGATTTATTATGTATAAATGAGGAAAGGCTGGTTCTCAAAACTAACAACTTGATGTCAGATTTGGGAATGAACTGTTAAAGACAAGAAAAAGTAGATGATGAATGGCAGTACTCTAAGTAGTAAATCTCATGATGAGGAACATTTACAGCAAACCACCCAAATTTCATTTCTCTGCCATTCACAGCCTCCAGCTTGTATCAGCAAATATCAGAGGCACCAGAGAGGTTGCTGGAGAGATAACTGGCAATAAGGGTTTGGGGTTTGACATGGCCCATCTTTATTTTACTCTTTAAAAAAACATGAGTGGAGGAGTTACTAAGTGAACTTCAGTTCAGTACGGAATGCTTATCTTGGGTTTGTTTGGAGAGGTATTCAAAGACTTTGCGGAAGCTGGCAAAATGCCTGATGGCCACCTCAGAGACCAGTCTTTCCTCACTGAACTGAGTAAGGGTGTTTGTCGGGATGAGGCATGAGAGCTGAGCTAAACAGAACACAGAATGCATTTAGACCAGCTCAAAGGAAATCTCCAGGTCCCTGGCAGGGAAGGGGCAAAGCAAAGAGGAGCAGCGAGACAGGCAGGCCTGAATGGGCTGCCTGCAAGGCACAGTCCTTGCTGCCCAGTCTCCTCTGACCCAGAGGGGCAGCAAGAGCTGGTGCCTGCCCCGCTACTCACTCAGTCCCAACACACTTCTGTGGTTCAGGGGCTTTCACAGGCAGGCACCCAAGCCTGCTGAACCGGTGTCACCATACACACAAGACTGGAGGTCAAACGGTAAACTTGATAGAAACTCCTGAGCCAATTTCTCTGCATCAGCTGGAGCACAGGCCTCCATTTTTCTCCCTTTTGCCCTTCTTAGCCTGGCTCCTGGTGCTGGACTCCTAGGCTGTGCTCATTTCTTCCAGTCAATCTTTAGACTCCCAGTGAATAAAGAGAAAAGAAAATTGAGGCATCAGGCCTGCTGGTGTATGAATGGAACCAGGAGGACATCTTCAGCCTATGTTTTAGCTTGTGTTAAGTATGTGCAGCTTTTATGTCCAGTAACTACTCTTCCTTGCTTTTGGATTGCTCCTTCTCACATCCTTGTGTTCTGCAGCAATACTTCACTGCCATTTGCCTTGACTGAGGCATTACTGCTGCAGAAGCAATTTCATTATTCTAAGAAGAATGTTTCATTTTGTCACAAAAGTTAAAGATTAACCTAAGGAATAAAAAACATTCACACTGTAACTCATGACAACACAAATTCTTCTGCAAAGTTGTAATATTACTACTGCATCATTTCTATAGCAAGCTTTGTTTAACCTTGGTGTATGTTTCCTTCTGCTCAAAAACACCCCAACTGTAGTGCTGCATATAATTTTGCACCTTGTCAATGCCAAAAAAAAAAAAGTATATATAACTATGTGATTAGTGTAAGCTTTTTGTTCTATTGCTTTATTCTGGCCTCACAACAGGAGATTAAAGTTCTGGTGAGCAATACCACCAGTCACATGATCCTCTAAAGCCCTGGATCCGTTGCTGCTGCTCCTACTCCAATGGAGCCTTCTGTACTCCAGATCAAACTTTCAAACTCTTTACTGAACAGGCATCCAAAGAGTGTGCTTGCCTAAATCCACAAGATGTTATGTTCTCAAAAAGGAGGGAAGAGGTAACAGAATTCTAGACCCTCCAGAGAGAAGCGGCAGCACCCTCTGAGAGCCAAAGCACTTAGAGCAGGAGGCGCTTTGTAGAATTCTCACATAAACCCTATTCCTGGAGAGCACTTGGCTGCCTTAACCTTGAAGTAACTTGCATACACTTTCAACTTCTGCCTATGCATCCATGGCAATTCTTTCTTTATAAATGTGTCTTAAGAAAAGTATTTATGCATATAATGCTTTCCTCTGGAGGAAATAACTCTAGGTTAGATAAACAATTAGTGGGATATTGTGGTTACAAGTACTGTACCAGTCACATGAGAAAATATGATGAAATTATTTAGTTATGCTTTCCAGATACTAAAGTACAGTATACCAGCATCTAAAAAACAACTTGAAAACATCAGTCTACAACACTGCTCTGTAACTATCACTTGTTGAATGGAGAGGGGAAGGGGGTATTTTCTCCAACTATCTTGGAATCATTTAAAGCTAGTTTATAAGAGTAATTTTTCTTCTGTGCAGATTTAAAACCCTCCAATGCTGTAGCTTCTCAAACCATCTCACAGACCTATGACCAATTTTCTAAGCTCTCTACCACAGTCAGTCACATAGCACATGGACAGGATACTAAGCAACCTTGATTTTGTGTTCTGCAAAACACAATGCTTTGTACCTTTACCAAGTGCTTTATAAACTGATTAACTACTTATGGACCAAATCCTAGAAGACACTGTATTGCAGGGTTTATTTTGCATATAGCATATACACAAAATTCCAAGCTCAATATACTTTTAGTCCGGGCTGTCATGTGGGCACATACATTTGGGACCCAAACATGTAAACATGTGCTTCTAAATAGACTTCTCCAAAAACACAGCACTTTTCACAGAAGCTCATCACCAGAGCCAAGGATGGGAAGTAAGCACTGCTGCTCTAGCAAGAACTATCAACCAGCCTGTGAAGCTGGAATGAACAGCCACAGTGGGAAAGTAGAAACTCCTTGTGTTAGGAGTGGGCACCCATACTCATTTTGTTCAAACACGTCATGTTTTCTACATTCATCTTTACCTCTCCCCCTGCAGGGCTGAACAAGTCCATAGGACACAACTAAGCTCCCATTCTCTCAAGAGCTCTGACAATTTAAGCACACTGTAAATAATTTATAACATAGATAGTTGCTGTACATAAGCAATCAGCTCTTCCTATTGCTTTGGAATCAACAGCATTTCTACTAAAGTATTCTAAGCAGTTATTACAATCCAGCCTCTCAACTGAATAAATGCAACTTGATTATGTTAATAATGAGAAAGTGCTGTCCTCCTTGGGAGGCCTTTCCCTAAAGAGTTCATGCAAGAGTAAAGGTGAGTTTTGGCTGAGCCCAGAGCACTGGAGCACTGAAGAACAGATGGCTAGGAGGAGGCAGGGCACCTGCAGGAAGGTGGCTGCTGCCCAGGCACTTGGAGCAGTCGAGGAGCAGCACCCCAAACCCTGGCAGCAGAGACATGCTGGCTGTTGACACCTTGGAGAGAGGCTTCCCACTCATCAGATCCATGCAAACAGGAGAGGCCTCAGTCAGCCCATCTCAGACCCTGGTTGCTGCTACACACACAGTTTCTTTCCTCCAGTAAATAACAGGGCTCCTCTCTTCCTGCAACAACAGTCAGCATTATCAAGCAGTCATGGTACTGGTTTCTGTGCCTGCAATACTTGCCAGTAAATACCATCCTGACAGCTGAAAAGAGAGGGAAAATATCTTACCAAAAAAACAAAACAAAAATCAATAAGTAAAACCCTGGAACCAGATAAGGAACTCCAGATACCAGGGATTATGACATCAATTCAAAATATGGAAATGCCTCAGACATCCTCCCTTTACACAAGTAATTTACGTTTGTGCCACAAGTCTCACCTATGGCATAGACACTCACATTTCCCTATCTCACAATGATTTATGCAGTCCCAAGGAACAAATCATATGTTTTCTAGTCCCATCTTCTACTATCAGCCAGGTCCTATTCTCCCCTGCCTGAATTCTCCCCCTGCCAGCACATTCCTGAGCAAGTCATTCAACCTTTGTGTCTTTGTTTACCTCCCAACAATACTCTGCACTGACTGATTTGATAAGGAAGTAGCAACAGCCATATCACACAGTGTGGGTGGGATTCCTCTGCAAAATGGAGCAGGGAAATCACCTCTCATGCAAAGGTAAAAAGGTAAAAGCTCACACTACTTTGGATAATGCCATCACAACTTACAGCTGACACCACAAAGTTCATAAACACGTTACTTGCACTTTACAAATTTATTCTCTAATGACTAAAGCATCTTAGAACTAGAGCAATGCTGTAACTTTCAGTCCTGCTGTTTTAATGTTATATAAAAATTGTTCTATTACTGACAAAATAAAGTACAAATTAACTGCTCAGTGTAAGCTACATGTTAAATGACAAGACAGAGATCATTATAAAGCAAATACAAGTTTATTTTCATCTGCTGAGTTTTACATGCATTCCGAAAGAAACATTCAACAGTAAGGCATCTGCAAAGATACAAAGTGAAAAGCTGTACAAATACACATTTTTTTCCTACCCCCCCCCAGTATCTACAGATGAACAGGAGCTGCAAATAAATCAGCAATGATTTTCACTATGAAGCTAAGAATGGAGAAATCCTTCCTCAAAACAGGGTTTTTCTGAGAGCACTACCAAAGTGTTCCAAAGTGATGGAAAAGAGGGAGTTAACTGCCAAACAAAGAGTATATTCAGTTGGCTTAACATGCCATCGAGTGAAAGGTAGAAAACCAGGAGCCAAGCCAGCATTATGAAAACAAAGCATAAACAGAGACTTGCTTTCAGCTCAGTTCCCTGACAGTGAGTATATTATCACTGACCACCTTACTGACACATTTTGCTCCCTTGTTGCAGAAAAATTCCTCACGTTAACAAACATGTTTTGATTCCTCTTCGTTATGAAATTATTAATTCACGTTCCTCTAGGAAAATGACACCAGCTAAGAAAGCAGCAGGTCAGTTTTAACAATAGCAGATTTAAAAAAAAAAAGTAGGAAAGTTCATGTTCCTGAGCGATCTGAACATCCTGTTCTTGCTGCTGGTGTTAATCATCGGCGCACGTCACTTCCTTGCCGTCCACCCGTGGCCACGACGTGGGCACTGTTTCTGCACCCCACTGCCAGGAGAGGTGGGACAAACCAGGAGCAGATAGTATTTGGGGGATTATTTCATCCTCCTCTTAAATGTAACCATGCAATACCCAATGCTGGCTGGTTTCTGAGCCCCAGACTTACTGTAGTAACACAGCCCACACAAACTTTTGAACAAACATCTTTATCCAGTCGAACCAATGAGGTGCAATAATACCACACACACACACACACACCCCATAACTAAAGACAGTAACTCTACAAAATGCAATCTTATAAGAGAAATGTCACATGGAACACCCCCATTTCATGGGATGGCTGTCATGTGCAAGCGACCGGTGTTCAGCATCAGCGCTGGCCTTCAAATCCAGTGAAAAACCATTTAGTTCCTCACTGGTACAGATTGGCCTTTTAATCATGAGGATGTGAAACCGCTTTTGTACAATGACATTTTTTCTGCAAACCTGTGGTAAACAAAGCCTTAAAATCTTTATTACTTCACTGCAGTAAACTGAGAAATATGCTATTAAAACCAAGAGATACAGAACACAAGGTCCGCCAGGAAGGCGACTGGTTAAACAGATATTCACATTAATTAGAAAAGGCAAAGCCTTAGGAAGCAGTTGCAATGGCATCACAGTCCTTTCAGAGAGCATCATCCAACCTTTATCCAACTCAGATAAAGGCACATTTCAATGGTAAAAATAATATTTAAACAAGCACTGTGCTGCTTCTCCCTGTGCAGATAAAACAGTTGTGGGCATAGACCACACAATGTGTTCTCCTGGAAAACTTTGTTTTGTTCCTACACGGCACACCTAGTTGCCTTCCTAGGACCTTCCTGTCCCTCTCTGGAACTCAGTGAGAGGATTTCTGAGTGTCTGTCAACCCACAATCCTTTTGAATAACTGCAATCATCCTTCCTATTTTCCACCATGCCTGAAAGGAAACAACCCGCTGCTGTCTCCCAGACATTACAGACAACCTCCTGCATGTACTAAAAGCATTTTGGTGTTGTTTCCTTTTATTATTTCCCCATCAATATTACGTTTTCTACTCTAGAAGCGTGCACTGTTTCAAGACCTACCTATAACTAAATGTGGAAAGAAAAATACCTTAAAACATCATGCTTCAACAAGCTGCAAACCCTTCAGTTCCAGAGAGCCTTTATCAGATGTAAACAACAGCTACCACACCTAAAGAAAAACAAACATTTTGGCTGCATGTTTCCCCACCATATTCAGTGTGGCGACTCAGAATGATGCTTCCCTGGGCAAAGCCTGGGAAAGTAGAGGAAGCCTGCAGCATGCTCCATGAGTCACAGAGTCCAGCTGCAAACTTCAGATTTCAGGATATGCACCACCTTGTCATGATATGGCTTGATGGGTCATCATTAAGTCAGCTTCCTTGCCTACACAAAGCAGGGAGCATTACTAGTTTTCTACAGCCAAGGAGAATCTGCTTCTTCTGATTTCATCAGCCATGAAATAATAACTAATCCTTCATGTGATACAGTTTGAGGCTGAAGATGCCTGATGTGCTTAGCTGTAAGGATAAAAATACATAATTAAATGTAATCACAAGTCTCAAGGTTAAAAAAAAAAAAGTGCCTCTTTAGATGCTTCAACAGCTTTGTCTTATTTCCTAGAAAACACCATACTATGACTACTAAAGAAGGACCTACCTATTATTTTTTTATTATATATCCACTCAGCTAGTCAATGCAATTAAATTTTTTAATCACTAAAAATAAGAAAATAAGAAGGAGAAAAAAGGACAGGGGATAAATAATATTTATTATACTGGGAAGAAATGTCATATGATCTACAATATTTGGAAGCTACTACTACAATTCTTGATACAGGAAACATGAAAAGGGGACATTGGGTTAGACCTGTTCTCTCAGTTCTGAAATCCCCATACTTCTGCAACTGCTGGTTAGTGAACATCCTTCCCCCACCCCTGCAGTGGCATTCCTGCCTGATGTGGTCATCCAGCAATATCCTGATAAGTCACCATTGTCAACTGACAGTGCAGCCAGTGCCAGAATCAAGCATATATAACCCCTCACAGAATTTTCTATAGGGGACATACACTGTGGCACAAATTTAGAATGATACCTTCTGGAAACAACATGGAATGATATGCAAAGGACAATTTGTAGGAGGATTTGATGGGCAGGTTAACATGGAACCACTGAGCTGTTTGAGAGATAAAGGACTACACTTAACAATACAGCACATTTAAATCACACTGAGAGGTTTTTATTCTAACAATTATAAATGGAGTCTTCATTGTCCATGCAGACATTATACTGCTGTGTCTGGGTTCATGCCAAAACTGGAGCAATAAAACTAATGAACTGTCAAGGCAAAACTTTCCAAGGGAAGTTTAAAGTCCCTGCACTTGGCACTGTAAGACGTTGGGTTTTTTTTTTCTCAGTTAGTGTATACTGAAATTCTGAACTTTTTGTAGTACTCTCTTGTTTTATTCCTTCCCAACCAACCTCACCCCTTCCAAATCATGTTCCTCAGGAGCATGGCAGCAGAGGATATTCATACTGCTTAGGTGTAGACAAGTAACTAATTATTTGAATTCAGAGCTAAATAACAATCAACAGAAAGATACAGCAGTCTCCACAAAGAGATTCAGAGGAAGAGCTTAACCTGGATTCCCTTTATTACTGCCTGGAGAAGCCCTTGGATCTTAACACTGATAACAGAAGGAGCTTCACTGACCAAAACTGACTGGCTTCACTTACCTACACCAGCCTTCTATCACAAACAAAGTCATTTTCTTACCTGGTTTTTAATTATCCCAGTCATATGAACATTGTCAGAAACACATAATACAAAATATCTCAGAATCCAAGGGAAAAATAAACAAATAACTGGCAATAAGAAGTGTTGGTTTGCAAGATTTGATTCCAGTATGTTGCCTACAAAATAACCACTACAAACAACCTTTCATGCTACTTCCATACAATGCTCCACAGTAAAACTAATTCAGAAAATTCTGTTTCCCTACAGAAACTTTCATTTTGTTGAACCTCACAAAGAATGTGAATTAATGGAATTTCTTCTCTAATTTTCCATCAGTTATCAGTTAATAAAGCAGGTTTTCAGAGGTGTTCTTTGAAGGTATGCATATAAATGCAGCTATAAAATAAACTGGTTTGCAGAATCCCCTTTACTTTAACAGAAAATTCCACCCCTGCATTCAAAAGAAAAAAAAATTTAAAGCAGCAAGAAACATGTGGAATTGCTATCAAAATTCTATCCACAGATGTTGCCACACCTAGTTAATATCACTGCTTAATTAGTGGCTCTTTGTTTTCTACAGGAAACACTTTAACAGAAAAAGTGATCCTCTCTGTTTGCTCCACTAGGGTACAGAGTAAATTTAATGTAATTAGCTCTCAAAAATAATATGTCAATAAGTTGGAAAAAGCAGGACTTAGCCAGCATTCAGAAATGTGAAGTGACAAAGAAGAAAACACTAAGGTCTTCCTATGGGACGAATACTGATAAATTAATGGAACATAGGACATTAAACCATTTGTTCATCATTCATTTGTTCCTAAATATGTCTTTTTGAGACACAGATGCACTCCCTGATGGTTTTCGTCCTTTGATATATTCCAAATTTAAAACAAAATGGGAGACATACTCTACCTTTCTAAGACAGGTTTTAAAACAGCACCTTTGTATGCAGCTTTAAAAGATGAACTTTCCCATCACAGAAAACAGGATATACTGTTAGTGGAACTACACAGCACCGGACACTAGAACAGACAAGAAGCCACCACCACTGCATACAAGCTGTCTTATTTGGTTGGTTTGGGGTTTTTTTAAACTTAGTATTGTGTGACAGCCTTAATCCATGTTCTCATTTCCATTCTCATGCTAATAAATCCCAATCTGATCAGGCCACGCTAGGCATAGCTGTAATGGAGCTGCTGCATACTCAGTGTCTCAGTGGAATTTTCAGCAACCCCCCTGTTGCTGTCCCAGTTTGCTGTGATGAGCAACACTTCTGTTCCCCCCATGCCTGCCAGGTTGGCCTCCTGCCCCTATATTAATCTGCAGTCCTGGTGTGTGACAGCACAAGGCAGCCTTAGCTAAACTCCCTCCAGTTCTGCTTTTGTGCTGCAACTCACCTGGCAGCCCTTTCCCCAGGGACCCAGCAGCATCCTGGTGCTCTGCAGCTCCTGCTTGTCCCTTCAAAGAGCACCACTGCAGAGCAGGGGCAGCAGACAGAAGCCATGCAGCAGCAGTCAAGGACAAAAGGAGCAAGTTTCCAGGTTTCATTTTTACCTTCCACATCATCCACGGAATCAAAACAGTTAAAATAAAAGCCACTGTCTTTTGTCCTGCCATAACCACAGAAAGGCAGGTACACCTGCAGTCAGATTGACATACCTCAGAATCGCTCCTATGGAGTTGATTTTCTCAGATGGTTACACTTGGAGGATGAAAGAAAGTCTGCCATTACTTCAGTTTGGAACTGGCTACTATTTCTACCAAACTGCATCAAGCACAACTTGCAGCTTGCACCTCTTAAAAACAATGCAAGACAGACAAGAAATACTGAGAAAGACAACAAATGCTTCTTTCTCACAGTTAAAATGGCATCAAAAGATCAAATCACCCTAGAAGGCTTCAAGAGCAGGAATGTACAGGCTATTCCAAATCGACTCTCATAAAGTCATTCTCCAAAATGAAGGAAAGCAAAGAAGCAACAGCTTCTCCACTGGACCGCAGTCCTGCTAAGGTAGAGGCCAGGAAAAAGTAGCCAAGAATCCTGCATGCAAATTGTTGCATGCTCTTTTTTCAGCAAGGGCTCAGGAGTTTTTGAAGGATTTTCAGGTTTTTCAATGTCACCATTTGTAAGACAGGTATCTGTTAAGGAAGGCAGGAACCTCCCTTGAAATGAAAAAAAAAAAAAGAACATGTAAGCCTTTCCCTCGGAATTATTATATTTGGAAAACATGGGGCTCTCAGGCAGAGATATGGGAACAGGAATAACAGTTCTTTACTAATATATATATTAAGGTAAACCAACAACAATAACTACAGTATTAACAACGGAACAGAACAGGGATCCCGTCTCGGCCGAGACGGGAAAAAACGTGGAGGAGAGGCAGTGCCTCACAAACCCCTCAGCTGGCACTCAGTCCCGGAGTTCCTGCAGGCTCTGAGGAAAAAAACACCTCGCTGGAATGGCAGGGATGAGCAGAAAGTCCTGGGCCGGTGGATGAGATGGATCAGCAGCTCCGCGGTGGCAGCTGGGGCTGCAGCACGTCCGGCAGGNAGGGGAGAGGGGAGAGGAAGCCGCTCCGTCTGGATGATGGCAAAAACCTCCTCTCCCAGCAGAAACAGCTCTGAGAGTGTCTCATTCTCCTGCCGAAGGACCCAAGAAAAATCCCAAAACCCCGCTTCCTTCCAGCTGCTCCCTCCCTGGGCCCAGCTGATTCTTTGTCTTTTTAAGCACCTAAGAAGTACCAACCATCAAGTCTTCTCTCAGCTAAATGGGGAAAAAATTCCACTAGCTGAGAAAGAACACAAAAAGGACACTTAACCCCCAACATTCAGTATCTGGTGATTCTAATCAAAATCCTGTGGAAAGTGGGATCAGGTACTGGAACATTGTTTGCTGGGATGTCATATTTGAGACATAAGTAAAATTGGTGAGAAAGAAAATTACATCTGGCACTTGGGTGCAAAGGAAAAGCAAACAAAGTCTTAGCAGCCTATTCATACAGTGTTATTTTTTTTCCTATGACTAGGACATATATAAAACATGTAACTTTTGCAAAGCTGCTTATTAGTAGCAACTACATAAATGGCCTCTGCACGCAGCACCACGTTCAGCTGCAGAAAGAAGAATCTTTGCTGAGATGCCTCTTGCACCCTGTATGCAGAACTCTGGATCTGCTGGACCACTCTCTCCATTTCTTCCCCATCACTGTGATCAGCCTAAACATCCTTGGCAACCTGCACATTCCTAACAGCCCAGCTCACTCAGCTTAGCAAGGACAAGGAGTCACCCAGACACACTGATCATCTGAAACATCCACAGGTGCCCCCGCTCACCAGAAGACTGTGACATTGTGGTTGTTAATGTCATGCCTACCAGCCACCTTAGGCAACAGCAAAGCTCAAGGAACATTTTTTTTGTTGATGACATCAGCCAGAAAAGTTCATACAAGAAAAAATGCTTTGGATTCCAGACATTTTGAGTTCTTTCAAGGGCAGCTTTTAATAGCTTCTGAGGCCATTTAAACAGCTAGTCATTAAACTTGTTTCTTTTCTATATCACAAGCCAAACAGCACCACAAGCAGTTCACATTTCATTATTATCTCCACTCAAGCAGCATCTACAAACCATTTTACAAGAGTCCACTGTCCTGCTTGAATACAGACATAGCCCCATGCAATTTAAGACCAGAGATAACAGTGCAGCAAACAGCAGTAGGAAAGAAGGGAGGGAAGACAGAAATAAATCTACATGTTTACAGAGAACTGCATCAGGAGGCTAGGAAAATAATTAAGAGTTCTTGGGGGAAGGGAGAAAGACTAGGAGCTCCATGAAATAGGGCATTCAGTGTCTATATCATATTTACCATGGATTATTACCCTTCCCAGGATACTGTGTTTATGCAATGTGTTTTTGTGAGTACAAAATAGGATCCCATGGCTAATATAATAAAGTAGACTCACAGCTGGACTTTCAAAAACTGCCAAGACAATATTAAATCATAGCAAAGCAAGTCACCAGTTCAGAGGCTGCTTTCTGAAAGGCCTGTTACCAGCACTGTAACAAGAAATTCCTGTGTGAGGAGAGGAAGACAAGCTTATCTTCTTTCCTGAACTGTCTTCACTGCTCCTGTGATACACTCCCCGGTTGCTACCTAGTTCAGCTGGGTTTTGGTGATGGATTAGGCAACACTTTATTCTGTACATCTTTGATTTAAGAGCATTTTCCTCTGGTCTTTTAAATTAATTGATTTAAAGTAATTCTGATCTTTGGCCTCTAGAATAACTGTTTTCAGAAACAATGGGAAAATTTCTGGTATCATGGTTAGAGCAAAGGCATTGGGAGACAGCTGATGAGAGGCATTTATCTCAAAGGGAAAAGCACACCTCCTTCCTCCAGCACTTGGTGAGACTTCCAGCCGTGTCTGGACCACAGAATAGGAACCAGTGCTGGCCACAGAAGGGATTGCTTGTCCCCCTGGGGAAGACTTGGGGAAGCACTTGTTGCATTTCCCAAATTTACTGCAGCAGGTTAGTATCAAAGGTGTCCACTCAGGATGGTCAAGGAGTGCCTTGCAACTCAAGAGACCTATAACTTAAGTAACCTGCTCTTGATGATGACCAAATGACCAAATCCACAGTCATTCAGGGCTGCTCTACAACACCTCTGAACATTTCTCACAACAGTTTCTTTTTCTGAGAGAGGAACAGCAGCACTGGACACTTTAAAGAGGTAGAAAAGGTGCCTAGCAGACCCCACAAAACATCTGCTAAATGCACTGCCACAGCCCACAGCAGGCAACCCCATAACCATTATAGGCTTCAGAAGACAACCAGAAGCTACAATTACAGCATGCCACAGCAGCACAGATGGAGAGATCAACAGCATGACCAAGTACCACACACTTGTGGAAACCCATCACAGTACGAACACCCTGCATGCCAGTGGGATACATTGTTCAGGAAAAGGGATGGTTATTACCAAGGCAGCACCAGGCCACTCTTCCATTCCACAGAGATGAAAGCAAAGTGCAAATAAGCAAGGTGAAAAATAATTTTGTGTAGTGTGAGCCATCTAAAAGACTTAGGCATTAGCCTAAGCTGAAGCCTAGGTGACCCCTTTGGTCTTTCTCTAGTCATGGGGGGGTTTACCCTCCCTGTTCCACAGTTGTTCTCCAGTTACGTAACTAGCTGAAATAATGAGTCCTTTGCTTTTTGCCTGCTTATTTGCAGCAGATTCTGTCTTGCCTAGGAGACTAGGGATGAACTGAGCTATGGTCTGTCATTTCAGATGGAGATGTAAGGTTAAAACAATTTCTGAAGAACCTGAGTCCAGAGCTTGCTCCTCAGCTGGTATCACACCTCAGCAGCTTGGCAGCACATATCACAAACTGACCACCACAAAAGAGCAGGTGGGCTACCCAGGACCCATCACAACTTAAGAGCAGGCATGCAGGCAAACACCAGCTGTAACAATTATGTCAGACATTGGAACTCCAGCAATCCAGGCAACTGTTTGTGTAACCCCAGCTAACATTTTTAATCTCTTCAGCTATGCCGTGCTTTGATGTAGCAGGTACTTCTAAAAGGTAAAGGATTTTTAAAGCATCATATCCAGGAGACAGCTGTTCAAGATCCCTTTAACAAAAAGAAGAAGAAAAACATAGGTCTGTATTTAAAACCACATTGGCTAAAATTCCAATGGAATCGGAATTTTAGCCAATACCAAGCTGTCACTGAAACTGCTGATGTGATGCAAATACCCAGGCAACAGCCCTCCTTCCCCTTCCATCCTAAATAAAATTTACATTAGCCCAAACTACTCCTGCTTCAATCTAACATAATCAATGCAGAAATCTGACTTTAGCATAAAGATAAACCTCAGCACAGCTACTCTCATGGCTAACCATTGATGAATTAAAACAACTCCACAGCTGTGGATGAGCTCTAGATTTTCGTATCTGCATCCTTTCAAACACTCTGAAAGTACACACTTCCTGAGCTGCTAGTGTCAGTCATTTTAACCTCAATAATCCTAACCACTATCACTGCACATATTCTGCAGAATTTTGCAATATTGCAATTATTCCTCGGAGTGGGAAATGAAAAAAAAAGCCACAAATGAGTTCTGGGCCCCTTCAGGTTACTTCTCCCTTTGCCGGGGCCTGATCCTCGCAGCACAGCAGGACTTCCCCAGCATGGACTCACATTTCTATTCTGTTCAGCAGGCAAGGCAGACACACAGATCTTGTTGAGACTAAGGTTTACAGAGTGATTCTGGGCAATTGTTTTCCTTGGCTCTGCAGCCTCTGATCTCCTAGTTTAAAAACCTTCCATTCCCTATAACCTCATTTTTAATTGCAAATTGCACAACCGTTTATTTGTGCATTCTTCATACATGTAGAAAAGCCAAAACAAGTACTCCTAAAAAAAGCAGCTGGGTTAACTGAGGCAGACTGCAAGATCTTTGAGAAATGAGGCTCATTAAGTACTTAACACTAGCGCAGTGTAAGCCCTTCATTCAAAACTCAGAGCACAGATTTCCATTACTGACTGAAATAAAAGATCCAAGAGACAGGAAAGGGGAGGGAGGAAATGCATTTGAGCGTTTCCATCTGCTTTTTCCTTCTTGGCACCATGAAGCCCGCTAGCTATAGCTAACAAGCTATTACACCACACTTTGATTTGATACCTGGCTTCTGTCTGCACTAACAGGTATAACTGCCCTGCAGCAGCCCAAGTCGGCTCAGCTTCCTCACTGGCTGTCACTGTGCTCATCACAGCAGCTCACCCAGGAAAACACAGCAGACCACGGTAATGGGCAGTAGATCTCTACCTAAAAAGCCTTTTTCCCTTCTCTTCTCCAGAGAAACATGAAAACCCAGCACAAAGAGTTTGGTGTCTTGCCTACAGCTAGTATAATAAATGATGAAGAAAATTCCATGGCAGAGAGAAGGTTTAAAGTTATTGCTATGGGTTTACTCCTTCCAAACATCCATAGGTTGTTGCTGCTCTCTCAGTTAAGGGTGGGGAGTTACAAAGAAATCAGCTGTGGCGATTATATTTTTTGAACATGAGTAAGAGAAAAGCTGCTAAAGCCAAGCATGCCAAAAATATTAGGTCTGTCCATAGTAATCATAGAACTATCCACATTTCCACAAAATGCTTTATCAAAGGAAAGATGCTTTAACAAAAGGAACCTAAACCTGAGTATAATGCCTTGCTTGAAGAGACAGAACACTCAGAAAATGAAAAGCAGAAAGGGAATAGTTCTTCAGAGAAGGAAACATAACAACTGTGGTATCAAGTTTTCAAGGGTCAGTGGACTTCTCTACAAAGGAAAACAAACTGAGTAAAGCATTTCCTTCACTAAAAAATACAACTATCACAGAGCCCAGGGAATTTGGTTTAACTCACTTAGCTTAGCAGTAAAATTCTGATAGTATATGATTTCTCAAAGTTACTAGAAAATTTTTCAAATACATTTTAAACACTAATGACCTTCTAAATGGGAACTAGTTAACTTCTAGTGAAAGGATTATACCACATATCCCTCTATAAGAGCAGTTTCCAGAGTGAGTCAAAATTTCATCCTGTCTTAACATCTGGCAAGTCCTAACTAGACAATCTCTTTGTACAAGATCAAGAAGAATCAAGGTCAGTCAGTTTATTCACTACACACAGAGACAATTGAGAAGTGCAAAGAAATCAATCACTTGAAGACTACTCAGCATGGTCTTTCATTGTTGTCATTTGACTTGGTCATTCAACATCCTCACTCCACAGCAAAGGCCATCCTGAGCATGAAAATAGTGTGAGTTTTTTTCTACTGAACTACACAGAGGCATAATCTCTATCCTAGACCTCTTGTGTTACAGGAATCAATCCCCAAAATCAAACTGGGCCTAAAAAAATTTAAAAGCCTCCCATTTCTTTAGCAGTTTATCTAGCTCATATCCACTATTTAACTATTAAAGAGCAATAGCTCTTCTTTAAAAGCTGCAACACTGTTTTCAAGCTAGTTTCTTAGGAGAGATACCTATTTTTCAGCCTCATCAATCAAAACTAGATAAATGCCTGGGGATGGCTCCCAAATCCTAGTACACCCACCTGAAGTCTAACTCAAATCCATACACAACTCCATCAAACCAGATACTAATGTCACTAGTCAATATCTTTAAGATTTTTAGTTGCAAAGATCTGTACCACCCCCTACTAGACCCACATTTTCCTAAGTAGCATCTATTCACATTAACAAGAACAGTTGGACTTGCAAATTTTCAAGGTCATTTGAAAAATTAAGAGACCTGTAATACTGTAAATATTTTCTCATGCCCTTGCATACTGTGTATTTATTAAATCTGTTAAATATTTTTTCTGCCTCAAGATATGCTTTTCCCTATTTACAATATATCTGCCTGCATAAGGTTTTCCTTCAGAGGAGAGCTTTATATCTCAATTACAGGTGTTAACTACGTTAACATAGTTACAGTATATTACCTAGAGTACTCTAAAATAATTCCCTTCTGGTAGGCTTTCCCCTTTGATAATGTATTGTAATAGTTTGCTATAATGTGTAAGCTACATATATATATATATAATATGACATATAAGCATTTTGAAAGCGAAAGGGTAGCCTATAGTAGTGTAAAAGAGAGATTTTTAACTACAGATTGTTATTTATCTAAGTCAGTGGCTATGTCTGTCCCCCAACAACTTATTAGTGTTCAAGGACACTAGCTTTCCCTGCAAAGAAAACACTTGCCCAGGTTTGTCACGTGGAATTCACTGGAAAGCACAAACTTGAAAGCAGCAAAACTACACCGCAATAACTTAGATAATCAGAAGACAGAAGACGTTGGAAGAAAAATAATTTAAAAAATATTTCAGTTGTTAAGCCCAACTCAAACTGCATTTTTGCTCAATGTGTGTTTTCCCAGCTGCAAAAGGGGAGCCTTTCCAAAAGGCACTGCCTTGTTATGAAAACAGACAGCTGCTGATACCTGACATTTTTAGGTCCAGGAATCAAGACCTCATTCTCCTGTCATGAAACCATTCCCCCAACTCCATGCAAATAATCACCTTTTTAATTTGCTGGGGAAAAATAAACAGCATTGATTTGATTTGTCTTGGTCTGGGGATGTGGAGGGAAGACCCAAGGTACAGACAGCATGACTGGGTGTAAGATGTTTTATTTGATGGCTGTAATAGGTGACAGCTCCACTCAATTACTAGATGCTGCTGCTAGAGGTTTCCATACATCTGCACCTCAGTATTTAATGTTATTAAATAATCATACTTAACATTTACTCAGTTATCAATATACGGCTTTGAGCTGCTGTTCAGATTTTTATTTTTTTATTCTTTAGATTTTTTTAAATCTAAAGAAATGAGCATGGAAGCAGACATGACTGTCAATAGGACCTGAGGCAACAGATTTTCCTTCTGGCTTTCTGTGACTAGAAGCTGCGAGATCCCAACTAGCTCTTCACCAATAAACACAGCAGTTGAAATGCAGTGCAATTCAGAGTTAATGACATCTTTGTCTACTCTGATAAAATGTTATCTTATCAGACACCAGAAGCGTCAAAAAGAAAAAAATAAAGAGGGTTGTATTTTCAAGTTTATATTTGTACACAATCATTCTCAAAAAAATGACAAAAGGCAGAAAGAACAAAAGCAGTGGATACCTCGGTAAAGCACTGTTTTTAGAGGGCAAGGCTAAGCCAACAACCACACACTGTTCTCAGCAAGCACCAGCAGCTGTAGGTTAATGTTCTCACACAAGTGCTCACTCCTTCCAAAAATGTTTGAGAAACAAAGTTTACTGAAAAAGCACCCACAGAAATTACAGTGGGGCTTTACTCCACGAGTACTCACAGAAGATAAACATTAATATTTACAACAGAAATGTTTCAAGCATCTGCAAGTTTGGGTGTGGAACGCCTCTGAACAGCATGTGCTGAAAGAGCTCTGCACATCTGCCTGAGATTTTCAAGGAATGGTGTTAAATCTACCTAAAAACAAGATGATCACAGTTGAGACTAGATACAACCCACAGTCTGAGGTGTGGGAAGGTTGAATTTCTTGGACTTCTTTACTAATAATAGTCATAAAAAGCACTCAGCATGTAGACTGAGTTCCCCAAAGCCTCCTTTGTTTTCTTTACCCAGTTAGATAAACTCTAATTGACTGTTCTTTGAGAAAAAAATGTGTGTCTTTGCTTACAGGTCTTCTGCTGCATAGAGGAGGACAAGGTTCACAGCTGTGTCAAGTACAGAGAGCAAAAACAAGTCGCACTCAGCAGTCTGAATAATTCCTCTGGCCTTGATCTCACTCTCCCTGGCTTTGCTTTCAAATATCCTTCAGACAGTCTCCCATCTGCTTCTTTGTTCTTTTCTAGGTGAAGAGTCAGCTCTTCCACTGCTAGCTATCTTGGTTGGATAGCAAAACTGCTGTCCCAGGTCACTGCTGGTGTTACATCCAACTACAAGAGAAATACTGAGGCTACCTCTCTTGACTCAAGAGATGAATCAGACAGAAGAATCTTACAGTCACAAACCGATTATGTTCAAAGCAAACAAGTAAATACACACAGGTGAAAACTGAGCTAAAAATCTGCCACGGCTATATTTTCTGAGAAGAATCAGATGCAAAAGGCCTGTATTTGGAAAGATACCTTCTTATCAAACCAAGATCAAGAGGTTAACACCCTTGTTGTTCTCCCTTTGGAGGAAAATGGGGCATCCTGGATTAGTATTGGGTACGTCTATAGCTCCCAAATACTGGAATGTTCATCTAAGAAAGGACAAATAAAATATAATGTAATAAAATCAAGTCAGAACATGCCTAATAAGAATGGAAAGACAAAACAGTGCTTACGTAAGACACTGCTTAGGAAGGAAACTCAAAGTCCTGATTTGTCTGTTGTTCTCAAATAACCATAAAACTTCAAATAACCCAAAGGCCTTTGACACTGCATGTCTACACTCAGTTAATTTAAAAATACAGCTTCAGAAATCTAGCATTCCTGTGGCCCATGTTAGAAAAGCACACCTTTCGGTTTTATGCTGTTTTCTTAATGGGGGCTTCACACAAGCTACATCAATACAGAATAATGTAATAACACACAAACTGCACAGTACAAACATAAACTTTCATGTAGAACTAATATGCTATCAGACCTCTAGAAACATTCCTCCAGCACACAAGGTATTCTGGTTTCTGTTTCCAGTAGGAATCTGGAAAAATCTAGTATTTATCTTTCCATGAGAACGTGGCTTAAAGAAAAGGACAGGGAGAATCTACCAGCCTGTTAAGGAGTCTGGTCTGAAGAGTACTTCAGTAGAAAGTAAGAATATTTATTTGCATTAAAAAAAAATTGATAACCCTTCTAGACTCTCAGCAGAGGTTCTTGAGTTCAGCCACAGTGAAAGGGATTTTATAGCACTTGTCAGGCAGAAAGCATGCGTTTAATAATGAATAAGTGAAGAAGATAAAGCTACAAGATCTCAGCAGCACAGAAGGTGAACCAGGCTATGGTATTTCACAGCAAGTGTTAACAGAGGACTGTGTTCAGGCTGAAACAAATGGGCCTTGCAGAATCTGCAGATGCACTCCCTGTCTGAGGAAAAACACATTTAGCTACAAACACCATCTTGATGCAAGAGGCAGCATGCTGGGCTCAGAAGATTTGATTTTATTGCCTCTTGTTTCAATTACTCCACTAACCTTAAACTAAGAGTATAACACTAAAATCTTTGAAATTTATATAATTTATGTGTGATATATTAGGCAATATATAACAAAGTGGCTCTTTATATCACGAACCTATCTAAAGCATCAACTTGTGCAACATTACAGGCATTGGCACACATTCCAGGGAGGGGTGATTACTATGCACAAATAAAAGCTCAGTGTTCCTTTTGCGCATGAACTCTACCTACAGGAAAGGAAAAACATCAATATTTCTATTACAGGTGCTTGAAAGCAACCTTATCACTCTGGCACAGTAATAACTGCAAACCACTATGAATCTTTACCACCATGTAATGCTAAAATCAGCTCAGGGCAGATTTTCAATCACAGGGAAAATTTAAAAAGAAAAATTAGAAAAGGTGAATTTTTCTTACAGTAGCATCAACTAAATATTACAGCCAGAGGCAACTGTAACCCAGATACTAAATTTTCTCATGTCAATGCATCCCAAATGCCCCAAGCATTAACCTAATGCCTCGTCCAGTTGGCCTGGCTCCATCACATACTGAAAGGTCACTAATCCCTGGATTCTGCAAGAAACACTGGACAGGGCAATCCAATCCACTCTTCACCTTTCAGGTGTGTGTAGTGTCCAAAAGGCACCTGAGAGCTCTTTTAAACCAACAGATATTACAGCAAATAAATCAAAATCAGATTTTGGTCACATCTTAAGTAGACACAGTTCAAGATAAGTGAACAGATGGATTATTCAGAAAGCCAAAAATGTAACAGATTGGTGTTTAATGGATTTTCACCACTGAAGTTTAAATGACGTGGCAAGACCAATTCCACCTGACCATGTATCTTTGTTTTTTTTCTCTTAAGACAATGCCATCAGATTATTCAAAGGTCGATTATGAAAACTTCTCCACTCCCCAAGGGAGGGTCATCCAATATCCATGAATGTTAAGTCGATTACCCAACTTACTCAGTGTCTTTCAAGATACTAAGTGGTAAGAGCCACACTGTACAACTCAACTTTGCAAAAATGCATCTGAGCCTATATGTTAAAGGATTTTTTCAGCCTACTTTATTATATCAGATATTAAGCCAGAGAACTGAACCCAATTGCTAATGTACAGCTTGAAACAAGTTTTGGGGGAGAGAGGAGAAATGTCTGTGCACTATATTTTAAAACACTTCTGCAAGCCTCTGTCCATTTGGTAAATTTCTCACAAGGGTATTATTCCTAACAGAAATAAAACCTTTTCAAAAGTTGTGAAATCACAGCAACTTTTCTTTCAAAGGTAACTACAATGGCATAAGTAAATAAAGATATGAGAATAACATCTTTTCCCAAAGGTTCTCAAATTACTTTACCAGTAACTAATACCCAGTGAGATCAGTATTTTTTCTAGGTCCATAGAAAGTGCACTTGAAGAGAACACTAGAAGAACAACTAAGGAAGCTTGCTTAATTCCTGCCAGGCTTCTGACAGAGCCTCATGTCCCTGCCAGCTCTTCCTCTTTATGTTCCAGGAAAAGCTGCTATTACCACTTCAAAAACAGTGACACAGGGAGGTGGAAAAAGTAATTCCTCTTCTTTTTGGTAGTTCTGTCATACTATATATTCCCTTTTGCACAAGCTGAGGCTTTTCAGAAGTGCTATCGATAAAGCAAAAAAAAAAAAAAAANAAGGCTATCGAAAAAAAAAAAAAAAAAAAAAAAAAAGGAAGTGAAGATGACATGGGAAAACATTGCTGAGGCTGGCCCTTCATAGAACATGTACAGAAAAAAGGCTGGTAAGAGCAAGTAGTCTTTCTGTTAGACTCCCTGCTCTCAAAGCAGTGAATCCCTCCCTCCCACCATGTTCTGGAGCCAAACAGCACCATGCAGATTCCTGCATTTGGCAAGAGAGAGGTCTAGCATTACAGAAGGTATTGTGCAAGTAGACACCTCCTCACCCAGTACAGTCCAGCCTCTTGCAGCTTCCCTACACTAAGCTAGAACAAGGAACAGCCACGTTATGGACTTGAAACACAGAGGCAACTGCACAGCAAAGCTTTCTTTGCAGCACATCTCTAAGTACACATATGATGGCATTCCTCCTCCCAGGCACCACTCTGCCTTTGGTCTGAGGCACAGAGCACCATCACCAGGCAGCTCTGGCTCCCAGGGAAGGCAGAGGAAAGTTGGTTCCTAGTGCTCCGTGTCAAGCACAATTCCCTGACCCCTTCCAAGCAAGGTTCATGCTGGTCCAAGCTGAAGGAAGAGGCAGCACAGACATCGTACGAACCACAACCAAAGAGCAAGGGAAGACTGGGGCTGCTTAAGAGGTGAAAGGGGAGGCCAAGAAGTTGACTTGCCAATGTTTCCTTCAACTATTAGTATGTCCTTAAGGCCAGTCTTAATACCAAAGAATTGTCTGCAATGGTCTTCATGGTGAGAGGAAACACACTCCAAACAGAAAAGCAACATAAGGGATATTCTAAAATAAACAACGGAAGATAAAAATAGAAAAATAAGACAGAATAAAGATGGAAGAAATAAAATGGAAGAATAATGTATTTGGGGCAGACTTAAGCCCTCAGGCTGAACAAAAGCATACTAAAATTGCATTAAGGATACATTGTGATAAACTACTACCATATAAAAACCTGCAGAATTTTAATTTCACACAATTTCACGCATATATAAACAATAGAAGGACTATCTTAATAATGTTACAGGAAATACATTAAAATAATTGCATCACACTGGAAATATCACATGAAATTAGTATTTTTGGTTTTCTATTTTTGGCTAAATGTTATCAAAATATTGAACGTGGAGGAATATATTTCCAAGGATTACAATAAGCATTTATTCAATTTCAGAAATCCTCCTCAGCTGGAAAGGGTCATAGTTTAATAATGAGAAGGCAAAAAGGCAATATATTTTCAGTGTCACCATTAAACCTGCAACCATCTAAAATCTTTCAAAATTGAATATGCAAATTGTAAGAGTTGAGAGCTGCACCTCAGCTTTTTTTTTTTTAGCAATACTAGGTGTAGACACAAAAACAAGCAACAGTTTAAATTTGAAAAAAACAAACAAACAAACAAAACAAAACATTTAGAAACCCCACAAAACCAAACAAAAAACCCAAAAAAACTCCCCCCAAAAAAAACCCAAAAATGTAAGTCCCTGCGGTATTAGGTCACTCCTGAAGACTTTTCTTGGCATTTGGCTAAAGACCGAATGCACACCTTCTCCAGACAGTCAGCTTTTCCAGTCTTCAGCTGACATGCCTACATAGAATCTCAAGAGAATCAGCACTTAGCTTCTTCTATAGTTTGCCAACATGGTGTAGCTAAGCAAGTAAATGGTAGAAAACTGGCTTTGAAATCACATGTGAAGGGAATAGTACAGATTATATTAAATGCAGTTAAATTCCATCAGCAGAGTCAAGTCTCAAAGAGGATGTCTTCTCAAAGTAAAGATAAGACTATAAAACTTGGGTAACAAAGCATTGTATTCACAGATGAAACTCTTTTAAACCTATTTTACAATCTATTTCACTGTTCTGGCACTATCCACATCAGCTAATTACATTTAAATTGCCATGTTATGCTACAGTTCTTTACTTGTTTTCTTTTAACTTTCTCCCTTTTCTCAGCCCAACTGCTCCTGTACCTAGAGGTGTGGAGAGAGCAATGCAAGTAAGTTGTGTCTGTTGTACTGCCTTGCCTCTCCTCAGGACAAGCACCATTTGCACAGGATGCTAGCAGTTGGTTTGGGGTTTAATGGTGAGGTTTTGCTTTTGGGGCTTTTTTTGTTATGTTGGGGTTTTTTTATCAAAGAGAGCTGCTTTGGGAATGGTGGGAAGAACTTAAATCCAAATTACACAAACACCATAAGTAGCATGAACCAAACTACCACCATGATACAAATAACATAGACCTAGCATAGATTTTGGTTAAATTGTAGAATAAGGAAGCAGAGAACCTGGCTAGCAAGACAAGACTAAAGCATACAGAGTAAGTTTATGGTAACCGACAACATTTTTTACCATAGCAGCCCATTATTCCTGTATTTGCAGGGATATCGAGGAATTTGGGGGTATTTGTCTTATATCTGTAAGGAAAGGAAACAGAAGTGGGGGAATATGGCCTGTTAGAAAAATAGGCATACTAGTGTGAGAAAAGGCAGACTAAAAAGCAAACCCCAGTCCTGACAGCAATCTGCACATGGGAAAGCTTCCAGGGACTTTTTAAAGCAGAAGATATGGAAGGACAGTAAAAAGGAAGATACAAGGTAAGAAAGAGAGCATAAAGATACCCACAGCGTATGCAACAATTGCACTCAGAATATATCAATATGCTTTACCAAAAATGCAGGGATTTCAGCCCCTTCTTGAAATAAGAGAAAGACCAAAACCTGTGCTTTTCTGCTACTTGCAAAGTGAAGATGTGAAGAATAGTACAGTCAAGAAAACTGCTTGTTATGTTTAAAATTCAGTTTCCATGCCATAATAATAAATGATTAATTTAGTTTTGGGATTTGAATAAACTTACCAAGGTAGAAGAAATTACTACTCAACAAAGCATCAGTACCTAACAAACCTATATTCCTTCAAATATTGCCTTGCAACATTGTAAATACCAAAAGAAGAGATTGCATCTAAATCCAGCTGCACTAAAAATCCAAACATCTGTTTTGATCTACCTTCACTGCTCCCTGCCTAAGGCTCCTCAGCTCCACATTGGAGTAGAGGCTCATATACATGGCTATAAAAGGTATCATTCTTCAGCATCTAGTGTTTGTTAAGAGATGAGCCTCTGAAAGGCTTCCCCTTTATCAGTAGCTCTGCATGAATAGTTTCAGTCTTGCTAATGGCCTTCAAGGCATCGAGGGAGAAGCCTTTTCACTCAAAGGCTGACCCTGAACAAACACAGCAGTGCCCTGTCTCCCAATTCAGAATGGGGTCAACAGCCATTCACTTCTAATCAAATCTGAGTAGAAACAGCTCAGTAGCAGCAGCTATCTCACGCTCTTGTTTTGCTCCCTGGCCCCAAGAAGTAGGTATCTATAACTTGGCTCAAACCCTCAATATCTCATGGAGCTCTTCTAAAGACCAAGTCTCAGGGACAAGGGAAGGGTTTCTGTTCAAGTAATGTGTACCTTAAGTGGCTACTCCATAAAGACATGCCTCTGGCAAGCATCTTTGAGGCACAAAGCAGAAATGGCTTGCTCCAAATGGCCTCAGCTTCCTAAGACCTGGCTAGGAGAGTGCTTCCAGACATCCTGAACAGACACTGCCTCACAGGCAGCGCACCGCTAACCACTGCTTCAGCTGCGGAAAGGGGGAAAAATTAGTTAACAACCCATCTAAAAAGCATAGAAAACAAGCACCACTTGAAAATGCAATGCAGGATGACAATCTTAAGGGGAATATAGCCCCAGCATCTCCTCTTTTGTTTTCCATCTCCACATGCACACTTTGAGGCTCATCCTGCTATCACACAGGCCTTCTACTGTATGCAGGATACAAATGGCACCTGTCAGCCAAGCTGCACGATATTCTCACCAACAGGCCCAGGCCACAGTTCTTGGATTTATATTTTTTTATAAAGGTCACTTTGCAAAGAAGATCCAGAAATGTAATCTGTTCAAGTAAGAGCTACTCCTCACCTGACGACAGTTTCTACCCTGCAAACATCTTTCCAACAGCCTCACAAACCCTTTTAATTTGTATCAACACCAGCAATGTGACTCCTTCTCTGAGCTTCATGGCAGAAATTTGTTTTGTTGTTTTGTTTTTAGCCTTAAATTTCACATGCCACAGCTATTCAGATCTTGTTCTGCAACCCCAACTCCCTGAGCAAGGGTCTCTCTTCCCTCATTCAGCAGGCCAATTAATTTGGTAAAAGTCCATTTCAGGAGTGTAGGGTTGTAAGAATCTGGCTCTTATTGTTACATTTTGCATCCTAACAGTTTGTCATCTGAAATAATCAAATTAGGGAAGCTATCACTAAGACAAAGATATCACTCATGACTTGACACAGAGTAGAGGTTTCATAAATGGGGAGAGATGAGACAGGACCAAGGGCAGAAATCAGCCTGGGAACTCAGGTAGCTGTATAGAGCACCATTAGCAGCAGCTAAATTTAAAGGACATTTTTATATCCTAGGCCTGTAATTACTTTACACAGAATTAAATTACCACCACTATGAGAAAAAAAATGAAGAAGAATTGTAGGTGAGCTAAAGTAAGTATTTTAATAATCAAACAAATCAGTGTCATCCACCAATTTTCCACCACAACAATGGTTGAAGATAGGGACTCTGAGCAACAAGAGGCATTTTTCACAGTACACTGCACACACTTTTCACTTAGCAGCCCTTGCAGCCTTTTTCAAGTTTTCTCTGTCCTCCTCCATACTACTTACACCAAAGCAAACCATTCTCTGCATGGAAAGTCTTTTCTTAAAGTAAGTCAGGCAGATAAAACAAGCTGTAAGAGGAAAAATAAGAAACCCCCCACAAAAAGGGAAATAAAAAAAGAACCCCCACACAAATATATGTCTACCAAATAACACATTCTGTTCCCCTCCAAATCTTCCCTTTCTTGGGGAAAAAAGCCACCAATGGCAAAGAGTGACTGAGACAAGAAGTTGACTCTAATGCTCATTTTCTATTTTTAATTTACAACTTTAGGGAAATTGCATGTAATAATCAGTCTTCTGCCTCTTTTATGCACAAACTTCAATGAAAATCCTTGGTTAGGAAGGTTCCATTTCATAAATAATGGTGGCAAGGAGTCAGACCCTCTCAAAGAAAAAGCACATTAGCAAATCACTTTGGTACATTATATATTCAGCAAGAGAAGTGGAAAGAGTGTGGCAGTTTAAAAAGGAAATGCTTTCTAACTGGGTTACAAAAAAATTGACAGGAGGAAAGATTCCATGATCAATTCAGAGCCACAGTAGATTCCTCCCTCCCTCCACTTTTTTTTTACCCCAATAACTGTTAGAAGTGTGTAAAGAAAACCAGAACCTGCTGGGAGTGAGATCATGTTCACATTTCCTCCTTCCAGAACACTGCAGGTGAGTGTGCAAATGCAAAGTACATGTGCCAGGACAACAGCAGGTGCTTTTAGGGCACTGAAAAAGGAGTCCCATTTTCTTTCCTTTCCCTGCATGTACCAGTTGCCCAAAACTAAAGAAAGGGAGAACAAGCAAGCTGCATTTCTGTCCTCCCAAAACATAGAAAGAATACACTATACTCAAGGTGCAAGAAATCATCTTGAATAGTGATAGTGCATGCACTATCACAGCAATTCACTGAACCACTGAATCATTGAACCATAGAATGGTTTGGGTTGGAAGAAAACTTAGATTGTCTTGTTCCAACCCCCTGCAATGAGCAGGGACACTTTCTACTAGACTAGGTTGCTCAAAGCCCCATCCAACCTGACCTTGAACACGTCCAAGGATGGGGCATCCACAACTTCTCTGGGCAACCTGTTCCAGTGCCTCACCACCCTCATCATAAAACATTTCTTCCTTACATCTAATCTAAACTAACCCTCTTTCAGTTTAAAACCATTCCCCCTTTTCCTATAACAACAGGTCCTGTCAAAAAAATTTACCTTGTTTTTCTTATAAGCCCACTTTAGGTACTGGAAATCTGCAATACGGTTTCCCTGAAGCCTTTTCTTCTCCAGGCTGAAAACACCAATTCTTTCAGCTTGTCTTCATAAGAGGTGCTCCAGTCCTCTGATCATCTTCATGGTACTCATCTCCAGGTCCATGTCCTTACATTGAGGGCCCCAGAGCTGGACACAGCACTTCAGGTAGGGTCTCACAGGCATGGAGTAGAGGGACAGAATTCTGAGGGAGACTCACTCCAACAGATGGGCCCATGTCCTTCTTATGTTGGGAGTCCCAGAGCTGGACTCCAGAATGGTAATTTTGTAAATCTTCCCACCAGTTAAAAGTAACCTCATGGATCAATGTATTATATAAATGTAAACTCCAGTAAAACATGCACATGTGTAATTTTTTTAGAATTTTTTTCTCTTTTGAAAACATACGCAACTGTATGGCTGAATTAATAAATTCTATTTCCTGCAGTACTCTTCTTATTTCAGTTTTTCGTAGCAATCTTACAGGCCACAGTTCAGCTGGTTCTAAGAGGCACCTTTGTAAATGTATTACAATACATTTTCACATAAGTATTTTTTGATTACTCTACCTCACTTCATTTAGATTTCCTGACATGAGGGATGTATCAACACCTACCTCCTTTCATCTTCATAAAGACACACTTAAGATATATGTCATAACAGTCAATATTCTGGGCAGGGAAGAGGAAACACCATTATTTTTAAAGACTGTCCCTATTTAACATCATTATCACACACCAGCTGTCATGATGTAACATGTAAGATTGCACATATTTTATGTAAAACCAACCTTAGACAACCCTGTGAGCTTCATGCTCTTAGTGGTTTAAAAGAAATGCATATTTTTTAAAGCAGGACATGAAATTCATCTCTATTCAAACTGAATATCATGGATGGATCAAGACAAAAGATGAGCAATGGAAAACAAGCACCAGAGCTTTTAATCCCAAAATAGTTTTGGCAGTGCAAAATACTACTGCCTCTGCCCAGAGACTGCCACCCTGATAGCTGAACAGGCCCAGGAGCTCATACAGGCTTTTCTCGATTGCTTCACAAGTCAGCCACATCGCTCAAGCAGTGTTCAGGAGTCACACGGAGAGCACACAAAATGGCCATTATTGTGTCTTTGAAAGTAAACACAGATAGATTTTATTTTTTAAATAGAATTCCAGTCTTTATATGAGTGTCTTTAGAAGCAGAACAACATGAAATCTCAGACCATGTGCACAGAAAAAGATATAAACTTCTTTGACAGGAGTCAACTCAGTTTTTTGTTTTAAAAGCCCATGGAAACATATGTCCCAGAGAAAGTGACAAGGACGTATGTATTGCTCCCAGTGAATTTATATTGGGCATACAGTACATTTTAAGGAGAACCACCTGCCAAAGCAACTGCCTCAATTTCAGTAGCACTGTGATATTTTAACAAAGAGAATATAAATGACTGAGGGCTGAGGTGTAATAGAGACTCCTCAATGGGATTTCCTAATAAAGTGCTTTTGGTCACAATGTCACATCACGCTATTCTATAGCCTTAAGGTTAGGAAAAAACCAAACCAAAACAAAAAATGTCAAAATAAACCCAGCAACAAAGCAAAGAAACCTGATCAAACATATAGACAGCATGACCACCTTCAATACTTCCTTACTTTTTATGTCTAAAATAGTATTTCTTTGGAAAGGAAAACTAATCTTAAAGGCAACTAGAGCAGAAATATACTCTTTTTCTAATAGTAAAGATAAAAAACAACATGAATTCTTGTCTGTCATGAACAACTCCTAAAAACATCAATATTTCATAAGGAGTCAGTCACATTTATTTAACATATTGGCTTTCACTCACATTTGAACTTCTCAATATTTTCCACTAATTACAGTAAATCTGAGAGGAAGAAAGGAAGGAAGTAGGAAATAATCAGCAAAATTACGTACAGATATATTGGCTATTTTGAGGAGGGAAAAGCAGCACCACAAACACCTGAGCTAAGAAGCCCAGTCCCTACCACCGTTTGTCTGTAGGTGATAATCTGATAATCACTGAGGCCTCTGGATTAGAGGGGAAAAATAAAAAAAAAAGAGAGAGAGAAGAAATACAGAAGTATCTCACAGATATCTACAGGGTATTCTGCCTGATCCCTTATAGTGGCAAAAGGTGGAGGCCTCAGAAGAGGAAGTAGTTGTGTAAAGTTTCTCCTCTTTTTCTGGCTGTCTCCCTCCCTTCACCTCTTATTACAAGTGAGACCTCCCCATACCCATCAGCTTTAGGTGAAAGGAGAAGATCAGAAGTTGTCAATGTGAGGAAAAACACCACAGGCACTCAGCCTTTAAACCTTGTTCCTCATAAGAAACCAGGCTTAAACAAAGCAGTCACACAAAACCAAAGCAATCCTCCACTGATTAGCAAAGGGTGACATCTTTATCTATTTTAACCCAATAAGAATACTCTTGTGAGCATCACATTTAAGCCAAACACAGCTGGGTCCACTCCTGCAGAAGTACTCTGCCTCTGGTTGAGGGCACCTGGAGCCAGCTGGGGCAGCCGGCTTGAGGGCTCTGTCACACACAGCTGGGCTGCCTGCAGCCAACATGGCACAGGTGTGTGACCCCAAAGGAACAAGCCTTGACCAGGGCTCCCCCCCTTGCATCAGAGCTCTGGCACTCAACTCTGGCCTGAGCAACACCACAGCTACACCTGCACTCAGTCACTTTCCCATCTGAGGCCACCCCACACACCCAGCTGCCTGGCCTGGCCTGGGGTCACTGCAGTGCTGGTGACCACTGGACCTCAGCTGCCCCCAGCTGCCACCCAGTCCTGCTGAGAGGACTCCTCTCAGTGCCTCCCTAGCCCCTGGTGGGACTATACCCACTGGGGAGCCCCACGATGTCTGTTCCACTTGCCCTGCAGGGCAGCTTGTCACCTTTCAAGGTCTCCTATATGCCTGCATGTTTCCTCAGTTTCCCCAATAGCAGCTTGACTCTGCCAGAGTACACAGATGGGACTGGGATTTAGCCCTAATCGCTTGAGGACTGATTTTTCTGTGTGTTCAAGCTGGTTATTGCCTTTTCAGGGTTGGATACCCGTTTGCTGCCCAAACACATGAGATTTGGTGCCAGCAGACCAGAGGCAGCTCAGCAGCTCATTATGTTTACTGTTTTGTATCATTATGACTAACTGAAAAACTAAATAACTGCAGATTGAGGTTACTGAGGCAGCAAACTCCTTGTGCAGACTGAAAAAATCTGGTTTTTATCAAAATTCCTAGACATAATTTCCAAACTCTGGCATCCAGAGCTGGGATCCCAAAGATTCTTAAGGCAAGCATGGTCTTTATCCGCCAATATCACCAGTTTAATACTGGGACCCTATTGCAAGCAACACCAGGGGTTTTGCACTGTTTTTTCTGTAGTCTCAGATTCTAATTTCCATCTTAATTACCAGAGGAAATTCCAATAGCAGAATCATTCAAGTAGATGGTTACATCCACACTCTAGTACTCTGTACCTTGAATACGCTGTGAACAATAGGGCCAGTGGTCAAGTGTTCTTATAGTTACCTGCCAAATGCATTAGTTTTTAAATAATCTCCCTTTCTCAAAGTGCTACCGATTTAGCAGGGTTTCCCGAGGAAGAAAAGATGAGAGATCATTTAATTAAAGCACAGATTTGGGTGCCAAGGCTCAGTGCCAACCTCTGTGATCAACCTCCTCTAAAGCCATGAGCACATTTCACAACAGCCCTGGGGTTAACTAGATGAGAGCAACTGGTATTTTCTCCATATTATGTGCTGGACCAAAAACACAGCACCTAATTTCCTTGTAAACACCCAACTACTAAAAAAATGCAATCCAAAAATCTCAAAACAATCCATTGCCACACGTGGACTCAAGAGACAGCACTCAGAAGATTAATGTTTCAAAACTAAGCTCTCAGGAGTCGAGGAGTGCTGGCATGAAAGATGCCCATGCAATCACATGAGCCCTCTGGTGCGTTCACTTAAGGATATAGATTTTAATTACTGAACTGCTTTTGCTGCCAACACTTCATTCATCACTCCCTTTGACAGGCTCACCCAAGGCACAGCAACTTGGTTTTACCTGCTTCAGTCAGAGCACGGCCGTGTGCATTATTTACCGAATATCCTGAAGTTCCAGCTCAGAGTACAAAAATTCTTAATTTTGCTGGCGGATTTCCTGTAGCATTTACTATTAAGCCCTCACTTCTGAAGCAAGGTTATTTATTTTCAGCATGACTCTTTTGATGAGAGAAGGGTATGCATCCTATGCTGAGCAGGTAAGAGGCAAGACTGTGCCGACACACTAAGGCCTCTGTTAATTTGAGGTACCAAACTTAAGGTGTTTCTGGTGTCATGTTTTTCAGAGCATTCTGCATTTCGTAGAACTTTGAATCCCCAAAGTGAACCACAGTCTCTACAGGCCTTTGCCACAGCAGACAATATTCAGCACATCTGCAAAAAAGAAAAAACTTCCCAAAATGAAAAAAACACCCCAAAAATCCAAACGAACAAAAAACCCTAAATCAAACAATCCCACATAAAGATTTATACAGTCAGAGAAACATTGTAAAAAAAGCATCTTTAGTGATTTGTACAGCTTCACAAAACGCAATTTTCTTCTACAGCATAGGAAAACAGAAAATCCAACTCCAGCAATCAATAATCAATTTCTCTAAGAAATTTTTTTCCCCCACCAATATAAATCCCCTGTATTTCTGCATCAAAGAACAAATGGTTATACCAGACAACATCCAGCAAATCATTGCCCTTAAACTCTTGTGCACTGAAAAAACATGTTTTTACACAAGTAGTGCTCACTAACTCATGAACCTCTGAAAGGTTCTCTCCCTTTCAGTACCTCTTCAGCCATGTAAGGTGAAAGTCCCCTCACTGAGAGCTTAGGAGATTAAAGAGAAAAAAAATACCCAAGTCATCACATTTAGTCATTTTACTGCCAAGTAGTACATCCCTCAGAAACCTCACTGATGTTTCAAAGCTTGACATTCTCTTGGCCCATCGGTTCAGAAACAGTATTTCAGTATTTCCACAATAAATTTCACTATTGATAATAGTTATGATTCCATGTAAATCAAAAAATCAATCAAGTGTAACCACTTCAGTGAAACCTGTCAGCCTTCCCTATAAACATGGCTTTCAAATAAATAGAGACAATCAATCAACATTCACATATTCAATCTATTTCCAGTACAGAAACTGTAAACCAAGGAACTAGATATAACATGGGTAGATATTAAGCAGAAAATATTTCAAGTTCCTTAAGTAGCAGCTCTCGCAGAAAACTGAACCATTATCTCCCGTCTTAATGCCCAGGGACAGCAACACGTACTTCAAGAAGATCATTCAGAAGTGATTATAAAGCTGCAATTTTGAAAGACAAAAAAGCACATCTGCATGGAGAATGTACCTAATATCTATAACAACAGCTTTGGCAACAATACTTTCAAATATGGAGCAGCATGAATGCAAGACACCAAACCTCATATATCTTGCAAAATATTATGGCAGCATTGTACTTATTTGTGTTTTTTACTCTTAACAGTTCTGATAGAAATGCAGAGCTACTGTAGGAAATACAGTTCCATGTCTTTTTGCATATTCAAGATAGTATGCAAATGTAGCGGCTCATTACCACAGCTTTCTTCCTATCAAGAGGGGCCAGCAAAACTATTCTTGAGAAAACAGGAAAACATACTTCAGTGAGATTAATTTGACACTTTCCTCCACTACAGTTTTAAGAGCAATTTAGAAACCTACACATTAAGCATTTCTTTTAAAATGCAGATGTATGACTTAACAGAGAATAACAAAAAACACAAATAGTCATTTGAGTTCAAAAAGCCCAACAGTTTTACTGTTGCTCTTCACTGCATAACAGCTTCAGATTCTTAAAATTAATTCTACACACTTCATTTTGCATTTCTTGGCCACTTAAAACTCTTATGGATGTAAACAGGAAACCCAAACAGCAAAGGCAGCAAAATATTTTAGAACAGGTTTTGATAATAGCTTGCTTTATCATTAGTTCACAACACAATACCCAAAACTCTGAAAAATAACTCAGTGATAAACAAGTGTGTGTACACATGCACAGCTGCACACCAACTTCCTAAGCAGGCTATAATGAAAGCAAGAAAAAATAAGAAAATAAATTACATGGATATCTTATGGCACATACAAAGTTCATATATTACTTCCAGAGGAGAATTAATGCTTTCTGAAAAGACACTGGCTTTTCCTTCGCATATGTATCAGTCATTCTATTGTACTTACCAATATTTTGTTATCCACTTTATCTCCCTTGGTTTCCAGCTTTACTTTCTTCTTGACAGAAATTTTGATTTTCCTCCCAATAACATCCCTGACACTTTCTGAAACAAAAGGAAATATCTTAATTAAATACCTTCAGTGTCAACACAAGAAGGAAACAGATGCCACTTTAGGAGTTTTCAGAAAGATTCAGAAATAGGTTGCCCAACTGCTTGCACTCATGGAAATCTCATGCACATGCATCAGTACTAAACACCACCTAACACAAGTACAATTTCCTAAGTATGCCATCCACACAATACTTTGTGTCTACTGTGATAGGATTATTGATGTCCATATGATGTCAGGATTCTAAAAACAATTTGATTTTTTTTTCCCAGCATACATACATACATACATGATACATACATATCAAAAGCATTCCCAAGACAAGCCACAGCACTGCTTAGCTCCATTCTGGGAAAATACAACAAATTCCTCACTGCTATTATTTGCACCTGAAAAGCTTAATAAAACAAATTAGCTCCTTGCATTGCACAAATTTCAGCCTTTTGTTAATATCACGGAGGCTAAATGGGTCAGGCAATGGAAGAGCAACTGTTCTCACATTTTTCACTCTGTGCATTTAACCAGCGAAGAAAACCAAGCAGACTTCCAGATAGTAACACCTGGCAGCTAGGCAGAGGATGCTAGGGAGGCAACATTGGTCTTGGTCCAAATCCCAGCGACAACGTAGCCAATCCATGGTGTCAACACCAAAGTTACATCAGTTGCCATAATGTTTTAATACCTATAAGCACTCACATGTATACACAGTCTCTGCCAAGTACCACACGAACCAGCTTTGCCCCTGAACATTTGCACCCTGGCCTGGAGGGAACATACACACAGGGAACTGTGTCTAGAAAGCTTATACAACTACTGACACTGATGTAATTGATAAACAGAGGAGTTCATCTAGAAGAGCCAATTTGGCACCTTCCGTAAGTTTCACTCCCCAGCCCCCACTGAAAGAGAATGAGAAAGAAATCTTTTAAACACATTAACCTGTTTCCAGCCCAACAAAAGGCATCTGTAAAAGGCAAGTCTCCACCCTCTCCAGTCGCATACTTTGCCCTCGGGCACGCTTAAGTTTAAAGGCGAAAATGAAAGGTAATAGGATATTCCTAGGGCTTTTAATTATACTCCTCTGCATAGCGCTTTTCTGCACAATTTTCATCCGGTAGTCAGAAGATGTTAGCACAAACAGCACACCATTTATTAAGCCTGGATGTTTAACCCAGGCCACAGTGTTCTGCCTGCAGGGCAGAAGAGTATGAGAGCCAGAAACGTGGCTAGTCAGAGAGACTCTTCACCAGAAAGAGCTCTTTCTGCAGAATCGGCATGTTTTCCCCAGGAATTTTAATTTTCCTATCAGGAAACAAAAGCTCCTCGGTAGCAGCGGCTTGCCCAGCGAGAAGCCTGTCCCAAGCCGCGGCAGCCCCGGTGGCAGGCAGCCAGCGCGGCCGGCTCCCGGAGCAACCGCTTGGTCAGGAGCCAGACTGCGAGATCCCGGAGCAGCCAGGTAAGCGGAGCCCGGGGAAAAGTCCAGCCCGATGTGAACTGTTCTCCCAAGGCTTCCTCTACCATGAGTAACGCCCAGTTCTGGTCTTTCTGTCCCTGCTTGGGAACCCAGAAGCAAGCTGACCACAGAGACTTCCGTCAAGTCCTGTCTCCTTGCAGAAGGTATTGCTGATGTCTCTGCTACTTTACCTCCACTTTCAGCCCGTGATTCTTGGTTTCTCCTCTCCCACAAACAGCACCAAGTGCCTACATCTAGCAAGGGACTTCCTCCTGACACACCTGCACAGAGAGATATGCTTCCCTTAGCTGTCCCACAGGTCCCACACAGCAGAAGTGGGAATGACTGCAAGCCCTCTGCTCCAGCACTCTCACTCCAACAAGCCATAGCAAGAGAAGGCGCCTGGGACCCCAGACTGCACAAAGCATCATTAGGATGTCAGCTCCTCACAAGGCTTGATCTGCCTGAAAGGCCTAGAAACTCCACTTCAAACAGCTAAGATACAGACTTCATAGATACTCTCCATGGGACTGAAGACAATTCCCTCCACATTGGGTGGCAAGTGGACTCCCAAAGTAAATTTTCAAACTGAGAGATGGAAACATAACATTAAGGTTCACATTTTAAAGTGTTCATCCGTTTCTAATGCTGGAGACTTCAGACATACACACCTGGGAGGAGTGGATCCAGGCAAGCCAACAGTAAGAGAGGGTTTCTTTGAAGACTATGACCTACGAGACCTGACAAAGGTCACACGGGAAGTGAGTAACAGAACAAAAACTGCAGCTCAAACACTCCTACCCTCAGTTTAATCTCCACACTCCAATCACTCCATGTTAAAGCACATCCTTTCATCCTGCTCTCAAAACACGGTTATTACAAAAAGCCTATTAAAGGCTAAATTTTAACATGCAGACACCAAAATACCGCTAGAAATTAAACCAGTCTCCATGAACAGATCCCCACACCCCAGAACAGGCCTTGATAAATCAAGCTGAATGCATGCAGGGCACCAGGGCTGGGGAGGTAATTCTTAAGTTTGTTCAAAGCCACCAGAGATGGGGACGTGTGAAGATGCCCACCTTCCCTATAATATGCAGCACACCTCAACCAACAATACCAGAATGCAGACCCACAGTAAGTGTGTGTTAGCACCTCAAACATGCCCGGCCACTTTAAAACATAAAAACTCCATGGTTTTGACCATAGCTACCCCTAGAACACTTCCCAGCTCACCACTTCTTAGCAGGAAGCTATAGGCTACAATCTCTCTGTAAACCACATGGTTTGGAGACCTAAAGGACTGCAAAGTAGAGCTACTTTGATTCTACAGAAAAAAAATCTGCAGCAGCTGCAAATGTCCACCCAGATTTTACATGTATTTGATAAATGCTACAACCACTTGCTGAGTGATGAAACTGAAAGAAATGCAACAATGTAAATTTCATAGGTAAGGTCTGAAAGATTGTATTCAATGCAACCTTGTTGCTTGACAAGTTTCTGTTTCCAGCTGTCATTACTACAACACTTTAAAATATTCCAATGCCAGTGAGATCATTAGATAGCTTTTCAATAGGCAAAACCAAAGGAAATTCGGCCTGAACAAGGTAGCTGAGGGCCCAGAGCATCAGACCTGTTATCCCCAAATGACACTGGTTACACACACGCTGCATCAACGATCCATTTATTGGAAGCTTCCCAAAAGTGGTGACAGCATTCTCAGGGTCCTCGCCATCACCTGTAACTGAGTTCCTCATCCTATCATGTAGGATGAGGGCTCGTGAGCATGAAGCCATAAAACTTTAATTACAAATACCCTCACTCCCTCCTACGTACAGAGGAAAACGAGTCTTAAACTACGCAAAACCCGGGAGGATAAATAAAAAGGCACTGAGTGCAGCCACAGCCCGTGCCGCCAGGCTGAGGCACTCCGAGGACGTGCCCTGGGCAGGCGGAGGTGCAGGGGACCGGGGCAGCTTCACCGCGCGTCCGCCAGCGCTCGCAGCCTGCCGGCACCCCGACAGACCCCTCCGGAAGGAACACACACGTTGTGCTCCGCCGCGGCTCCCGAGGGCTCAGTCCCTGCCCGCGGCAGCCACCCCACTGCCCAGCGCAGCCCCGCAGCCCCCGCCCGCCCATTCCCCGCACGCAGCAACGCGGNCACGCAGCAACGCGGCCTTGCCGCCCCCCGCCGGCTCCTCCGAGTCCTTCCAGCCCCGCGCGGAGCCCCCGGGCTCCCCGGCCAGTCCCCGCGGCGCTTCCCCGGGTGCACAGACCCAGCCCCGGATTCCCCCCACCCCCGTCTCCGGCAGCGCTGCATCCCGAGCACGGCGGCCTCCAAACTTGCCCCCGCTGCACCTTCCCCCGGGACCCCGCA